>SEMN01000586.1:163596-318309 GCA_005408345.1 Macquaria australasica | reverse complement strand
CCCTCTGTGCCTCACCTGTTGGCTGGCAGATGAGTTTGTGGTATGAAACTCTATTTATCGAGTGATCTGACCTATTTTGCCTACACACCATCCATCTCTCCTCTCCACCTTGGCAATTTTCATTAGGCACTGGGTTTAACATAGGACAGAATGCAATTTGCATTTATATAAGCTTTTTCATTAGGCCTGGCTCTCTCAGTCCTCTGAAAACATTAAGAATTTGGCGGAAATCAGTGGCAGCCAATTTAAAATAGGAGACAAAGACAGTCCTTGCTTTGCTTTTTATTTATTTATATTTTAGTTTCCCATGTTACCCTGCTTTTTTGTCGTTATTTATCAACATTTTGCATGATCATAATCAAACCTTATTTATTTGTCTGTCTTTATTAGAGTTGCCCCTTGCTTCCTTCAGCTAGGGCACACTTATTGTTTTTCTTACCTGGCTCCACCTTCTCTCCCACACTCCCAGCTGCAGCATAGAAATGAGATGAAATTAATAGATGTGTTTTTTTCCCCTCACTGTTAAAATCCAATACATAAATCTTTTTAAACTTTTATGTCACCTATATGATGCATATATTCACCTTGTGGACAACCTTAAATCCCCTGCCACATCTCCTGATGCGCTTAAAGTCATTGTAAGTCGGGCTAAGTAGGCCACAAAGGCATCTGCGACCTGCTGATTTGATGAGCAAAGAGAAGGCAATGAGATATTTGATTAGCGGGAGAGAGTTCATAATCACCAGGCTCAAAGTCCGATGTAGCAAAGTATACACACACAGTCACGTATACATTGACTAAACTGTGGCTGTACCAAGCTGATAATGTACACAAACAGGATATAAGAGTTGTGATTGGATAAATGAAGACTCATGAAGGTATGCGAGTATTTACAAGAAAATAAACAAATTGATGATAATAATAAAGGATAGACATTTTTACATACAGTATAAACAGCTGTTACATACATATGTGTGAATGGAAATGTGCCAGACAAATATTCAACAGAGACTTATAGATGATGGATGGATGGACGGAGGGATGGAAAGTCACAGATGGGAAGGGGTCTCTCCTCTGCACCTGGTGTCAGGAGCATTCAAGCATCTGTCGTTTATGGTTGTCTCTGCGATGTCCCTGCTGTTGTCCAGGTGATCAAGCTGACATTTGAGGATTTTGACCTGGAGCGAGGCTATGACACCCTGACGGTGGGAGACGGCGAGGTGGTGGGAGACCAGAAGACCATCTTCCATGTGTGAGTGACTCCTTTGACCTCTATCTTTTTGCCTTTAATCTTCTCTTCCCTCTGTTCTCTTAACTTCCTCTGGCTTTTACTCTGCACCATCGTCTCTAGCAGTCATTTTCATTTTCTGCTACTCATGTTCCATGTAATCATATTCTGTGTTTTGCTTTCTCTTTCCTCCTCACCTTTCTTCTTTTCGACACACGCGCCGTTTCTCCTCCTCCACTTCCCCGCAGCCAGCACCACCTCTCTCTCTTCCCTTTACCCTCCAGCCCTTTTCTCTCTCTTGTACTGTTTCTCTTTCATTTCATCACCACCTGATGCAGAAGTGCATGAAATATAGATGCCACACTACATTGTCAATCATCACTCTTTTCAATGTTAAAAACAAGATCACAGCCATGTGGTGCAGCATTGCAAACTGCATATTGATGCCTCCTAATGGAGTTTGCGCTAGCAGATGCTCCATAACAATTTGCAGGATGTTGTTATTAATTGTGCTGAAATTTACCACCTTAATAAAGTTTTTATAGATCAATTTTTATGCGAGGCTGCCTCGCCCGGGTGGGAACTGGGAGGTCGGAGGTAAATGAGGGAGAGGTTTGTGGAGGAGGGGTTTGTTCATGAGGGAAGATCTTCCTCACTGTAATATTTTTGTGTACTTACAAATACTTGCACAACACACAATCACTGAAAATGATGTATTCAATTAAGGACTCCCTCTGCCCTTATGGACTTCTTTATAATATGAAAGTAGAGTGAGCAATTCTGTCATTGAGATCGGATGCGCTCTTGCACACAAACAAACTAGAACAATATTTAGGACCAGAGAATATACTGCAGCTATCAGCACAGCTTAACTTAGGACTATATTTTTGCGAATCAGTGGTGCAGACAAGCGTGTGCAGGGTGTAGGGAATTAATATTTCGGAACTTTAAGGTCAGAGGCATGTAACCCTACTGGAGCACAGTCATAAATGTGGTGTTTAATAGGTAGTCAGTCCCAGCCAATCCGTTTTCCTTCACTTGAAAGACACTGTGCACTGACAGTTTGATAATGGTACAGAACAATTTGGTGTGTATCTGCCACAAACGTTTTTCCCCCAGGGAAAATGATGTCCTTGTGTGGGAAGAACATAATTGTCATGAGCAGATAGACTTCCTTAAACAGGCCACTAACAAAGATAACGTTTTAGACAGCGATTAGCTTGCAGGTAAATTATAACACACTGGCCAAATTTGTTGTTTGGATTTGTTGTTTGAAATTTGGATGTTAGATGACAATTGGTCATACCGCAGACCTGTGCTTATAGATATGAAAGTAGTAAGAAAGTTGAAAGAAAAATATTGGGTCGTATTCAGCTTAATGGAATTATATTGATAAGTGCTGTCGCTATTGTGCTATTGGTCAGGCAACATATCATCTGATAAATGGCTTGCTAAGCTTTTAGTTTTAGTAATTCATACAGCACAAGAAAAGGGGAATGGAAGGGTAAATACCTATAATATAAATTGGACACACTACATATTGCATCTTTCCTCCTACATATGCATGGACAAGTTCACAGAAACTCAACAAATTCCCAAACGGCTTTAGGAAAGGATAAAAACATGGAACTAACTTATCCAGAGACAACTTCCTTACTACTCCCACCAACCTCCATGTGCCGTCACTAAAATTAGAACCCTTAATCACTTACTCTGCAGCTACACACTTCCTAATTAGAGTTTGGTGGAATTACTATTCAAATAGGATTAAATTACTTCTGTGGCATTGACTGATCTTGCCTTCATTTCCCACTTTCTTGTCCCCAACTGTTTTGAATAAAAGGGTTAGGATAAGAAAAAAAAAAGGGCTTCTCAGGCTGGAATTGCCTGTAACAGTTTTAGAGCACTTTTCTTTGATGAGAAAAGTCAGATAGTTTAATATATAACTTCAGGTGTTGTTTTTGCTGCTTGCATTAAAGTTTTTTTAATGATGCAGTGGAAACAGGGCCTTTGGCTATTAAAGCGACACCTAATTCACTGCAGTAAGTGCAAACACTGCTTTTAATAATTAAAACAACTGATCCAGGTTTCACAATTGACACATATTGCAGTCATACTGTATGTAGCACAAACATAAAGTATATTCAAGACAATCTTAGAAGACATTTCTGTTTAAGAAACCTGTCCTCTTGTCTCTTTTTGTAGCCTGTCTGGTACCACCACTCCAGACCTTGTGGTTAGCACCAGTCACCAGATGTGGCTCAATTTTAAAACCGATGACACCAGCGGCTCCTTGGGCTTCAAGGTGTCCTATGAAGGTAAGGATGCTTCACACATTCTGGTTGTCAGCCAGCGGGATGTGCTGGCTTGCTGGGTGCATTTTAAAAGTAATTCTATCTTTGACCACCTCACAAAGAATAAAATGTATTTTTCGGCCATTTACCCTTGTGCATTGTGACTCGCTGCTCAGAGCTGACATCATGAGCTCTGACAGAACACATTTTGCTTCAGTTGACTATAAAATGATTGTCCTACCCTGCATTCATCATCCTGAGTTTAGTTTGAAAAACATAAGGGTTAGAGATGTTCATCTAAGACTTTTGCTTAATAACGAAATGGCATAGCGCTTGCTGCCATGTGAACTCCTGGCATGCTGCATTTAAGCCCTTAAATGAAGCACATACCATACCAAGGACTCAGGCTAGGCAAGGACTATCAGTGAATGAAGCCCCAAATTGCTGGTTCCATTGTAACTATGCACAAATTATGCTTTTAGATTAATTATTTGTGACATGTTTGATGCCTTGAACGCTAATGAGGCAGGACAGTAGAGGCACTTATTTTGGTAAAATAACTTGGTGAAAAACAGTCAATGGGCCACCCATGCAGTCTCCTGCAGATAGCTGATGCTTTTGTCCTATCGCCTAATCCTGGTGTGTATCTGTACCTGTGTACTCTTATGTTTCTGTGTATGCACCTGCATGCATGTATGAAGAAGAGAGACAAAAAGTGGCGACAGTGTGAGTTTGTGAATGTTTGTGTGTGTTCTGTTTGACTGTGTGAGAGTATGGGGAGTTTGCCAGAGATTTAGATAAGTCTGCCATTTGCCTCTCAGAAGCACAGCGAGTCTTCTCCCTTGCCCACAGATGCTTATTTTTCATCTGTAAAAATAACAGAAAGTGGAGCAGCATGCTGAACCAAAGTGTAATTAAAACAATGAGTTCTACTTAATGAAGGGGAAGAAACGCTTTGAACCACTTCACCTCCCAGATTGGAGCGCCCAAAATCTAATTTGCATTCTCAATTACTTGTATTTTAAGCCTGATCATCAAGTGTAATTGCAAGCACAGTCATACCAGTACACACACTCCCACCTGACTCATGTATTTGAGTGTGGGCTGCACACACTCTGCAGTGGCCTCAATCTTTCAACTGAAATTCTAACGCTTGCAAACGAAATCAGTGTTAATGCACATGTGTAGGTCTAAACCCAGCCACAGGAGTACTTTGCACTGACACTAGCATGTATAATTTGAAACATTTGGATTTATGTACACCCATATGCAAATGCATGCACCAACAGGACTGTAGCTAACATTGAGGACACAGAGGTCGTGTCCTTTTGTATTTTTTTTTTCTATAGTATGAGTGAGGTTTATGGTGAAAAGTTGAACATGATGTGCCGTGTGTAACCATCTGTGAAAATATTTTTGCCTGTGCTTGAATAGGGCTGGTACCCACTGATAAGATATGCTGGTACTTTTGATTTTTGCTTGACTGCACAGTTACTATATTTGCCATGTACTCATAAAATTAGGTCCAGGTCCATGTTGTAAATACTTTACGTATAAGGCTTTGAGTTGACGCTGGAAATGTGAGCCTGTACAGCCTATTGACACATTGTATGTGTCAATGGGCTTGACACATACAATGTGACTTGACTATTAAAGTCCTTTTGTCCTTTTAGGCCTTAGGAGATTGCAGTGAAGTTGTCGACAGTAATTGGAGTCTGAGTCCCATTACAATGCTTGGATTACTCTGGAATGTCAAACAGAGAGGGACAACAAATATGCTATTACATCTCTTCCCTTATTCATGAGAATCAAATGCTGTTTCATTCACTCCTGCTGCTCTCTTATACAAAACATACACAGAGACACAAACATACATTCACAAACACATGTCTAATAACGGACATACACAGTTCATAAAACGGATGCACACACCGATGTACACGCACAGACTTCAAAGGGCTCTTATTTATTGCCTCCATCTAAAGTTCTAATTGTAGGGACCCATGAGGCAGAGAGGCCTTACTTGAGAAAAGCATTGCAGGGAGTTTGAGTTCTCCAGTGAGTCTGCTACACTGACAAACAAATTATTGTATGATTTTATAAATTTTATATATTTGCAAATGTATGTATGTATTTCTGTTTCTGTCTTATTGCTGGCATGTTCTTCCAGATGTGGTTTCTGTTGGATCTTATACATTCCCTTCGTTTATTTTCCCTTTAATTCTCTCTCAGGCTCACCTCAAAAGTCGCTTTCAGCATTCCCCCTTTTTAAAAGGTGACTTCCACGTAAGATCAATGAGTTGTCTTGTGAATGAGGCTGCCTCAGGACAGCCATACATCCAAACAGCAGTGAGCTCTAAATATGTGTTCTAAATGATGATCATCATTAGGGCTGAGTATGGATTTATACCCAGCATCACCCCTGGTGCGGTTTAAAATCGTATTAGGCCCTGCCATCATTTCCTGGATGGATGAGCTTATTCGCTCTCTGTGTTTCCCCATCCGGATGCCTCAGCATTCCCATCTGCAATCTGCAACCTCGGAAAAGTAGAAAGAAGAGTGAGTGAACGAAAGAGGGATGCATAAATCTTGCGATAAGGAAATTGGCGTATGTGGTTTTAAGGAAGAAGGGTGGTCATGGAGGTGTGTGTGTGTGCCTGAAAGTGCTCACGTCAGCTTCCAACACAAGTGAGAACGTTTGTTACACAGTAAGAGGAGGGGATACATTTGCAGGGGGAGAGAGACAGATGAGAGAGAGGTTTGCAACATTAGTGAGTAACATCTTGGGAGGATAAAGAGACAGTAAAGACTACTTAGTGGCAAACTAAATTATACTAGGAATAAATGCATGACGAGACAGTAGGAAAATCATGTTGATTTTGATGTCATGAAGTGTAGAAGCTAGTCTGTCTCAGCCCAAAATTAACTCTCCACTCATTGCTAACATCCATTCAGTTATATCCATTCAGTCTTAGCGTAGGCGCCAGACAGGGAGAATGTCTTTGATGCACAATTTCAACAAAACTCTGAAAGTCCCTTAACAGAAAGAACTCTCAGATAGATTTTTATTTTATTTTAGAGGTGTCACAGTGCTGGGCAATTGCAGGACGAACCTGGTTGTTTTCCCCCACATCTGGTTAAAACACAAGCTCTAATGCTGCACTGACTCAAAACAAGCAGAAGACCTGAACATTTTTTTCTCTTTATTGTCCAAGCGTTTCCTCCCTTATCTTGCCCTAGGTCAAGTGTGTCTGACCAAAATCTAAACCGTAAGCCAGAATTCACTGACACACCACCACGATGGCTGAGCCAGCACATATACTATTTAATCAATAGAACTGGCTACAGATTGTGTCAGGAACAAAACATATATATAAAGTAGCTTTAAGAATATCAAACAAGTGATGAAAATTGGCATGAGACTGAGCTGTGGGAACAAGTAAAACTAGAAAAACTAGATCTATTTCTAACACACATCTATTTGCATCTATTTTTTCAGTAATGTCAATGTTTTTAACATTCCAAACAAACAAACAGGATGCAAGTGGTAAATAAGATTTTGTTGTAATGCCTTTTTAAACTGTGATTTAGGCTAACTATTCCTACCTATTCAATGTCTTTAACAAAAGCAAGGCTAAAGAAATCTTGGACTGATCACTGCTGAGCGCACAGAGATTAAATCGATATTGATCCTTTCATCTAACTTTGGTTAGATGAAAAGGACAGTGTTCCTGTAATAAGTGGTGGAAATAATGACATACTATTCTGCATGTAATGTGCACTTTGTTGGTTTCCACAAGTTGATCATTTACTTTCCTGGTCTACCCTGAGGGAAGAGGGTGGGAAATGTGCTGGTGGAAAGCTCCAACATCCAACAGATGAGAGTTGGCTGCAGAACAGCATTGTATGGAATGATTAGGGAAGTCATTTTTTCCACTGTCTATGACTGCACATGAATGCAGTATTTTTTGCAGGCTTCCACAGCCAAAAGAAAAAAGAAATGTAAATAAATTAGGTCTGACAAATGTATTTGGGTGGGCCGTCCTAGGACATTTGTCCTGTCACAGTATAGAGCCAGACAAGAATCAATACCATTCAGTAACTCTGTTAATAAGCTGAACCCACATTTACCTGAAACTGTAATTTCAGAGAAACAGCACTATATGGCTTATTTTTATTTAGTGTGAGATCCTGCATCTTCATATCACTTATTACTACCTATGTTGTTGTATCTTGTCGATATCTGCTGGAGGCTACAGCCAGTAATAACCTTGAGTTGAGATGTCTTTCTGTCTGCCCTCCATCTCCATCTAATTTTTTGAGGAAAACTAGAGAAAATGTGCTTCTCCTGTGCTACACAGCCACCATAATTGTCCATGATGCTAAACAAATGTATTTTTCTATTTCAGATAATATGTAGGTTAAAGAGAAAACAGTCAGGCAGGTGGCTTGTGTTAATAAAATTGTGACCTTTAAATTTATTTGTCTACTATGATTCCGGGTAACAGAAGCAGGTCTTTATTTGTATAACCTGCCTTCTTTATTATCAATGTCAGTTTTGCATACTGAATACTCTTGCCTATGTGTTTATTCTTACCTACACAGAAATTGACCAAGGCAGCTGCGGAGATCCTGGAATCCCATCTTATGGCAAGCGGGAGGGGACAGGTTTTCGTCACGGGGACAAACTCTACTTTGAGTGTCTGCCTGCCTTTGAGCTGGTGGGGAAGAAGAACATCACCTGTCAGAAGAACAACCAGTGGTCGGCTAAGAAACCCAGCTGCGTTTGTAAGTTCTTGGATGCTTTATGTTATTCAGATTCTACATACACCGTGTGCACACACTGACGTGGGTGTATAAATATGTATGTATGTGCAGATGAGTGCAGGGAGGACTTCATAATAAATGGTCAGATTATCCCTACAATTTGCCTAGCAGAGGCTGTGGATTTTGAAACAATAGGAGCGCTTATTAGATAATTAACGCCATGAAAGACAAACAACAGAGTGAGAGAGTTAGAGGGTGAGGGGGAAAGGGAAAGAGAGCTGACCATGCAGATAATGGCCCCTGTTGTATTGTTGACATGATAATAGGGTGGACAAAATGCTGCAGTATCTGGATAAACATCACTGAGCTGAATGACAGAGAGGTTGCTGGCACAAGAGTCAATTTGGCCACATAATACTGGTAAACGTTGTTTATTTAGTTCAACCAACAAGTAACATTTAACCAAAGATTTTAGTCATGTAGACACAATGCAGTAAGTCATATTGCTTGTCTTTGAAGTTAGTAATGTTAATAAGATTATGTGCTTTTCTAAATGTAGAGTTGTTCATTGCCTACTTGTCAGTTTGCATGTGCATTCGGTATTAGACATATTTATATATGTCCCTTATTTATTCGAGTGAACACAGTGTTTTTTTAAAATTACACTAATTTAAAGTGATGGATCCTAAACCTCACCAACCCTTAGTTACTGTTGCTACTTCAGGCAACTTACTGACAACAATTAGGTTGGATCACATTCTGTTTAGCCGCCTACTGCAGCGTATACAATAGCTAGTAGTGTTCTAAGGAAAAGATGGAAGAATTAAGTTATAAACAAATGGACATACATGGATGCAGTGTAAACCGGAGCTAAAGTCATTACCATATCAGTGCAAAAGGTAGAAGGGAGAAGCCCTGTCATGTCTCAAATGAGATTAATTTCATATCAAAAAGGCAGTCTTGACTGCAATTCTGGTAGTTTTATTCTTTACTCTAGAACACTCATCCACACATGTTACCAGATGGACTATTTAAAGCTCCTGTGCATATTTAAATATCCATCTAATGTGCATTTGTGAAAGAAAGTAGTGTTTTGTGTAATGACTAAGGCTCAAGTTATCTTATATATCCCCCTACATCCTTTCCATGTTTCTTCATTAACTTTGAACTAAAGTATCCTTAGTAGGGGTTAATGTAGAGCTTGCAATAGATTTTAATGAAGCATCCCCTGATAACCAATTAGCAAATGAGGAGAGCTGTCCAGGTGACGACATGAAATTCAAAAACTATTTAAACTAGGTGGTGTAGTTATAATGTGAAGCTCGAGTCTGCCTTTTCATGGCCTATTCTCACCTCAAATTTATTTAGAAACCGATTTATAATGGATAGTGATAAATTTGACAACTCCAGAACTGCTGCATTGTTTCAGAAACCAGAACCCATGACAGCCCAGGAGTGGTCTGTTTGTCCAATCAGTTATAGATATCTCAGTGAAGGAGAGCACTGTCAGTGCTGCCATTTTCATGTGTTCTTACCCAAGCATTTAGCCTTGCCAGACCAGCATGAACAAAGCAGAAATTGTGGCCTGGCTTTGCAAGGAAGGCTACATCTGGAACAACTGGGATCAAGTGACAGCCTTGACAGTAGTCAGGGAGGAAGATGAGACCAGTATTCATTTTCATTGTCAACACATTCCTTTTAGCTAGACATTGATTTGAAACAATGTTTTTTCTGGTTGCATATTGTTAAATATTTTGAGGCTAAGTCTTCCTCTATCCCCATTTCTTTCCACAGGAATGAATTACTTAAATAAGATATTGGTTCTAGTGGGTTCCTCCTCCCATAGAATAAAGTGGATAAATAGTAACACAAACACTTTTTGCATACATATATATGCTTATGCTACAAGACAACAAACTGCAGGTTATAGTGGTGTCTTTTGGAATATGACTTCCTCCCTGATCTGTTAGATGTCTACAGTATGTGGGATATGAGGTGGATTTCTACAGGTCCAATAAAATGTTATCAAATCATATTTCCTTGGAGTCAGCAAAAGTAAATGGAATTTCCCCCATGTTTTTCAGCCTCCTAAACAATACTCATTTTATGTTTCTTTGTTTTATTTCTTCCTCTCTCCCTTTCTCTCCATCTATATCTCTTTATCACTCCTATAGTTTCCTGTTTCTTCAACTTTACCTCTCCATCCGGGGTGCTACTGTCTCCCAACTACCCTCAGGAGTACGGAAACAATATGCACTGTGTGTGGCTGATCATCACCAACCCCGAGAGCCGAATCAATCTGGCCTTCAACGACCTCAGCATGGAGAAACAGTTTGACTTCCTCTCGATCAAGGACGGGGGAAAGGTACTGTTGAATTATAAGCTGTTGTCCTCAGTTACTTTGAATAGCTCTTTGTGCAACTTCATCTATTGACCTGTCTATCAGTCATTGTACATGTCAGTAGGAGAAGCAGCCTGTGCAATTATGTGTACGAGCTAAACAACCTGTCTGCCAGCGTCATTGGACTCGCTAGTCATTTTATCTTCCCTGTCTTCTTCCCTGTAGGAGCTGTTTACTCTCTGACTTCTCTCCCCTTTTTAGTTTATGATACCTTTTGTCTCATCAGAAAATCTTAATCTGTTTTTGTCAGGCTGAGTCTCCTATCCTGGGTACCTTTTCTGGTGACGTACTGCCTCCTTCTATAACAACTAGTGCCCATGTGGCCCGACTGGAGTTCCTGACTGACCACACCTACACAGACAGAGGCTTTAACATCACGTTTACAAGTAAGTATTGAATGTTACTTCAAAGGAGATAAAGGGAAGTCTTTAAAGCTTATCACAAAAGCCCGCCCTGACAGGATGTTCTGTATTCTAGATTGTTTGTGCGTGTGTGTGTGTGTGTGTGCATGCAATAGGCCTCATGAATCATCTGCCATATCTATGTGCCTGTCTCCCGCAAACTGCATAAACTCTTCCACCCATCAGCAACACATTCCTTACACACGCACATTCGCATAGAGAAATGTCTTGATTGTCTAAATAGAGACTTGACATCTAAATAAAACCCAAACAAAGATGCAGCATCCTTACCTGACAGATACATTGCGGCAAGTGCTCATTATATTCTATTCTGGGTAGCTGCTGACTTCTGAGGAAATTCCAGATGGGTTTTAAACTCTGACGCAGTACATGGTGGCTGCATGCTGGTAAACCCATTTCATGGATATACTGTACCGTGAGGGTTTGGCAGCCAGATTTTTGCATTCATTGCATATGCACTGATGTGTAATGAGCCTAATCTTTGCATTCTTCCACATCCCAAAATAAATATCGCCATACAGACTGTCTAACCCTTACCCTATAAAGTCGCAAAGCTGTTTCATAGGTAGTTAGGGTGCCGCCGGGAGGTTTGTCTCAATAAGACTTGGCACTAAAGTTAGTTGCAGTGACTCACTTTAATGCAAGCAATAAAATGTTGTTTTTGCTTTTACAGTTTGTTGCTTTCATATGGTCTAGTTTGTACTTCTCACCCTGTGTTTGCCACAGTATTATATAGCCACTCATATACTTGAGAAAATATCATTGATATTTGTAGTAGTAGTTAGTCAGGTAGAGAGTTGTGTTATTTATTGTATCATGCACATACAAGCACCCAGCACACATGGACTTACAAGACACTAAAAATACTAAAAACACAACTTCTTACATATTGCATTGCAAACAAAGAACTTTGTCTTCTGTCCAAAGCTCAGCAAATAAAACCTGCCACAAAAAAAGTTCCCTCCCTAAAACAGTTTTTTTTAATAATCACCCAACAAGAAAAACTCATCAGAAATGAAGGACATTTTACTAAAAACTGTAGCCCTTAAATAATCATATAATGAGTAATAAAACATGAAACCAGTCTCTAAACCTGCCTGTTTCTATAGCTAATGGCAGTGTACCTGAACGTACCTGTGCACACAGAGACGTCCTTGACTTTTGGTTAACTTGTGCTTCACAAAGAGCTTTACTCGTTTTTCATGAGCCTCTGTTCAGGCTTTTCAAAAGCTGAATCATCCCACATTTATGTCTGAAGGTTCCCATCCAATAGTATTCATTATAGTAGTTGTATTAGTACTAAATAGTATTGTAACTGTAGCAGTTAGGCCTAATAATAAATTAGGTATGACACAAAAAAAACTTTCAGGGGCTATACTCTATACCTGCTATGTAGCCGATCATGTAGTCTTTAACACAGTATAAGTGATTTACTTACAGGATTTTTTATTTGTGTGATCATTTGATCCAGTGTACTGTTCTGGTTGGTATGTGAAATTACAATATACTCAGAAGACTGATCCTGTATTCTGCTTCTAGTTCTTAAAACTATTTCTGCTGTAGTTAAAATAACATCAATCTCAGCCTACCCAGAATGCTTTTGGGCCCTGGCTCTAGCTCATTTGCAGACATGTCATCAACCCAACCCAGGTGCCTCTGTAAAGCCACAATGTGGACAACACATGGCGACTAATGCATTAATTAGCAAGTTAGATGAATAAATAAATAACCATTGCGGCGTGGTGAATGAATGTCAAGAGCATTTAATTGAAGATGACGGTTAGTTCCCGAGAACAGTGTCATCTAACTGCAGGACTGTTTTTAGGGGGTTGTTGGGCTGAGCGGACAACTTCCCATCATTCATGTTAATTAAGGACATGCCAAACTGTATTGAGGGGATTTTTGGCACGTTAATAAATAAGATGATCATGATGGATGAGGTGTGGCTCGCACTCTGTTTGGGTCCAATGGATACAGAAGAGGGATTCATCAACACCTACACGTGTCATCTACCCGTGCGTGTGTACAAGAGCCAGAGCGAGAGAGTAAGTGAGAGAGATAGTGGCGCAGGTGATGTATTTGTTTACATGCCTTGTTCCAGGGTTATGCCTCTTCTTGTGTGACTGCGTTTCTTCGTGGCCTTTCTAACTGGTTATATTTGAAGTTCCATTGGCCTGATAGATAAAGTTTTCAGGATATATGGAAACAATTTTCCCTGTTTGTTTACTCCACCTATCATTCAGCAGTGTCATCTGGCGCTGATGATCTGCATACGGTGTGGTTTCCCACCCTCTGGAATCACTGCAGCAGGGTGAATCAATGTGACTCACTAAGTGAAACAAATTTCTTCTTGTTAAATGCTGGCATTGCTAAATGCTGACAGTAGATAAAAAAGTTTTGTCAAGAAACTTGAGTAATTGTTTCAGAATCTCCATGTAAATTTGCATCTTTGCACAGAAAATGTAATATGTGACAAGGATTAATACCAGCAGAATTACAGGTGATCTGTTCTTTTTCTTGTGTTTTCAACAAGATGACCCTTTGTTCATTTCTTTTAAAAGGATATTATTAAACAATGGGATTTTTATTAATTATGAAAGCCATTTTTCTTACATATTGTGATTTTATGTTATGTGACTGAAGGGAGTAATTAGTGACTTTTTCTATAATTTTTCTTCCCTTTAAAAACATTTAACACTATCGCCTCACACCTATGTCTCTAACCCCATCTCCTCTCTGCATTTCTAACAGCTTTTCGCCACAACGAGTGCCCAGACCCGGGTGTGCCAGTTAATGGGAAGCGCTTTGGTGAGAGCCTTCAGCTGGGCAGTTCCATCTCATTCCTGTGCGAGGAGGGCTTCGTTAAGACCCACGGCTCGCAAACCATCTCTTGCATTCTCAAGGATGGCAACGTGGTGTGGGATAATGCAGTTCCCCGCTGTGAAGGTGAGTAAGAGAGTGGTTCCCCTTTGTGGCGGCTATGTTACAACTGGTTTTTGGAGGTTTGTTATCTAACCTGAACATTTTAGCTACACCTTCCAACAAATTTTTTTTTTCATTAGGTGGCATGAGATGAAGCTTCTTGCTGGGGACACATATGGGTGTATGAAAAATAAGATCCTTAGATTTACTGATGGTTTTTTATTTTAGTCGTAAATATTAACAAAATGAGTGGAATTTAGTGCATTTTTATAATCCAATATCACACACTTGACAGTTATGTTTGAGCTGGCATAGTTAGCTGTGTAGCTCAGAAAAATCCAGATATCACCAGGGTAAATATGCAGAGGATTGAAGTCATTAAGAGGAAGATGTGCATATCTTTTCTTCTGAAAGCATTTGAATGATTGATGCAGATATGATTAACCAATATCAATAATGTCATAAGCTATAATGTTAGGGATCACTAAGATCTGACTGAAGGGTGGTTATTGCTGATGATGATACAGAATATTTGTTCTTTCAAATATCTGATGCTGCAGACATGCTGTGCTTATATATAGATTGCAGAACCATCCATTTACCCCTCTCTGACTCAATATTCAATAAACTATTTCCAAGAAAACCAGAAAAGGCCAATGTAGCTGGCAAAGCTAAGATAAAGCTAGATTTTACCAGCTGAGGTTCTTGGACACCAGCAGCGTAGCACATCAAGCACAGACATGGCTATGACTCTAAGGTGCCTAATCAGGTTCACTATTCATGATACGCAAAGGGGAAACCATTATTAAAACATGTCACTTCCCCCTGTGTGCCACAGCAGCTTTGTATTCCTCTGGGACCATCTATCATACCCCTGCGTTTGGAGCGTAATGCGTTTTATAGATGTCCTTCAGTATGCTGAGTTGGCTGATTAAATCATTCCACTTCAAAGGGAGCCAGGAGCTGGCACTGTAACTAAGTCATCCACTGTGCCTGTGTGTTCTGGTTAAGGATAGGCAGTTAAAGAGATGCACAGCAAAGTGAGCGGTAACAAAGATGGGAGAGGGGTTGATCTGCTCAAGTGTCTTTTGTGCTAGCGATCAAAGATGTTCCCTTTTCTCTGTTTGATGGGGATGACAGCAGCACCTTTGTAGGAGGGGTTTGATGACAGATTTAAAGACAACAGCGTAGGGGAGGAAACATATGAATGAATACACATGGATATGTAATGCACGCCCTTGCACACTCATGCACACAGACACACGGACAGTAACGGGTATGTTCCTCAGAGAAATGGTTAACCTTGAAGTGAGCCGTCACCAATTTACATCAGATAGACCCTGGCAGGTAAAAGAAATGGGATGAGGCCCGGCTGATGCATGAGATCATCTATGGACATTGTCATACATCAGCTGGGAAAGACATGCATAATTCAGTCTCTATCTGCTCTTTCTCTCTCTCCATTTCTTCTCTCTCTCCGTTAGCCCCATGTGGAGGGGATCTGAAGGCTCCCAGTGGGATCATCCTCTCCCCTGGCTGGCCAGAACTCTATAAGGAGGCCCTTAACTGTGAATGGATCATTGAGGCTCCTCCAGGCTACCCCATCAAGATCATCTTCGACAAGTGAGTCACCCAGATAGCAACATTCTTTCACGTCACTGTTTTTTTTTTCCCTCAGAGAAAGCTTGGATTTTTCTTGCTTTAACCCTTTAACCTCCTCGCAATTTCAACATATGCTCACGTTTATTTCTCTGCTTTCCATCACTTTCTTTAATCTCTTCCTCTGTCTTCCCTTTCTGGCAGTAATGCAGTAGATCTAATGCACATCAACACACAACCCTGACTAGACTAACACTATGCTTTATTTAGCAAGTGGTCATAAGTGTGCATTTGATCCTTTCATTTTATACACCATTCCCTGAAGATCCACAGATACCCTTACAGTACAATTACACACACACACACACACACACACTTGCAAGCCCATCTCATCCTCATCCCTGCCACGATAGCACGCCATGCAAAATTAATACAACATAAATGTTTGTTGCTCTTTAATTTTTATGTAACATCAATAAAATATCACAAACCGCTTCATTTAGATGACATGGTTGTGAAACTAAGCAATTTATTCGTGGCTTTGAAGATGAAATGTCTCTGGCAACAAAGGCGGCAACACATGAGCATACGCACACGCGCACACACACACACACACACACATCATGCTACACAGATGCACTCACCAAAGTGTGCCAAATGTCTCAGGATTTTCTAAAACTCAACATGTGCAAATTTAACCTTGAAAGCTAAATATTCTGAGCTGACATAAAGATATTCGTACTACTGTCATAATATTGTTTAACTTGTTGTCTATTCAACTGAATAAGCTTCATCAAGCATCACTCTCTTTTCTGCTGTTGGCGTGGAATGCAATGTATAGCATTTTAATTGAAGCCAAATGTCGAAAACTATACAAAAACCTTTTTTTTTTTTTTTTATCTCCACACTGATTTTCAGTTGGCCTTATAATTGGTTGATTAGTAGATTTCAGATTAATTCTGTATTTCATTTAGTGTAGCCCATTTTCCCAATAGCAAATTAATCCGCTTGGGGGCCCCAGGGCAGAAATGAGCTGTAGGCCCCCATTAACCCCATGTTTGTGGTAATTTGGTAAAATGCAAATTTATTTTAGGAGTGATAAGTAATGGCCCATGTACATTTTGACACTGTGACCCTCTGTAAGACAGGTAATAATGGAGACCCTTATCATTTCATTTGATATTCAGATTAAGTGGTGCATATTCCCAAACACAAAAAAAAACAACTGACATACTACAGTGTGTGATCATCGGGGGCCTTTTAGGGTCTGGGGCCCCAGGGCAGTAGCTCACTTTGTCTGGTTGGTAGCCTGCATTCACCATGCTGTAAACCTGACTCAGCACTGAAGCTGATGAGAATTACCCATGAAACTCAGACTAGCTAACTAAGTGTATATTTTATAGACGTATTATTATGTGAGGACTTATGCATATGCACAGCACACACTGTTATTTCTTTTGATGTGAAGCATAAAGAGCCTCGTTCAACTTCGTTCTCTGTTCTCAGGTTCCGCACAGAGGTCAACTATGACGTCCTTGAGGTGCGTGATGGACGTTTTCCCTCTTCACCTCTAATTGGTAGTTACCAGGGCACCCAGGTTCCCCAGTTCCTCATCAGCACCTCCAACTTTATTTTTCTTCTCTTCTCCACTGACAAGAGCCACTCTGACATCGGCTTCCGCATACGTTATGAAAGTAAGAACTTGCAAGTTGATGAACTTGCTCATTTACCCATGCTTCGCAGACTCGAATAGAAATGAATCCATTACAATACAGACAGACCAAATCAGAGACAGCAGCCATTAGCCTTGTTCACTGTACTAGTAAAAGCTATTCAGTCTTGGTTGTAAATACAATCTCTGCAGGCTCTCAGTTTCATCATGAAGACATTCTGATTACAACACCTATAATTAGTAAGCAAATGGGGTGAGATTATCCTGTAAGATATCCCTGATTTGACACACATCTCCATGCTCAAAATTCCATATATACACAGACACACACACACACACACACACACACTCTCTTTTCCCACACCAGTCTTTACTCATGCTGTAAATTCAACCCTTAAGTCAGTCCTATCCTCGTTTCTACCTGTGTGGCTCACACTGGTAACCTTTTGCACTTTCTCTGTGGTAAATCTCTGCAAAGCTTCAATAATTCACTATGAGCACTATTTAGGCAGAAACTATGCAAGGTGGAGCGGGAAAGAGTGCCAAAACTTCTCATTGGTTTATTTCTGTCGAAAAAGTATGTTCAAGTAAATAATTTATCCTGACTGCTTTGGGAAAGCAAACTGCCTTTTAACATTTCTTGACCTCCACTTGACCTATTGAAAACAGGATATAATCCTAATTACACTGCAAGCAGGTGTATTTTCAGCACATGCCTCTTTGATCATGTGTTCCTTGTCCTTGTTTTTTCTCTTTTTTTCTCCCCTTCCTCCCTAGCCCTGCAGTTACAGTCGGATCACTGCGTGGACCCTGGTATACCTGTCAATGGACAGCGACATGGCAATGACTTCTACGTGGGCGCTTTGGTGACATTTAGCTGTGAGGCAGGGTACACACTTAGTGACACAGAGCCATTAGAATGTGAACCCAATTTTCAGTGGAGCCGTCCCCTGCCTAGCTGTGATGGTACGTTCCATAATATTGACCTAGAAATGAATAGTCTCCTGCCAGATTTCCTCCTATTCATAAATGGGATTAAAGCTAAATTCATTGTTGTATGTTGTTCCAGACAAAACATGAAACAAAATCATTTTCACCACTTTGCTTCGTATTGCATCACAGTTAAATTGCTATGTATATCTGAGTTATCATAAAATCCATATAAGACGAACATTTCTTTCAACAACTCTTATTTTAGACTTAGAAGTTTCGGCCTCATTTCATCATAAACGTTTTATATGTACGGTGGTGAGCTTACCCTTTGATGTTTCCCTTTTTCCTCTTCTGTAAATGCTTTTATATTTAAGGACAGTATTGATTTCTGCCCACTCCGTAATGATATTGATGATACCTCTCTCTCCTTTTTATGCTGTCTTGAAGGGCACCTCTTGTGAAATGCATTTTACAGCATTGTAAATGCACAGACAAGTTTTGCCATTTTTTGGGGGGGGGGATTTTATTTCTGTCTTCATCCACTTTGTTATGCCCTCTCTGATTTTGCCTCTCCACTCTTTTCTCATTTCTCTCCTTTGTCCATCTCCTGCTGTTTCCATTCGCCCTGTGTCACCAGCATTGTGCGGAGGTTATATCCAGGGCAACTTTGGCACCATTCTGTCACCTGGCTTCCCAGACTTTTACCCGCACAACCTGAACTGCACATGGATAATCGAGACCTCCCATGGCAAAGGTCAGCAGCGAAATTCTGTGTCGACACATGCAGCAGTCAAATTCAATTTCCCTTACATTCATTTCCCCCTACTGAGTGGCCTTTTTATTTTGCCGAACAAGCTGTCTCTGTTAGACTGGAGTGCTGAGAGGCTGGCCTAGGGCTACAGCGCCACGGGATGACTCTCCAGTCATGTCACCTTTGGTAGAGCGCTCACATCAAATTGACACAGCCTTATTTGCGGATGCTCGCTCTGCGTGGGTGTAATGTCTTTGATAAGTAGTAGGAGAGGAAGACAGGGAATTGATGCTGTATGCATTATGAACTGACACTCCAGCCTGTCTCCAGTGAATATTAAGATTTACTCATGTCATTAGTTTTCTCTATACTTACAGGAATATGTTTTAAACATATATAATAATGGGAAAACCAAGAGAATGGATCTGTCTTTGTCTCTTATTCAGGTGTCCAGTTCACCTTCCACACCTTCCACCTTGAGAGCCCTCATGACCACTTGTTGGTGACGGAGAACGGCAGCTTCTCTCAGCCCCTGTGGAGACTGACGGGCTCCACACTGCCTCCGCCTCTCAGTGCAGGCCTGTTCGGAAACTACACGGCTCAGATCCGCTTCCTCTCTGACTTCTCTGTTTCCTATGAGGGATTCAACATCACTTTCTCAGGTAAGAATGGATTTAGTAATTCCAAATACTGAGAGACGAAAAGAGGGATAGCTGAAAGAGCCGGTCACTGTACTGAGCCATGCTAATCATTTAGAAGACGGGTAAGAACATTAATCACTTCAGGTTCATTTTGAGAGTGGGTGTCTCAGGCTCCGGAGTATGGATCAGAGACTTGCCGTGACCTTTTAACAACAAGGGTCTGTTTCAATAGGTTATTGACACAAACAGCGATGTTTAGTTAGGAGGAGGCCACCATAGACAAGGAACAAATAATAATTGTGTCCTAGAAATATGTAATTCCAGCCACTTGAGAGTGAATAATGAAATGGTTAACATCAAGAGAATTGATTCATTGTAAATGATTCAATTAACACAAATGGCCCTTTACCTAATGAGAGTATCGTTTCACCTCCTTTTGCTTTCACAGCATACCCTGATTTGAACCCCAAGAAATAGTAAAAAAAGAATTTTACAAAATCTTATAAACTATCACTGGCAGTTTGAAATACCAAATACCACCAACATTTTTAGCTTTACAGGAAGGATGAAAAGCTATGGCTGAATGGATCGAGGCCTGAATGTTGAGATGTTTTACTTGGAATGGCCCCTCAAAGGCACATGATGCTTTGTTAATTTTAATAAATTACGTTTAGTGTTATGTTGTTTAGATGCGATTTGGGACTTCAAGGACATTTGATTAATGTAAGCACAGTTTACCTTCCTGTTTATCAGTAGGAAAAACATTCTCAACCTATCAAAGCATGACAGAAGTCTTAAGCAGTTCACTTTACACTTTCACACATTTAAACATCATAGGGACATGGTATTAACTGTGATGTTATGTTAAAATAAAAACACACATCACAGTTAACCTGGTATTTTTATGTACTAATGCATCTCTGAACATAACATACATTTACACCTTTGTTTTTTTTCTCTCTCTGTTTTTCCAGAGTATGACTTGGAGCCATGCGAGGACCCTGGAATCCCATCCTACAGTACCAGAAAGGGCCTTCAGTATGGAGTGGGCGACGCCCTCATCTTCTCCTGTTTCCCGGGTTACCGACTGGAGGGTCCGGCGAGGGTGATCTGCTTAGGGGGCAGGAGGCGGGTGTGGAGTTCCCCTCTGCCAAGGTGTGTTGGTAGGTGGTCACATGCTTTATTTTGGCTTTTTTCACTCCCCCTCTACCCTCGTCAAAATGCCATGTTGCCACACTAGCCCTTTCACATACACCCACTCATTAAGAAATGTACAAAACTGTCAGTCACGTTGCAAAGACGAGGCATTTCCCTTTCAATTCTCCTCATTATCATCTCTCCATCCACCCACTTTTTGTCTCTTCATTGGATAGCTTCCCAGAAACAGCCTTTTTGACTTTGTCCAAATTATGTAGAGCAGCAGTTCTAATGAGGATGACGTTAAAGAGCTGAAATATACTAATTATTGATTCTGCTCGTTGCTAATGCCTTGGAAACATGACGAGTCAAACTGCAAAGATTTAGGTCAGTATGTTGATTCTATGATGCACCTAACACACTGCATTAGCGTGTTGATATGAAAACAAATTGTGTCCTAATGATAGGTAAAGCACAGACCATGACAACGATTGACCTACTTGTGTTTGTCCTTAGCATGGCTCTCTTTGGTATATCCAAAGCAATGTGAAACAGGAACTGCATATGGGAAACAACTGTGAACTGCTTGAATTACTTTATGGGAGTATTTTTACTACATGCACATTTTGTTTAGAAAGTAATTTGTAAGCATTAAGATTTTGACACTCTATTTGAAACCAGTAATTATAGTTTAATCAATACAAATTGGTGAAGTCACATTTCCTTTCCCACACCAATAATATGTGATTTGTTTCTAAGTGTTTGTTTAGGCATGTGTAAAATAGCTCAAGCTATTTCCTTACAAAAATGTATTGACATATACTTGACTGCCTCTTTTGCTCCTGTTCTCATTACATATTTTTTGTAGGAATAAAGATGCTAGTTTGTAGTTTCCTGGTCTTTTTTTTTTGCCTCTAGATAAATCCAACTCTTGAAAGGTTGACAGTGATGACACCTTTTGTTATTTTTCACACTTCTGGCAATCATATTCAGCCTTACTTTAAAAACTTGATACCTCTCCATTTACCTCTCAGACAGTCCCATCACCTCACCTCATCTTACTTTACTGCATTCATGAAGTTAAAACTCTGGATTTGTGGTCATTTAAATTCTGGCAGCTATTCTTCTGTAGAAAACTTTTTTTTTCACTCCTTTCCTGATGTGATTCAGAAAAGGCAATTTTCAAATGGAGTTGAAATTACTGTTCAATCATATTCAGATTGCATTGTGATTATGATGATGTGCCACTCAACATTCAGGTATAGGCCATGACCATATTCCTCTCCCCATCACCCCTCCCATCTCCCTTTGCATGACAGCATGAATAAATACACTCTGAGTTTCAAGCATATAGCGATTGACATGTCCTCTGCTCTCTCCAACACCACCACCATCTCCCTTCCTCTCTCCTTCTCTCTCTGTGTCTGTCTCTCTGCTCCCTCTCTTTTTCTCTAGCTGAATGCGGCTCATCCGTGACTGGCATGCAAGGGGTGCTGCTCTCACCCAACTACCCCGGTTACTACGGCAACAACCACGAGTGCATCTACTCCATCCAGACGCAGCCTGGCAAAGGCATCCAGCTACGAGCACGAGACTTCAGACTGGAGGAGGATGACATGCTCAAAGTGAGGGCGTGGGGGGAGTTGTACCCATGTACCCTCCCTGTGTGTGCGTGTGTGTGAAAGCGACCTTTTTAGTGTATCTGTGTGTGCACACCTGATCATCTTAATTCAGATTCTTCCTCCCACTCTCCCCACCAGGTCTTTGATGGCAGCAGTAATGAGGCTCGTCTGCTGGGGGTGTTTACAGGCAGCGAGCTGCTAGACACAACCTTGAACTCCACCTCCAGCTCCATGTGGCTGGAGTTCATCAGCAATGCAGATAACACCAGTAAAGGCTTTGAACTGCACTTCATTAGTGAGTAACATACAAACACACACCCACATTTCTTTACATTTAATATTTACATTGTACTCTAGTTTGTTTATATCTCATTTTCCAACCCTCTTTGTCGCCTCCACCACATAAAAATCACATTCACGCTTTCTTCTTCAATACTCTCCTAATCCCCTCCCCCCTCCCCCCTCCCCCAAGGTTTTGAGCTGGTTAGATGTGAGGATCCAGGTGTTCCCCAGTTTGGCTACAGGCGGGAGGACAAGGGTCATTTTGCAGGGAGCACCGTGTCATATAGCTGTGACCCAGGCTACACTCTAAAAGGCCCTGAGGTGCTCACCTGCCTGAGGGGGGAGAGGAGGGCATGGGACAGCCCACTCCCACTCTGTGTTGGTGAGTCTGATGCTCCTTGAAGGAGTTGAGATCAAGTGTGTTTATCCTGTTGGCAGAATTATTAGTTTATTTGTTATTATAACTAATTTTGGGTTCTGCTGATTTGGTGTTGTGTCTTGCATTACATTGCGCTAAATTAAGTGAAGTTTTTCCCATAAGCTTTTTACATCATGCTGTGTGTGTGATGGAGGAAGTACTCTGATCTTTTACTTAAGTAAAAATATTTCTACCGCTATGTAAATATACTCCGGTACAGAAGTACTGTTAGCAAAATGTAATAAAAGTATATAAGTACTAATCATGCAGAATGACCACTTTCTCAGCATTATATGATGGCATACAATATATTATTATATTAATATTATTGGATTATTATGTTTATTATGTTACAATTATATAAACTAATATGTTTTGTATGGAAAAAAATGTGCAATCTAACTAGTAGCTAAAGCTGTCACAGAAATGTAGTGAAGTATAAAGTAAGTGACAAGTGTTTCAAAACTGGGTTTAAGTGCAGTGCATGAGTAAATATGCTTAAGTAGTTTTCACCATAAGCTACCCTATGGGATGTCACCTAGTATTATGCAATGCTATGTTATTCTGTGCTTTTTATTTATTTTTTATTACCTTTCCTTACATCACTATTTGTTACACTGTGCTATGTTAAGTTCTGCTAAAATGTCAGGTTGCGTAAAATAGCATTATGTTGTATTACAGTATTTATCAGTGGTTGCTTTACTGTTTGGCACGCTGCTAATCCTAACCAGTTTTAGTTTTTTCAGCTAAACTACACTGTCTGGCCTAGTTCCTCATCTTAATAACAATGTGAATATGCTGGTGCAGGTTTAGAAGAGCTCTGTGGTTTGTTTTAGCTCTGCTATTTTGGGGCATCCATTTGGTTGCTTTCCCAGCACCTTATTCAATTCATTATCTCATCGAAAATGACTCTGCTCTATTTAGCTCCTCATATTCATATTGCATCATTGTTGCAAATTCTCCCTTTTCACATTATTTGTTTTTTTACTAAAATAAGACTCTCCCCATATCAACAGCAGACCTGAGCACATATGGAGTTTTTTAACCCCTAGCTGTCTGAGGTGGGAAGACTTCAAATCAGTTCCATGGAGATCATTTCTCTATAAATGTTAAGCAGAGGCTATACCAATCTGATCTTTTTATTTATTTTGAGTTCACCTACAGTTCACCTGTCACTCGTTGCCAGCTGACACAAACATGGTACGCGTTATTATTTTCAAAACTATTAAACTGACATACATACACACACATACCGCCGATATGGCATTGTGGTAACAAACCCAAAGCAATTTTTTTGGATCTTCTCCTGGGCGACATTTTGACAGTCTCTCAGAAGCCAGCCAGAAGCTCAGTAAGGAAAACAGGCAGGATGGTGTTCTTTGACATCAGCCAAGGTGATTAGAATAATATTGCTTGGCTCCCGTTTCAACCCAAACTGACAGGTAATTTCATGTCTGGGTACAAACAACATTCAGTATACTGTATATCTCTGAACACGTTTGTCCTCCCCATGCCCCTTTCACTGCAGATGATAGCCTAACAGCCAGAGTGAATTTGGGAGCAGATGAGGGACTGCTTCTGTTTGTAATGGTGGGATTATTTTCTAGCAGCGAGGACACACTGAACACAGATGGGAAGGGTATAGCGGGCAGGGGAGGAAGGAAAATGAAACTGAGCTGAAAACAGTTGGGAGAGTTCATATCCTGAAGGTCACAGAAGAGGAAAGTTGCAAGGTTGAATCCCTAAGCAGCTTTTGTTTGGACACCGAGTTGTTAACAGGGTTGTATTTTATTGACACTTGATATTACAGTTAATACCCAGTGAATTCATATAAATGTCTTTTTTATAGCTAACCACACATTTCTACATGTTAATATCTTACTGACCGAACATAGTTTTTGTGTGTTGCTTAAGTAAAATGTTCAACTATATGTCTGTTTGATTTGCTGAGTGTCTCCTACATGTTTTATATCCATAAATTACAAAACAAATCTTACCGTGTTACAATTTGATTACCCACATGCATGTTGTCTTGTAGAGAGGGACATTTAGGCCTTGTTAAGACTGCACACAAATCAGATTTGTTTCTCAAATCAGATCTTTAAGGCAGACTGTGCGCACTGTTATTTGCAAGTGATCAGATCGGATTTGTGTGTCCACACATTCAATTCAATTCAGTTTTATTTATATAGCGCCATATCATAACAAAGTTATCTCAGGGCACTTTTTCGAATAGAGCAGGTCTAGACCGACTCTTTATATTTACAGAGACCCAACAGTTCCCACCATGAGCAAGCACTATGCGACAGTGGCAAGGAAAAACTCCCTTTTAACAGGTAGAAACCTCGAGCAGAACCAGGCTCAAGGTGGGCGGTCATCTGCCTCGACCGGTTGGGTTGAAGGGGAAGGGGGAGGGGGGAGCGGGAGAGAGAGAGCAGGAGGAAAGAGAACATACAGCAGCACAATACAGCATAGATATGGTAATGGCATTGATGTTAACACCAACGGAAACAACACTAAGAGCAACATTATAATAGCAATACTAACAGCAACAACAGCAATAGCATCAGCGGGTGCAGAGCAGGAGCACGGGGGCAGCAGGCGGCAGCAACCACAGACCCAGACCTCCACAGCTCCAGAGGCAGAAACACCTGCAGAAAGCAACAGAAGGGGAGGGAGAGAGAGAGAGGAGAGAAAGCACACAACTACGGGAAGAAGTTGAATTAATAACAAGCATTGATGGGATATGAGGGCGTACAGATGGAGAGGAAGAGGAGGAGAAAGGAGCTCAGTGCATCATAGGAAGTCCCCCGGCAGTCTAGGCCTATAGCAGCATAACTAAGGGGGGCTCAGGGGTCACCTGAGTCAGCCCTACTATAAGCTTTATCAAAGAGGAAAGTCTTAAGCCTACTCTTAAATGTGAGGAGGTTGTCCGCCTCCCGTACACAAACTGGGATCTGGTTCCACAGGAGAGGAGCTTGATAGCTGAAGGCTCTGGCTCCCATTCTACTTTTAGAGACTCTAGGAACCACAAGGAACCCTGCATTCTGGGAGCGCAGTGCTCTAGTGGGGTAATAGGGTACTATGAGCTCTTTAAGATATGATGGTGCCTGACCATTTAGGGCTTTGAAGGTGAGGAAAGGATTTTAAATTCTATTCTGGATTTTACAGGGAGCCAGTGTAGAGAAGCTAATATTGGAGAAATATGTTCTCTTTTTCTGGTTCTTGTCAGTAAACGTGCCGCAGCATTCTGAATCAGCTGGAGAGTCTTAAGGGATTTATTGGGGCAGCCTGATAATAGAGAGTTGCAATAGTCCAGCCTAGACGTAACAAATGCATGGACTAGTTTTTCTGCATCTTTTTGAGATAGGATGTGCCTGATTTTTGCAATGTTACGTAAATGAAAAAAGGCAGTTCTTGAAGTTTGTTTTATTTGGGAGTTAAAGGACATATCCTGATCAAAGATAACTCCAAGATTCCTTACGGTTTCGCTGGAGGCCAGGGCAATGCCATCTAGAGAAACTATATCTTTAGATAATGTGTTTCGAAGGTGTTCGGGGCCAAGTACAATAACTTCGGTTTTGTCTGAGTTTAACATCAGAAAATTGCAGGTCATCCAGGCCTTTATGTCCTTAAGGCATGCTTGAAGTTTAGCTAATTGATTGGTTTCATCTGGCTTGATCGATAAATATAATTGGGTATCATCTGCATAACAATGAAAATTTATGGAGTGCTTCCTAATAATATTGCCTAAAGGAAGCATATATAAGGTAAATAGAATTGGTCCAAGCACAGAACCTTGTGGAACTCCGTGACTAACTTTGGCGTGCATAGAGGATTCATCATTAACGTGTACAAACTGATATCGATCTGATAAATAGGATTTAAACCAGCTTAG
Organism: Macquaria australasica; assembly: GCA_005408345.1. Lineage (NCBI taxonomy): Eukaryota > Metazoa > Chordata > Actinopteri > Centrarchiformes > Percichthyidae > Macquaria > Macquaria australasica. Next base: position 291,322 of record SEMN01000586.1, on the reverse strand, counting down.
TGCAGTACCTTTTAATGCCGATAAAATGTTCTAGTCTCTGTAATAGAATGTGATGGTCAATGGTATCGAATGCAGCACTAAGATCTAGTAAGACAAGTACAGAAACAAGTCCTTTGTCTGATGCAATTAGAAGGTCACATCACCAACCTATCTGCATGGGTTGCTGTGGTAACGATGTAAGTGTCAGTAACTGCGTACACTGGTGCCACGGCTTTCCAACGCGGAAGTGTGAGAAATGCAGACCCATCATCTCGCCCTCTAAACAATTGCGCTGTCAAGTCACGGTGCAGAACTCCTCCGTCGCTGAGTTTGTCTGCTGTACAGGCAAAGAGTATAGCAGAAAGTTCTTTGGTACAGGTATACAGCCACTCTGATGCACTTCCGTCACTCTGGATTTGACATTGCCGTTGTGTGTCGCGTTGCAACTGACGCAAAAGACACTTTGACATGCAATTTGAGTGACCAGAGCGTTTGGAATGAGACGCGATTGGAATCGCATTTCAAACCACCTTCAAATGTGGACTGGATCCAATTTGCAAAAATCGCATTTCATGTGGGTTTTTTGCTGTCCAGACTTTCCAAAATCAATCTGGATATAATCTGGATATGCCAAAAAACGGATTTAGGCTGACAGTCTGAGCAAGGCCTTAAACTACTTTGAGAAGAAGGTGAGACAAAAAGAGAGGCAGAACCTGAGTTGATTTTAGAAAGATGTATGTGGAGACATAGATTGAAGGGGTAGAGTAGCTGAGGGAGTTACACTGCCATGGCAGCACTGAGCAGTAGTTTCTTAGGTCATAAGGCTGGGAGAAAGAGATGGCTTTGTCTTACTGTGATAGATCACCGTCTTTTCTTTTCACCCCATGAAACAGCAAGTTTTTTTCAACAAGAAAAGCATAACAGGGAAAAAGCTCGAAGAGAGATGAAAACCTCAGCAAGATTAATATGTTCACTTTTTGCATTTTCCCTCTCCTTCCAAGACGGTAAAAGCAAAAATGACAATCAAATCTTTAAAATATTTTTGGTAACTAAGCACATACTCTATTTACAGTATGTGGGCATGTGTGTGTGTGCATGTATATTGTTTTGTGTGTTTATGCTTTGACAGCAGATATGATCAGAGGCCTGCCCTGGTGATTATTGCTGTTTAAATGTGTAATGCATGAGGGAGATAGAGAGTGTGAAGGAGGGAGACAAGGAGAGAAACAAAGGGTGGAAAAACTGCAAACATAAGGAAAGGTATGTTTATCAAATGGAAGGTGACAAAATGTTTGTCTGATGTGTATGGAGAAACCACAGCTTGTCCCTGTCTGATGGTCTGTTTCCCTCTGTGTGTGTACTGCATTATGTTTATTTACTTAGTTCCTTAGTTGGTTACTTCCTTCTTGTCAGTCTGTCTGTGTTTGTGTGTGTCTGCCATTGTTGCCGTATTTCAGCACAGGGCCTGCTTGCCACAGATGGATTTCACGACCATCATCATCAGTATGATTCCTCCATTTTCCTCCTGTTTGAAGGATCTATTTTCCTCTCAGGGGAAGGAAAAGAAACAAGAACACTTTTACCCTCCACTTGTCAGTTGAGATGGCCTCAAAAATGTGAACAAAAACACTTCAAGTCGGATGTTGTTGGAGAACATTTTCTTTTCTTTTTGTTTCATTCACTTTTTAGGGTAGAAGGTGGTAATTGAAGGGGGGCTGAAAATTGCTTTTCAGTCACAGAGCGTTTCTGATGGCAATTCATTACTTGAGGCTGAAAAAAAAAACTCCCCACTGTTCTTGACAAAATGCTTTGGCCTCTGATTTTACTTTGTAGTTTCTAGATGTGAGTTTGTGTTGTTGTTGTCAGTATTTTGAGAGACTGAGCTTATGTTGGGTGTGTGTTGTGTAGCCTGGGGCGGGGGGTTGTTGGACTGTGATATGATACTAGAACCATCACTACAAACACACACTCTGATGAACAAGTTATTCATGACAAGTCTTCCACTCTCTTGGTTTGATCTATTGCCTACCATGTTGCCCAGTAGATTCCATTATGGCAATTCTCTATCAGTATCTAATATTTTGCTGTATCAGTCAAAATGTCTTCTTTAAAAGTTACACTGAACTTAAGTCTAATATATTGAATGTTGTGTTGTTCAGTCAACAAGTCCATCAACTTTCAAAGGCAACAGGATGAGGTCATTGGTGGAGATGGTGGATTGCCTTCGCTGAGCCAAGGAGATACACAGAGTATATTGAGTTGGCTGCTCTCCCTCCTATCATTCAAATTGCAAACAAGACGATGAAGCACATCACATTTGAGCATATGACTGCTATGTCAATAATTAATGATGAGAGGAAACTGATGATGCACTTTACTAGAAGTGGGATGATGCAGTTTCTGGTATGTTAAGTATGTTAACCCTGCTGTATTATTTTGTTAATTTGACTTTCAGAACATTGATTGACTTTTTTTCTTTCTTGTACTCTTCTACTCATTGTTCACCTCCTTAATATCTCTTTCTGTTTTCCCTCCTCTTTTTTAGCGGAGTGTGGGGGCACCATCAAGGATGAGCCTTCTGGTCGTATCCTGTCTCCAGGCTACCCAGCTCCGTATGAGCACAACCTGCACTGTATGTGGACCATTCAGGCTGCCCCTGGAAGCACTATTAGGTCTGAACAACACTCTTTGTTTCCTTTTTCTTGCTTTCTAGTTTTCTGATTACATTGTTCTTTTCCAGGCTTTCTTTCAATCTACCACCTTTCAATATACTTCCAATTTAGCCTTCATCACTTTCACAGGCTGCTGTGTAATCAATCTTCAGTGAGCTGCTATTGGCCAATAGTTGAGTTTACTACTGGGTGAGGGGGAATGCCACCCCAGAGCCTCTAGGTTTTAGACTACACCAAAGAAAGTCAAATGTATTAAGTTAATTTTCGCTTCTATATTTATGCTCGTTATATGCTTTACTTTCATGATTTTGATTAAATGTAAGGATGCAAAATCCTGCAAGGTGTATGGTTTTCGTTGATACGTACTTGAGGTTATTCTCTGGCACTAAACTGATTTACTAAATGCTGTTATATTTATATATATATATATATATATATATATATATATATATTGTGTTGAACAGATAGAAGATATTTTCTACATAATTTGTCCATCCATCTCGATGGCCTGCCATTGTCAAGCAGGGTCAGGGTGTAGTGGCAGCAGGGCCAAGCAGCCCAGATGTCCTTTTTCCACACTGTCCTACAGCACATGCGGCTCTATTTGCCTTCCTCCATTGACTCTCCATGCATTCATGCGTGCATACTTTTTTATTCATACATTAAATATATGATAATAGTACATTCATTCATGTATGCAAATGTGCTCCGTCCTGTGGCTTCCATAGGAGAAAATAGAGACGTATGGCCATTACAGCACCCTTATTTTGCCAGTATTACAGTATTTTGCATGAAATGCAGCTGATGCAAATATACAATCATTTATTTAGATGGTATAACTTGCTTTTCTTTACCTCACCTCTTCTCACCCAGCATGGAACAAGCAAAGTGTGTTGGATGTATTCAGAATATTAACTGTGTTTATGCACTGTCATGAAACAGCAATGTAAACTAATGTAATAATCTTGTAAGCCTGGTACTTGAAGGAACACTGCTCTAAAAGGAGAATACTGTTAAATCCATAAGTACGTGTGTATATGAAGGAACATGTGGAAGAGGCAGAGAACACAATAGATGGTTTAAATAGGAGGGCTATAATCTCTCTCTTCTCATACATTGGATTAACTTTTCCTCGAAGATCAAATATTAATCAGAGTGAAACATTTATGTATATACTACACTATATACTCCTTTGTTGTGCTGCTCTGTACATTGAACTTCTCGTGATAACCGCCTGGCTTTGGCCAATCAAATAGAAGGGGGCAGGCATCGCAGAAATAGAAAGGGGCAGGCATCGCGGGTCAGAAAGAAGGGCGATGGAGGAACTGATGTTGGTGTCTGAATACCCGGAGTTGTACAACACGGCGCTAGCTACTTATAAAGACAACCAGAACACATACATTCAATACATTTTGATTTTATTTGATTGAAGCTTGCACAGCTACTACTATGGCAAATCATGGATGTGGCTATAAATAAGAACTGGATACCGGACCCAAAGATGGCGCCTATTCAGTCCAATAAGAATTGCTCGTCTGGTGCACACACCAAAAAAGTTTCTAGCTTCCAGGTTTACATCCAGGTTATGCGGCCCACTGAATATGCGCAATAGTGTTTTTCCTGCTGGCCCCGCCCAGCTTTTCACACAGCCAGTACTTGTTCCAGGCACTTTCTAGCTTCAGTTTGGACATTGTTTCATTTCAAATCCAATGTGCTGGAGTAAATCCAACACAATTAAAAACATTTCCTAATACTTTCAGACTGCACTGTATAGTTTTTGTTCACTGTAGCATATCATTTTATATAATGTTGTACAGTTCTGTGTGGTTGTCTGCATGGATTTGTGTGTGTGTGTGTGTGCTGTCCCATAGCTTGCACATCTGACATTCCTAGGTCCCTCATGATTGCTAGTTTAGCTTCATTAGTGCCTTCACTACCTCTGGGTTGCTGGCATTCCTCTGCAAGGTATACTCCATATACATGCCTTTGATCCTACCCACGCAATTCATTATTGGGAAGAATTTGCAATGCATTAGCCTAGGGATTCCTTGTGTATCAAATGGTGTAGCTGAAAGTAGCACACTAATCAAACTGCACTGAGTTTATGAGAGACCAGAAGTGATTTGCAGAGAGTTATTGATGGAAAGAGAATATAGGTGGGAGGCAGAGAGTGGAATACAGATATAAAGAGATAATAACAATATAAAAGAAATAGAGATGATAAGGGAGGCAATGAGCCATTTCACAGATGGAGCATTCAGTGGTTACTGCTGCAGAGATCATAGGAGGGATCCAGGCCACATGGTACACTGAACAATGAAGTATTTCATCTAAAAATTGTAGGGGTGTCCCTGACTAAGAATTTACGTAGTCGAATCTTATTGGTCAATTGTCGAATCATGCTTGTTTAGGTTTTTTTGCATCCGCCTTTAATAATCGCCACAGTCTCGGAACATATGAGACATACTGGTTTTGAACTACCCCAGGGAAGAATGAACATGTAAGAGTCTGTTCATTCTTGATTGAACGCTGTTTTTGCTGTCTACTTTTCTCTTTTTAGAACATGCCATGTGAAATTACTTCTCTGATTCACTTATTTCTCCGCCTGTTGTCTCTCGTCTCACCTCTCCCCTGTGTGTGTGTATCTCACTCACTGACTGAGTTGCAATGCTTATCGAAAATGCACAGATTTGATTGGCTGAGTAGAATCACGTGAGATGATTTACAACACATCCAACTGGTCTGTGAGTTTCCCGGGCCGCTAAACCAGTGCCGTAAAGGCTGGAAAAGCTGCGCGGGTTAAAATAGAAATGCTCCGTCAAATAATTGTAATAATTTTCAATAATTTATCAGTTACAGGTGCGGGTCCAGATAGGACGGCGTCTGGGTCCGGACCACAGTCCGCTTATTAGTGACCTCGTCTATATATCATGATTTATTGGGAGAAACCAAGCAATTCTATGTAAAATCAGACATTCAGCAACCCTCATATATCCCAAATGGAATGATCCTTTGTGTCATAACCACATTTTCCAGCCACTGCGACGATTCCACTGTGAGATTGGCATTCGAAACAGGGTCCTTAGATCGAATATTTGACTATTCGGGGTCACCCCTAAAAAATTGGTATTTAGTACCAAGTTAGGTAATTGGCAGTGAAGAACTGGCTTCTTAATCTTTCCTTTATTGGTTTACTGTTTATTTCATCTTATCCTTCTCTTTCACACACTTTGGTGACATTGTACAGTTAAATCAGTACATATATCAATAATATTTAAATATTCAACCTACTGATAATTTGAGATTATAGTGACCTTCCGTTAAAGATAACATATTACCACAGTGCTTTCTATTGATAAAATCACTCATAAAGGTTAGACTAGAGTATGATTTCACTCAACACCTATAAGGGGGGAGTCGACAGTAAAAAACAAATTCTCTGTGCTAATCCAGTGATTTTGGACTGTAAAGTTGATCTCTACAACCACTGACAGCTGTCTCTTGAGAGCTGAAATACAAAATGTCTTCAAATCCCAAGTAAATCACAGTTGGGGCTGTCAGAGCGTCTTAGTAGTTGTTCCATTGTTCTCTGTCTACAGAGCAGCACCAGGATTTGTCTCTAGATAAGATCACACTGTCTGTGCTGTTCTGCTTAAGGAGAGACTTGTTCAAATATGATGAAATCTGAGTAAAATATATTTTTTTAAATAACATACTGTATGTACATTCTTTTTTATGGTGGATTTTTCCTTTAAGGAGCCACATATACCACTTTTCCAATGCAATGCATCTCCCATTTGTCATGCTCTATCACAGAAATATTGCCCTCAGTCTCAAATGAATATGCACATATATTTCACTGGGTTTGCACAGCCCAAAATGTAGTTTCATATATTATTATATTTCCAGTTTGTTCATGTGTGTGCTTCTGTATATTCCTGAGAACCAATTGAGGGCTGAGTTTTGGACTACTCAAAATAGGGATTCTTTTTACACAGTGAAGTTGTCTGTAGCCAATTGGGTTTTGGTAGTTTTACATTACAATTAGGTTCAGTTTATCTCACTGATTCATTTCCCAAGTTTTACACCTTTTCCTGCCTAAAGATAATTGTGACTGTTCTTTTATCTGTGTGCTAACACTGCTTACACGTTATTACATCATGTGCCTTGCAGTGCATGAACTGGCCAAAGAGTCCTGTGGCCACAGCCTGGTTCAGGTGTCAATATAAACCCCAATATAAACCCCTGTCTGGTGTGCTTGGTGTCTTTTAAAGCCCATGGTATGGATGTGTCTCAACCCTGATGGATGATTCCACAGGGACAGCCCCACCTCATGGGGCACATCCACACATATTGATGAGGTTAGCTCTCAGTCTGACATTGCCTCTCAGTTAGTTGTGAGAAAGCAGATAGTTGCAAGCATATGTTTGCTTTACATCTCTCTTCTTCCTCAGTCCCTCATACCACCCCCCCCCCCACCCCCCCCCACACACACACACACGCGCGCGCGCGCACACACACACACACACACACACATTCATACACACCCCCATACACTTACTTATTTATCATCTTCATGCACACATACACATACTCTGAAGACTCCCTACAGGACTCGTGATTGCAGCTAGACTACTTTGTATTCATATGAGAGGGTCTCAGCACTCTCTGTTTCTCTCTCTATTTCTCTCATATGAATACAAAATAATTAAGGCAGAATCAAAAAAGACGTGAGAAATCTTTTCCAACCCTCTATTCCCCATCTCATCTCCTCGCGGCGATTCCTCTGACACTTGATTGAACTATTTTATCTCGTTAAGAAGGGGACAAATGTAAAGGAGAGCCCTTAGCTGTAAACTTTAAAACATGGCTTCCTATGATTCCACAAAACGTTAACAGCACACAGAGACCCAAATTTCCTTTTCCTTGGTGAGACATACAGTAATTCCTCTTCTCTCAACCTGTGGTTTTATTCATCCTTCATGTTCCCACACACTCCACCACACACCCCAAGCATTTGTGTTAATGCTTTTGTGTTAAGTTTATCTCTAAATGGACTTTCCCCACCAGAAACAAACACTTCTCTTACTAGTTCCTCTGCAATGAGCAAATTTGGATGACTAGCTGTGAAGCATTTTGTTGACATTTAACAAGTGTGAACCTGCACACACACACTGCTCTTTCACACACACGTTTCAGAGGTAGCTGTGGTGGCAGAGTCTGCATCACAGAGCACACTTACAAAGCAAGAAAAATAGGGAATGGCTATAAAGAAAGTTTTTTAAAGACGACCAAGACGATGGGTTCATTAAAAGAAAAGTGTAGTCTACATGCCCTACATGTTAAAGACCTGAGTAAAAGAAAGAAAACGACGGAGAGATTTTTACATGCCAGTATCAGCATCTTTTCTTGCTACCTTCCTGCATCACTCTTATCCTCTCACCATCTTCTCTTTTTCGCTATCTCCTTATTCCGCCCCCCCTGCCTTCACTCTCAGAAAGTGACAAGGAGAGATAGGCTATTTAGATCTTATATAAAAGGAACCAATTATCCTAACATGCAGCCCACGTCCATCCTATCCATCCAACTGCTCAGCACAAATCCCTCCATCCTTCAGAGCTTCCTCTGCTCTCCATCAACCTCTTATCCTCCTGCCATCATCCTCTTCTTCCTGCAACCCAGCAATGATTAACGTCGGTCTTGTTTTTGTTCCCTCCCTCACCTTCTGCGTTCCCTCAACGTACCTCTTCCTTTTTTCACCCACCTTTCTATCTTCCTTTTAACACATAAATCTGGAAATAGAACATGATGCCATTCGGTGTCTGACAGTCCTGAAAGGTTGCATAAGAACATAAGACCCATCAGCGTGGATCCAACACATGACTCTTGCTTGATTCTGACATTGCTCATGCAAATCCCCAGAACCATATTTCAGGCTCATTCACATCCTCAATGCTCTCTCAATACACACTCACATGCACACGTGCTGTACATATGCACATCAATAGTTTATGCAGCAAGGCACAAATGTACACATATTAGAAAACATGCTCTTTTTGTTTTATTCATGCTGGCAAATCCTGTGAAACACCTCAGCGTCACCTGTCTAGGGTATGGGGAGGTGGAGCGTAGGTAAAAAAACCTAAGGGTTTCACAACAGCATTTGCATAACAAGCATCCGACGGCCTGAGGCACTTACATGACAGAGATGGAAGCCTTTGAACATAACCTTTGGTCGCTGAAAGTGAAGGGGATAACCAGGATGGTAGTGGGAGAGTAGTAGGTCACCACTGTAACTATCACCAAAATTTTACTTTGTTTATAATATAATGCTATAATATGCTGGAACTGGTATTAGAGTTATGAGAAATGAGGCAATTTGGGAATGAGCACTGTGAAATATCAAACACCAATTAATAGTTACTTTGTTTTATGTCATATTTTGTTGCTGCTTTATTCGTCACTACTTTTTTTTTGAAGTGAACTTTCCTAAAAATGCTTTCTAGCAATGTCCACCATCATTTACACACAAATACATACTGGGGTCTGGCCAACTGTAGATACATTTTAATGTTTTGTTGATTTTGTAAATATGTAGTGAACACCATCTTTGCAGAAAAGATATTTGACGTGTTTCACCGGAATTGGATGTATTTCTGCTGATTTATTTTCACAGATTACCAAATAGATAAAACAGTAAATGTGGCATCTGCAACAGAAGAACCACTGTCTTCTGCTGGTGCTTTTCAGGGCCAGTTGCCCTGCTCAAGTGCTCCTCAGCAGTAGTTGCTAAAGAAGGGTCACTTTTGCACCTACACTTTTGGATTCAATCCACTGAGTGGTTTGACAGCCATCTCTCCAAGCTTTAGGCTGCTGCCACTCTAAACAAAGGAAATGGGTCTTCTCTAACTCTTTATAGACTATAAACTTTGGGCTTTGATTCTCTGCACCCCAAGAGAAAATACAGGTATGTGCCTTGTAATTTAAGTTTGGCAGCAAATCACATTTTGTTGTCTGTGAGGCCCAGAGTACTGAGGAGTGGTAAACAGGTTCAGCATATCTCCTCTAACAGCTCATATGTATTAGCAATGTATTGCTGTTTTTTTATTTACAATATTATTTTCATTGAGCTTTGAATGATTACTGTATGTCGCAGGGTATTATCTATGCTTCAGTGAATATTAGCAAGAGAACTGTAAGCAGAGGGATGAGTACAAAGAATGGGATTAGTTTTTATGCTAGTTCTTAGATGATGAATGCTGGAAACGTGATGTGTTGCTCTGCAAAGATACGGAGGTTAATGTGTGTGCACTGTATGTATGCGTGTCTCTGTTTCTGCATCCCAGGCGTGGATGCTTATGTACGGGTGTGTAATGCAGCATACCCTTCAAATATACCTATCAGTGTACATTTGCGTGAATATGTACCGGTGTGCCTGTCTGCGTCTGTTTGTTTTATGTGCACTTCTTTCACAGGCATTGAGACAGGACTTGTCAAGTAGGTTATGTACAGTATCCACACACACGGCACATTGTTAAGTAGCCTCTGGCTGCTGCTCACACATCAGACAGTATGGGAATCGGAGTCTGACACCAATTATGCAGAAACGGTGGGAACTTGTTGCTAAATCCGACATATCAGTGGCTTGCTGTTTCTCCTCTGCATCATCTGTAGCTCAAGGGTGTGTGTGTGTTTTGGGATGAGGATACTACAAACACAAAAAGTACCATGATGACACGTTGAATTTAAAATGATATTTTGCAGAAATTACTTCTGGACAGATTTATGAAAAGCTAAGCTTAAGCTTATGGACTAAATTATAAACAGAGCTCTACAGACTGCTCTCTTTAAAAAATGCTTTAATGAGCATTTTATTACAATGAGTGTTGTTAGATTTGCATTAAAACTGGAATTATTGAAACATGAGGGAGAGTGTCAGGAATTAGCTTTGAGGCAAAATGGTTTTCAGTGACTTTTCATAATGAAATCATTTTAATAATATAATATATTTTTATATGAACTATTTAAATCATTTAAATGAAATTTGAAGTCACTGAACACAAATATCATACATTTCCATAAGGCTGGAATACCTTTGTTGTATTATTTTGTGTTAGAATGTGTCACCGGTAAAGTTTTAACTGCAGTACCAGGATAAGACTGGTGTTCCCCAGTGAGCTCATATTAACCCAGTGCAATATCAGTATCTCTGTGACATGCATTCAAGATGTTACACATCATCCAAGTAGAGAATCTGAAGCAACATTAAAGTCAGTGTTTTCTTTTGCGAGGCAAATGAGTCGAGTTCAGTTCAACACAATTTTAAGTGTTTCCTTTATTTTGAGTATACCTACGTCTCAGCGCCTTCCACTATTTTCTCTTATTTTGAAGGCTCGCAAGACAGCAATGTGTTTCAGACAAAAAAAATCAATGCGCAAATTAAATGACCTGACATAAATAGGCTCTGTTTATTTATTTATAATTTTTCTAAGTATTTGAGACTTTGCCGTAGGATAAAGCTGCTGAGAATCCTGTTCGTCTTTTAATAAGTCCTTTTCATTGAGTGGCCCACGTCAACATTACTGCCAATCTCTCATTTGTTCTAAGATACCACTTTCTATCCCTTTAGTCCTGCTGAGCCTGTCCAAAACACATACTTGCACATGCGACTCCGAGCAATATATCATTATGAATCTACTGCATTGAGGCCGCACTTCCACACACAAACACACACGTACACAACAACAGTGCATTTCATATCCAGTGGACCACCAGCTGGCTGACAGCTGTCTGCGCTAAAGTGAAGGGTAGATATTTTGACAGCATCATCTTTATGATGTCTAGACTGAAACTATTAAATGCCGTGGCAGACATATCTGCTTGACTGACATTGTGGAACATCCATTGAATGCTCTGGATCTGGCGTCTGTGATTCACTTTAAAATGTTATTTGTTATACCTGCCCTTAACCATGTTTTTGTCTTTCCTTTAGTCTTATTGTCTCCTTTAATCACATTATTATCTTGTGTGCATTGATTTTAAATCCTCAGTAGTTTGATTAAATCCATTTAATTCCTCTTCCTTGGCACTGACTCATCCTTTTTTACATTTTAGAAATTGTGAATTATATTGCTAAAAGCCAAGATTTTTCTTTTTTCCCCCCTATCTGCTTCATTATCATGATATTTAATTTTAGTCTTCATATAATACAAACAACATACTGAGCCTTGATAGTAACCTCTTAGAAAGATGGAGGATGCCGAAGAGTTTTACACATCCCCCACTGTATGTACCACCAACATTATGTGACAGAACAATTGGAGCCTAGATTTTTCTCTTGACTAAAGCTTTTAATGGAAAAGCTGCGGGAAATGGACTTCAGCTACAATTACCTTCCATTAAAAGGACCCAAGATTTGTTTGAGCAAAATTACATGCAAATAGGACGTGGCAATAGTCAGAGCCAACTTTCATTTTTTCTAGTGACAAAATAAACAGCTTTTTGTCTGCCTGAGGTTGCTTTCTGTAAGGCCGAATTGTAAGCTGCGACGCATGGGGGTTAAAACCTAAATATATGAGAGGGATTGTCATCTATCAACTGTCATGTCCTCTAAACTTTCTTGTCTTTGTCTTTAACAGTCTACATTTCCTGGTTTTCCACACGGAGGAGGTCCACGACGTGCTTCGGATCTGGGATGGGCCCCAGGATGGAGGGGTCCTGCTGAGGGAGCTGAGTGGCTCAGCCCTGCCCCCGGATGCCCACAGCACCTTCAACACTGTCAGCCTGCAGTTCACCACAGACTTCTTCACCAGCAAGCAGGGCTTCGCTCTGCAGTTCTCCGGTGAGGAGGATGGATGATGGGAGGACAGGAGGGAGGGAGGTGAAGGAAATGTTGCATGAGCATGGGTGGTAACTGAGTGTAGAGAATGCCATGAGAGGTAGCCCACGGCTGTTCCATAGGACTTGGGATCCATGGATGACTTACATGGGATCTATTTAATTTACTAATATATATATATATATATATATATATACATATATATATATATATATATAAAAAAAATAACTTTGTGGGGTGGAAGGGATGTTGGAGTACCTGTTTTTGTGTGGGAGGGAGAAGTGTGTGTATGTATGTGTTAAATGCAAGATATAATATTTCTTATTATGGCATATTCTGTGTGGAGTTTGCATGTTCTCCGCGTGGGTTCTCTCCGGGTACTCCGGCTTCCTTCCACCATCCAAAGACATGCAGGTTAGGTTAATTGATGATTCTAAATTGCCCGTAGGTGTGACTGTGAGTATGAATGTTTGTCTGTCTCTATGTGTCAGCCCTGTGATTGACTGGCGACCAGTCAGGCAGCTCCCCATTCCCTCTCTGGGGATAAGCGGTATAGAAAATGGAATTATGGCACTGGTTTTATGTTATGATGTGTTGTTTTTGTTATACTGTTAATATGGAAAATGAATAAACAGAATCTTCCAAAAAAAAAATACTATGACAGTAACACCTCTTTTTTATCTTGGAACTGAGGATCATTTTCACATCATTTCAGTGATTGAGCCTCCTCTTCCTCCTTCAGTCTCTACTGCAACCTCCTGCAATGACCCGGGCATGCCTACTAATGGGACCCGTGGCGGCGACAGCAGGGAGCCTGGGGACCATGTGGTGTTCCAGTGTGATCCTGGCTACATCCTGCAGGGGGCCAACAGGATCACCTGCACTGAGATCAACGGTCGCTTCTTCTGGCAGCCAGACCCTCCTACATGCACAGGTACTTAACACAGCACGCGATCGTCAGTAATGGCTATTGATGCTACATGAATTATGATCAGAGCTAGTCTGATTGTTGTCACATACTACTGCAGAGTAATAAGAACATGTAGTGCATGCAGTTTTGCTTAACACTGACAAACTTTCTGTGTGTAAACTTTATGTGGTTATATTTTAAATTATATAATTAGTAAAGACAGAAGAGAACAGTATAAAGATCAGTTATCTTATAAAATATTATGCCCTACAACCTGCCTAATGCAGTCTACTGTATCACCTCTATTGTCGGTCTGACTTTTGTGAAACAGGTAGACAATACAGATTCCTAATGTGATTACTTAACAGACTCCTTAAGTGAATCTTAAGTGGTAAACCCGATTGTCGTGTTCCCTAGATGTTTCCTAAAGTCGCTGCAGCAGACAGACAGATCTGATTATCCTGTTTCTCAATAACAACACAGACCCCTCAGTCAGACCTCTACTCTTTTACAGTCTTCCCCTTATATATGATCCCACTTGGTGCTCTACAAAGCAATGTGAATTAACAATTAAGACCTTGTAATTAGCTGCCTTGTTTAATTAGCGCTTAGCTTAATTAGTTTGATTTTCTTTTTCTTTTTCGGGGGGGGCAGTTCTCTGGCAGTTACAGGTGAGAATATGGTAAGCAGTGTATATGGGCATTAGCTACATCTCAATTAAGTGTCTGTCACTGCGACTTCCTGCAGGAAAGCCATATACCACATACAGCAGGAGACTATAAATGACAGTTAATGTATTTGTTACTTTGAAAGTTGGTGTTTCTTAAAACCATTGCTAATTTTCTACCATAATTGTCTTTTTTTAAATGTATTGTGTATGTATATATGTATACACACACACACACACACAATATATTAGCAATTATGTCAGTTGGTTGACAATCAGCTCATTTTCAATAATTTGTTGACAAAAAGTTTTAATTTGCAGAATAAGGCAAGTCGGTCTTTTAATTAAAAAAGGGACTATTTGAATTTGAAATCAGATGATAAACCATCTTAAGCTTTTTTTTGTGTGACAGAACAGATTTTTGGATGAATATAAAATAAATGAAAATTGGTGTTCTAGCGTTGTTTACTGTTGCATTCACTAATCAATTTCTCCCTATTCATAGCTCCGTGTGGTGGGAACCTGACAGGTCCTAGTGGGCTGATTCTGTCTCCAGACTATCCTGAACCGTACCCCCATGGAAGGGAGTGTGACTGGACAGTTGCTGTCACACAGGACTATGTCATCGCTCTTAGCTTCAACCAGTAAGCCTCAGTAGCCCACTAGTAGCAACATGTGTGTTTGGACATTGAAGTTGAAGATTTCTGTCATTGTTGTAGTTTATACAGCATATTTATTTAACCCTCATCATATTTAACCCTATTACTTAATATATAAATATATATATATATATATATATAAAATTATGAATTTTCTATTTTTAAATTATGCCAATGAAGTGTGTTGTTAGCTTATTATATGTGTGCTGCAAATGTTTATGTACATTTTATTTACACTTCTGTAACCAGGTTCAGCTTGGAGCCCAGTTATGACTTCTTACATATCTACGATGGGCCGGACTCCCTCAGCCCCTTGCTGGGGAGTTTCTATGGCACGGACGTTCCAGATCGCATTGAGAGCAGCTCCAACACGCTCTTCTTGGCTTTCCGCAGCGATGCTTCCCTCAGCAGCAATGGATTTGTGCTGCAGTACACAGGTGGGCACCATTTTCGTTAGAGGAATGACTTGGAAAAAATACAGCATTTGGCTAATTGGACAAAACTATCAAGTTAGTGGAAACTTGGATTTTCTGTATCTGTGTCTGCATGTGGAACAGTTTTTCATCATCAGTTTTTTTCATCTCCAACGTCTTAAGATTCTGAACAAAACTGTGAATTTTAAATGGTATGTGAGGCTTTATTCCCTAAACAATTCATGTTTTAAAATTCTTCCTCTGGCAGAGTGAGAATGGATTTACCCTCTGCTGCTTATCGACCTTGCCGATTGTTTCTTTTTAACTTTCTCTTGTGTCTTGTCCAAAGCGAGTGAGATTAGTGGTGTAAAAATTGCTTCAGAGAAAGAAAGGGGTGTCTGTGCTGCAGCGTCCTGATCACCACCCTCCCATTTGTTCCATGATGTGCTGCTTTGGAGTCGTTATTGATCTGTACCTCCTCTAGTAGCCGACTAACACAAAGAATTATGAAAATGAAAAGCCGACAGCATGTGTGCTCTTTTTGATCAGTGCATTGCAGCTGCACAAAAGGCTTCTCATAAATTAGAGCAAACAACGTTTTGTTGTTTCATGTCTGAGCTTAGCTGACCGCAGCATGCTGTTTGGGGGACCCAGATTTATTTGCTCACACGAGGTGCCCTGTACTGCACACATGGTGCAGAATGATCACAGACATCCTTGAAAGATGGCCGGTTGGTTTAAGGATAGCGCAACACATCTGTGTTTTCTGCATTTGTGTTTCAGCGTCACAGGGGAACGCCTCACTGCCTGTATGTTTAAGCCTTTTCCTAACAAATATACAGACGCTGAACAAGCTCTAAATTAGACAGGGCATCTTCGTTAAGGGCTTTGCTTGAGAGAACACTGTTAAATCTTCCTAAATCTCCCAGCCTCAATTAGAGCTGTTTAAGGTATCAGACGTTTAACCAATTCCAGATCGACCCTGAGCTCTCTGTTTCTTGGCTGGTGTTCAGATGGGATTTGATCTTTATAAGCAAATCAACTGATTTCAGAACGCTGTCTGTTTATGCCATGCAGCTCTGGGATTCATTTGCAGATTGTACATAAATGGGGTGAAGCACAGTGTTTTGGTGAGACAGTGTTACAGAGCCTACCCCATAACTCAGTCCCAGCAATATTTACTGCAGTGTGTGATACAGTGTGTGTGATATTTTATGGCCAATCTGGTAGAGCAGATGGACCCAGTGTGTGGCTCAGAAAAACTCCCTCTCCCCACTTCCAATTCTCCACACTAATGAACCATAACCAAATAATACATAAATTACCTCCTCAGTTTCAGACAAACAACATGGCACAAAAGCATGTTTGGCTGCGCGTTTGGGTCTGTTTGGTGAGGAAGCAGCAAGTTGACGAGTTGGCCCAGCTAGTATTTGGTCGGCCCGCCACTGAAAATTGCGTTACAAAATCTGCCTGAGGTGCTGTCAGCCTCTTTACCAAGCAAACGTTATGTCTTTCTGTTTCCGTGTCTCTGGCCACGTCTGATTAGGCTCTCCAGGGAAATATGTGGGCAAAAACTTTCCATGCCTGAGCCACATTTGAATAACACCCATAGACACAGACACAGACAGATACACACCGAAAATAAACACACATACAAGCTCTCTCATACTCACATCTGTCCAATTCCTTCACCAACTCCTAGGCTCATTTTTATTTCACATCACATCACTTAAATTCTTTTGAGTATTTCACTTGTCCATTTTCTCTCGCACCTACTAATGTCCCAGGACAAGGCTTGTTAAATCGGCCATCTTCATAGCGATGACCGCCCTTCTCACCACTAGCTTGTGTCCAGGGCCAGTCCACACCTAATGCCTGCTACATCCATCACGCCTCCGCTGTCTCTTGCCAGGTGTGCTGGTTTAATGGAGAAGGCGGTGGCGAGGGAAGGTTCAGGTCGAAATCAGCCCATGAAAGGGCTCAACCTGTCTAGAACAGGTGCCCTGGGTGACAGACAGACCACATGCCTGGCCCTCAGCACTCTGTTCAGCCATGAAGGGCAGCCTCTTGTCTGGTCAGCAGGTCCCCAGCTTTGAGCTTAGAAACTAGGCATTTATCCAAGGTGCTACATGTGCATTTTATCATTAATGAATCATTAGAACTTTAGTTAGACATAGACTTTGTTATAAGTACTGTACACACAGACGATTTTGCAAGAAATCTGCTTGTTTTATAGCACAAAGGAAAGTTGCCTGATGGTACACAACAGGAGGAGGTTGTTGTTCAGTGCAAATTGAACCCTTCTCTAAATGGCAGATGGTGGAACAAGAAAAAACTAATGTAAAAATCACCTCCAACATGTTGGTCCTCTTCATTAAAATTAGACAGAAAATAAACACAGAAAAGCAGTTCCAGGGAAGTTAACATTACCAACTCTGAGACGGGTAACAATATGGCTTTTGTAAATACCACTGGCATGAGAAAGAAGTAAAGAGAGGTCTTCTTTGTTGGCATCCCAATTGACCATTGTTAAAGTATTTCCTATTTAAAGTTTTCTTTCAACTAGCTGAGATAGTTGAGGCTCTTGCATGTATTTTTGTTAGGCACTGAATTGTAAGTTGAACTTTTCCTGACAAAAAAAATAAATAAAGATTTGACTCACCTTCCCTTTTGTGTGTTTGTGTTAAGTCATCAAATATTGAAGTTTGCTGTGAGACTAGAGTGGACTGTGTTTAAGATTGAACTAAATTGCGTTGGGCATTTTTCCTATGTTTATTTTAGCTGTAAGGGTGTGAAGTGTGCCAAATTGACAGGACTCCTCTCACATGCACATTTTCCACCTAAGAACAATGTGATAGTAGATTGAGTGAGACATTTTTCTTACGACCTCAGGAGTGGTGATTGATATGTGGTTAGATACAGTGTGTGTGCGTGTGTTGAAGGTGAGGGTGTGTGTGTGTTCGCGAGAGAAAGCTTGCGTATGTGCATTGTCTCCTCTTGTTGACTGCACAGTGAAGCGTTGTGTGAGAGGCGGTTGTGTGCAGTCAGCAGACCTTGGGCCAGAGCAATGCCACTCTCAATCAGCTGCCTGTCTGTCTCCACAGCCATACATACCTCCAGCAGCCACAGATGAAAGGGCACCATCAAGGGCTAGAGAGAAAAGTGACAGTCAGTGAGATATATTTACTGAAAGAGGAAAGCACAGACTAGCGGGAAAAAGGGAACGAGTAAAGGAAGAAAGAAATCCAAGAATACCAGGAACCTTAGGCGGAAAACAATTTCTATCCCAGTATCATCGCTGCAGCTTGATGCAAAAATCCTTTTATTGAATACCAACACGCATTCCCTTCTGACTCTGATTTTCCACCGTGTTACCTCTCTCCACAGAGAACCCCAGGGAGTCTTGCTTCGAGCCGGGCCTGGTGCGCAATGGTACACGGGTGGGCGCAGACCTCAAGCTGGGCTCCACTGTCACCTACCACTGCGACAGTGGCTACACACTAGAGGGAGACCCAATCCTCACTTGCATCATGGGGGGAGACGGCAAGCCGAGCTGGAACAAACCCAAACCCATCTGCATTGGTAAACACTGACATCTGGAGACGGTGGTTAGGAACACAGACCACATCAGTGCTTATAGATTTATCACATGTAAACATGCATTTATGATTACGTGGTTTATGCACAGAGCTGTGTCCTAAAGGTATATGTGTAGAGCTGTGTGGGTTTTGCTAATGTTAATAGATGTGAGGGTGTAGCTTTAATTTAATCTGCAGTTTGAAGAGAGCTCCTTATTTTGCATATCTGCTCCTCACACTCACCACGAAACCTGCGTTACCCTGGCTGTTCTCTGACATGCCCACGACATGACTAGCACACGCTGTGCACATTCCCCTGGAAAGCTGGTAAAAGATCCCCGGCGTCACCAAATCTGGCTCTCACAGTGTGAAGCCTCAGTTATGTCAGGCGGAGTACACGCTCACACCACAAACATTTTCACTCAAGCAAAACACACATTCACATACATGGGATCAGCACTTGCACAAAGATACGAGCACGCGCAGAGCATTTTTAGGGGCTTTAAGCAGGAGAGGAGATTCGGGCCTCATCTCACCCAGGCTAACCCAGAGGGACACTTGGAAAACATTGCAATTTCACTGTGGCAAACACCAGGGACATCTTCCACCCAAAGCCCAATCAGACAAGAAAAGTAATTTAGGAGTAATGGAAGAGAGGGGATGGAAAAGCAGGAGGTAGGGGAGAAATGGAATCTTACACTATTGGCTTTAGACCTTCCTTCTCTGTCTGCCCTTTCTCTTCATGTCTCATCTCTGTCTCTCCCTAGCTCCATGTGGAGGACAGTACTCAGGTTTGGAGGGAGTGGTCTTGTCTCCTGGTTTCCCTGGCAACTACAGCAGTGCACGGACCTGTCTGTACTCTGTGGGGGTGCCCAAGGATTATGGTAAGCCAAGGAAGAGCGCTGTATTAATGTAATTTTTCCTAGCAGATTTTTAATTGTGCATTTTTGTGTGCCTGTGAGTGTGTACATTGTGTGTTTAATTAAGATGCAATTATTCTATAAAGCACAAAATGCCCTTATCAAGCTCAAACTATGCTCAAGTGGCTCACTCAATGCTACTTATTCTTTCACTGTGGAAACTAATGGAAGTAAGAAGAAAACAGTTGAGCTTTTTTTCACACCTGAATATTCTTAGTGACAGATGCATAGGAGAAAACAAGTTTGTGGAAAACTTGTAAAAGCTCCCCCACACACCGTATTCTGACCTTGCAATTAAAGTGCTTTAGTCAGAGGTTTGCTGAATGCATTTTTTTTTTCTTTTTTTTCTACACACAGTAAAATCACACAGTGATTGATAGTTCCCATATCCATCTGTCTCATTGCCAAAACATATTTTCATGTTTCTTTGGTGGAGCAATTTAATCACTATCTTACACATCAGGCACACAATATGTCTGTCTCAGACAGACACACACCAAAAAATAATTGGTGTCTGGAAGATCCAGAGTTCCTGGAGTTTCACTTCTTTTTGGCATTTCCATCTTAAAGGTCACAACTTGCTTCCAATATGCGATCTGATACTGTAGGAGCAGCAAATTATTCAGAAAGCAAAACAATGCAGAAGTGTGACACAGCTCAAACATGCAAATACAGAAGCAATCATGTTTCCCTTACTTGCCCACGATGTCTCTCTGCTTGACTTTCTTTCTGTCTTTCGCTCTTTTTGTCTCCTGCTTCCTTTTCTCTTCCCTCTGGCTCTTCAATGAGCTATCAGCATTGTGCCTCTCTAAGGGAAAGCTCAAGTCCCATCATTGTTAAATTACACCAAACAGCAGTGGCTGGCATGTGTTTGGCTTTGGGGTACTTCACCCCGGTCTTTTGAATGTTGAGGTCGTGACGCCCATTCGGAGGTCCGGCGCTGCTCCAAAATGACTGGGCACCCATCCTTCTTGGACCCTGTCGGCAACATATTTCACTCAATGAAGTCAAAGCGAGAGAGGAAATTGAAATAATTAAAGTCCACATTTGCATTTTTCTGGAAAATGACAGCGAGGCCCAAGGCAACACACTTTGTCTTGCAGAGCCAAAATTGCTCTTGCCTCCATTCTTGCCGCTTCTCATTAGGCTGATGCACCAGCCCTAATGATAGGCTATTTTCCTCAGTGCAGAGGACAGGGTGGGTGTCACTGCAACCACTGTCTTCTCTTATCATAGTTAGAGATGAAGAGGATGAATGAATAAAGGAAACCGCTGAATTTAAGCACGAGAAAACAGACGCTGAGTCACATGGAACAAATGGAACTCAGAAGATAAGTTCCTACCATCACACTACTCTGTCCCCTCTGCCCTCTCCCCCTCTCCCTCATCCTCTTCATCCTTCTTTTTAACCTGCAATATTCGCAGCACGTAAACTAGACATAGATTAGATGTGAAAGGGCTGAATATGTTCAGGCAATAGCAGTAGAAAGGGTTCCAAAAGATGAAAGCTCCATAGTAGAGCTTTAGCTGCACATTGTGCAGCAGATTGTCTGTCATTGGCAAAGCCTTTCATCTGCTGACAAGCCATCAAGCCCAGACAGGATTGCTGATCTAGTCGTGTAATATCAGTTTTTGGTTGTGTAGTCATAACCGGCGGTATTATCCACCTCACTTTAAAGAAGACATTTTGATTGAAAGTGCTGTTGATAATATTATTTTGAATGTGGATACTTCAGAATACTTTTTTTCTGAGTCATATCAAATGGACTTTAGAGTTTTCAGTGTGACTGTGATGCAGTCACTAATTTAAGCAAATTTCTTTTTCCTTTGATGCCAATTTTCTGTCCATATCTGTCTCCGCTAGTGGTCTTCAGTCAATTCGCCTTCTTCCAGACAGCTCTGAATGACATTGTGGAAGTTTATGATGGGGCGACGCAGCACTCCCGTGTTCTCAGCTCCCTCTCTGGAGCACACACAGGTACAAAAACACACATCCAGATGCCTGCATGCATTCACATTTTTGGGTAGCTGCTATGGGGGATATTTCTGCAGGTATCAAACTTTGGAAAATAGAAGTCCAGGTAGGCAAGACATGACTCGTACACACTTGTACTGCTTTTGTTTAATATTCAGCACCAGCATGTAACAAATCAGAAAATGTACTAAAAACTATTTGATGTTTCCGGCCATTATTTTTTGACATGACAGGAGACTAAATAAAATTATTGTTGTCTTAGCCTCATCCCTTTCACAAGGATCCAGTTAAACTCAGAGACAAATAGCTGACACAGGCAGAGCTGCTGTGGCTGCAGGTGGGCTCCAGTGAGCTGCAAAACAATTCAACAGTGACAACAACAACTTAAAGAGTCACAGGGATAACTTATCAGCAGACAGGCTCAAGACTCGCATGCACGTACACCTGACTTGGTATTACACAAACACACATGTCAACTGCAGTTATGTAGGCAAACAAGTGCACTCACTCACACAAACACACACACACACACACACACACACAAACACTTGTGGGCCGGATTTAAGCCAGGGAAATGAGATTTCCTCACTCCCTTTCATCAAGAAAAATAACTGCTTTTTTGCATGAAGACCTGAAACAAAAACACCTACTCAAAGCTGCATTAACATTAGCACAACTATCATAAATAGTGAATTACAACCTTTAAGCATGGGTATTATGTTAATTTTTATTTTTTTTACTTCTAACTCAGCCTGCACCTGTGTATTCATGCCACAGTCTCAGTCTAAATCCTTGCCAAAATTTTTGCATGGATCCCCCTTCCATGCCATTGCATGCCGTAATTACCTTTAGTTTAAAAAAACATTATACATATTAAAAAACAATACCATATAATCTAACAAACATTAAATCATGATGACAAAAAATGACAATTCACACCATTTTCTGATTAATTATTCACAGTTTAAACTTCAGTTATGGTGAGAAATGCCAGTTTTCCATGAAAAGCAATGATATATACCTGGAAGCCAAACCTTACCCAAACCGTTTCCAATATCTAATCATTACTCTAGGTCCAAACCCAACCCTAAATTTACTTTGATCTTGTTCTTTACCTTTATTTGAGCATAACCCTAATCTTAGTTTTATCCTTAATCCTAAAGATAAATTCTAAATCTAAACTAGTCCCTAAATGAAGTGAGGGCTGCCCAAATAGCCATCTTAGTTCATTTTAATTAATTAATCATTTAATTGAAGTCCAGCACACATACACAAATATAGAAGAATTGACTGAAGCAGTTATGGTAGAGAATGGAGAAAAGCAAAAATAATAACACTTATAAGGTTAAAAGTGAGGAGATGAAGGGGAACAAATAATTTCTGTTGCAACTGTATTGTAAAATTGCAGATGCATGGATGTGATACTGTGTTGATGGTCTACAAAAGAAATGGCTTGAATAGGGGAGTTTCAACCTTTCAAGAGGGGTCGAGTGAAAAGGTGCGTGAGGTTAGGGCAGCTCTCCATCTCAGCCTAGCCCTAGCCCTGCGGCTTGACAAAAGCAAAATGATTACTTTGGTTTGTGTCCAGGGCAGCCTCAGAAAATCCAGTTTACAGCTCAATAAACAGGACGCTATATTAACTGCGGACTCCTGGCGGCAGGTTCACAGAGCTCTCTAACCAGGCATGGCAGAGCAGAGCTGACACCCTTTGGCAAGGGAAGAGAGACTTTTAGCCCACACAGACAGACCGTGCAGGCATAACTAGCATGAATTAAGCATAATCCAGAAGTGTGTACCTGTATCTACCATACAGATACACTGAAGCTCACAAATTGACTAACATACACCTGCAAGCTTATAAAGCAAGAACCCCCCCAGTCTAAATATACAAGCTCTCATTATGTGCAGCAGTAAATATATAGTTAGGTAATGAGTATATTAGTGGTTGGCAGGATATTATTTGTCAGGCATGCTAAAGCACAGCAGTCAAAACACAAGGCAGTTTGCTGTGATTATGCTGACCTTGAAAAGCATATTAAAATAAACTATTCTCAGTATTGCATTTGACAGTATGTTTTCATTTCTGTCATGTCTGGTGAGCCAAATCACTCGTTTTGAGATGAAAAGGCAGTGTTTGTGAATTATCGGAGGCAGTGGTAACAAACAGAATAAAATAACAGGAAAGGGAGAGTTGAAGAGGTGCATGATAAAAGGTGTGAATTAGAAAAGAAAAAGACAGCATGTAGGCACAGTGGACAAATGGACATTTATCTTAATGCTAATTTTTGAATTGATTTCTAAAAAAAATAAAACAAAGGCAATTGTCACTCTTGGCCTCATTTTAAGTGTGGCTAGGGAGTCCATTTTCATTCAACTACATTTAAGTTTGACCACTTTTAATGTTAATGTGCATTTACTGCTTTTGTTTCACTGCAAGCATGCTGCTGGATAAATGCAAATGATTTATTCATAAAATGTAAAATTCACTTCCCATAAACTCTCTTTAACTCTAAACCTGTTTGAGTTGTGGTTTAACAGCTGGAGCGTTAATCTCTGACATTTTCCCCATGACTGCTCTATCTGAACCAGTGCACACCAACAACAGCCACTGACTTTTGATTATTGACTTCCAGCCAAAGTCATATCTGTCCTTGTAAGTCTTTCATAAGCCAGCATAGAGGATCATTTTAAGGGCAAAGTGGTTTGGATTGGAAAGTGGCCAGAGGGTTGATAAGTTACATGCTGACATATGTTTGATCTGTCTGGATGAATACCTGCCGAGCACAGCAAATTATGAAACACTGTCACCATGATGGCACGTAGGAAGGGCTTCCTCTAATAAACTACCCAGCATGCCTTGGGGATCCTACAGTGGAACTCGAACAGTCACGGTGATGACGCATTAAGAAACTGTGCCATTGGAGCTATCTCAGGACACCGCAGTTAAAGGCGCAGAAATATTCACACTCGAAAACCAGAGCAAAACGTGCACGCATAGGACAGACTTACTGACACACACGCAGACACACACACACAGATGTTGCCTCTGGGGTTAAGCACGTCTGCCTCCCACTACAGTGTGACAGCAAGCAGACGCAGAGTAATGAGATCCACTGCAGAGAGCCAGTCAGCAGCACACTGAAAAAAAGACAGACAGGCAGAGGCAGAGATACTCACACTTTGTTACATGTTCTACGTCAGTCAACAAATAGTTTTCCTTGTGTTTAATTACTCTATAAGCTGATGAGGATAGCGGGCAATCATATCAGTAATTTCTGTAATAAAATATCCCCTGTCTGAGATTTTAAATTTTGGCACAGATAAATGGTTTTTTGAGGAATCATTTTGCAGCCCCATAATGTATTGAACCCCTGAAAATGGTTCATAATGCAATGTTTAGTTTATGTATGTGTCCTATTGTAGAGAAAACCCCACAAAATGTTTTACATATGTTAAAAAACTAATTTCATACACAAAACACAAATCAAAGGCCTGTCTGCACAAATAGGTTTTCAGATGCCAAATAAAACAAAACCTGACCAAATTTGCTGTTCCAATACCTGGGAGCTACAAAGACAAAAGCTCGATCATCCTTGGATCTTGAATTTTGACAGATGGACAGCCACTAATCCCTGGTCAGGTGACCTTAGTGTCCTGCCTGTACAGTATGCTGTGAATGTAAGCAGGAGCTTGATTGTGGAGAGCCTTACACTGCAGGTGTAAAAACCAACTTTGAATTTTATTCTGTATTTCACACGCATCCAATGAAGTGTGAAGCCAGGGTTCTGCAGCACTTAGGAGTCTTTTAAACCAGCTGCAGATTCTCCAGTAATGAGTTGTTAATTGTGGATGTGCACAGAGAGATACAATAGTCCAGCTGGGACAAGACAAAGAAATAAACCATAAATTAGAAACATTTCCAAAAAGAAGAACTTGACAGTGAGCTGACATGTTGTTTAAGGCTCATATGCTGATCAAATGTAGCTTCCAAGCTCCCAGAACATGACTTTATATACTGTAGGCAGACTTGCAGTCAGACGCTCAGCTGTACCTGTGCCATGATGCTATCAGTGATAATCAGGACTCCCATTTAGTCACAAGGGGCATAAGGAAATTGTTGGCGATCCAATAAGCATAGCTGATAAGCGTAGTCCTGTATGACAGTAAAATATTAGGATAATCTCGATCATCGCCAAGCATTTGCATATTGCGATATGCTCAGTATGCCTTATAAAGCCTTGTAAGCATGTTATATTTTCATCACAGTAGGTCACCTGGCACTGTTCTGGACTAAACAGCAGATTTTCACTGAAATCAGATATCTACACACTATTTTGCACTTTCCAGCAATGCTGTACATGTACATAGCTTCTAAAAATATCCATATTAAAAGACCTGCAGTATGTCCTCTTTCACACAATCATTAGCAGAATTCCTAACACTTGCATGTTTTGAAGTTTCATGCTGGACACACAGATTGAGTCCCTAAAATAGTCACTAATATTCACTCTTAGATTGTATTGTATGAGACGGATGCAGGAGGTTTTAGCCATTTAACTGCATAGGTGATTAGATGGTGATTATGCTGCTAGAAACAGTGATATGAACCCACACAAATATAAATTGAACAGTCTTTAACTTTTCCCCTTCTCAGGTGAGTCGTTGCCATTAGCAACCTCCAACCAAATCCTGATCCGCTTCACCTCCAAAGGCCAATCCAGCTCTAGAGGATTCCACCTGGTCTACCAGGGTAAGTGTGTAACACAGGCACACGCACATACAGTATGTAGACAAACAGTATGTACACAAACACATCCTACTGCCTTGTTTCTTTTGGATTCCCTCTACTCTAACAGCCGCAGTTCCCCTTCATAATAGGTGACTTGCTGAGTGATTTCCAAAGGATTCACCTTTAGCCACTGTTTCAGCTGTGATATGCTTGTGTGTGTGTCGGCAGAAGTGTGTGCTCTGGAGCATTAACACTGTAGAAGTATAGCAGTCTGTTGAAAAGGTTGTGCTTAAACTCCCCTGTTCTTCTATTCCTCAAAGAGGGACTTCTCTCTTGAATTGTTATTTTCTTTAAACAATGCACTGTACCAGAAATGACACTTGCTGCAGATATCCAAAGGCAATGTCAGCACTGGAGAAAGTTTAATGAATAAATAATTCATTTTTTTGTATTTTATTGGAAGAAAGCTGAAGGAACCACAAGGCAAAGAGAAGCTGAATACCATACTTTGAATTATCTATTTCGGACACAGTGAGATCATTATGTGAATGACACCCATTGTGACTTTTCTAACAAATCACTCTATTGATCAAGTGGTGAGATTCTTAGAAAATCCTACAAAAAAGCAAGTGTTTGGGAAACTAATTGTAATATCTATCATGAACTGGCTATAATCCGTAACAGAGAGGAGCAAAACAGCCTTATATTTTCTTAGAGATGTCCCAGATAATGACTTCAAATCAACAACAGTCACTTGTAATCACCCTGTTTTCCACTCTGTTTCTCCAAAGCTGTGCCAAGGACTAGTGCCACCCAGTGCAGCTCAGTCCCCGAGCCCCGAAATGGCCGCCGTATGGGCAACAACTTCGCTGTTGGTGCTGTGATCCGCTTTGAGTGCAGCCCAGGTTATATGCTAGAGGGATCGAGTGCCATTGAATGTTTGACAGTTCCCAATGCCTTGGCACAATGGAACAGCTCCATACCCAGCTGTATAGGTAGGGCATGAATACTCAAAAACAGACAACAAATACATACGCACATTTTGCCAGTCTGTCTGGGTGTGTGTTTTTTTTTTGTTTGTTTGTTTGCTTCTCTTGCTTTCTTTCTTGGTTTCTTTATTTGTCTGTTTGTTTCTATACTTCTTCACTCTTTCTTTCCATCTCTCCTATTGTCTCTGTGTCTCTCCCACTTGATGCCTTGAGTGTCAAACTCTCGTTACCCTGACACAGATGTGGGCTGCCAGCCATTGCCTGTAGCGATACAGCGAGATTCAGCCGCGCGGCACACAGGTGGCAGGTGCTGCAGAGGGTCACAAATACACACAGACATACACACATGCTCACATGGAGATATCCACTTGCAAATACAAAGACACACTCCCACACACACTACATGCAGCTGTAGCAGATGCTCCTATGCTGTCACCAGATGTGTAAATGTGCAGAACAAGCTGGGAGGACAGTGTTTAAACACTGTAAACAGTCCTTAGGAGTGTTACAGTGTGACTAGTATAATATGCGTGTGTTTGAGTGTGTGTGTGTTGCATGGCCAGGTGGATCACACTGTGACTGTGTGTAGTCATGAAGTGCATTTCCATTCTAGCTGTGATTTAATGATTTCATTTTAGCGAGTCCTAAAATCACATTTTTCTTAAAACAAGCACACAGTGTACCAAGTGAAGATAATTGAACTTCTCTTTTTTAATAAACTATTTTGTCATTGTTTTTTTTTTCTTATCTCTTGGTTAACTTGTTGTGTGTTCTTCGTCCTGTTGACATTTATTCTTAATCCCACTAGCAGAATCACATCTATGTTTGAGGAAAAAGATTAAGGAGGAAGATTAATATTAACATATTTTTAAGTCATTTCAGTGTGCAAATTTATGCATGCTTGTATGCATAAACCTAATCTTCCTCTCCCTGCATCTTTGTACATCCAGTCTGTAGCCATGATCCATTTGGTACACTGCTAATATGACTGACATCTTTTTATCCCTGTCCCTTTTTTCCTGCAGTTCCATGTGGAGGCAATCTGACCCATCGAACTGGCACCATCTTGTCTCCTGGCTTTCCCGAGCCTTACCTCAACAGCCTCAACTGTGTCTGGAAGATCACTGTTCCTGAAGGATCAGGAATCCAGGTTTGTACAATGGAGTTTCTACCTGGCATCTGGGTGACAGAATTGTAATAGTCTGATTGCGCTTAAATGAGTTAAATCCATGAGTAAACCAGAGACTGATTCAGCTATGTTAACAACAGAGTCTAAAAACGTTACATCCCCTAACCCATCCCACATCTTATCCCATATTTCCAATCCACATGCAACCCAAGGAAGTAACACTCTGATAGTAGTCCACAAATCTAAGAAGCCAGGATACTAGCTCAGAGTGAAGTGTGACAATGTGTTTACTGTCAAGATCAAAGACCTTAGATGTTACAAGAACTCAGATTATGTGTTTTGAGAAGGAAAAGAGAAATCCACTTTTGGCAGGTATACTACAGATGTATAAAAATGTCTACACCGCGTCTAGATATGAAAAGTAAGCAGTGTTATAATAATAATGCACTTCATAAGACAATATAATAATGACTTAGAGACATGCAATATAATAAGAATAGATTTATATTTATGATTTAAAGTGGTGTTTTAGTTTTGTATCTGCCTACTGTCAGCGTGTTAGTTTATCAGATTTTCCAATGATTCTGTCTCCATCAGTGAAAATTCTGATGCTGCAGAGGCTGCGTTGCAGTGACCTGTTTGTTCACTTAAAACATATTGAGTAACCCCTTTTTAAAAAGGTCTCTAGTTAGACTGTTAAAGGAATTAACAGATCTTATTTACCTTTAGCCTGTAGCCTTTACAGCCCTGCATGGTCTTGACAACAAGCTCCTGTGTGGTGATATGTTTTCAGCGTACCAAGGGCTAATTAACAGAGCTGCCCACAGTATATCAAGGTATAGCATTTACAGTTCTCAGGGTACAGGAGAAATGCTAAATGATAGTCTATAGACTTTACAGAAGCTCAGAATTTAATTTGGCAGATCACTATACCAGAAACTTAAGACTGCATAACCTGAAATAAATTTGTATATAATTGCCTCTTCAATTACTTTGCTTTTCTTTCTTGGGAGTTAATTCAGTTTGCATATTCTTATTCTTTGATGCGTGTGTGATGGAGCTCCACCAGGAACCTGGGCACGGTCCCTGTGGATCTGCCTGATGGAAAGTTTTTAGGCTTATGCTTCAGCCTCTGTGGCTAATGACCTCAGTGCCGTCCCTCAGCTATTAGCTCCTCTACCTCAGCTGACTGTCCTTGCAGGTCAAATACACAAGATGGCCCACAGGCGCACTTAGCATGCTGCACTACACACTAATCGCAATAGCTTGGAGGTGAAATAGACCAACATTAAGAACAGAGGTCTGACTGTACACCCTCAGATTCCGTTCTAACTGTGGAGGGTTTGCTGCTCTGTGTCTATACTCTCTTCAGCTGAATCCCCTCATCCCTACTATTCCTACTCCACCTCATCTCTTTCACACCGTCATCCTATTTCTGTCCGTCTTTCTCACTGTTGCTCCCCTTCTGTCAGCTAGCAGAGACACATTTGAGTTCGGAGTGTCACGATCCGGAATAGAACTTAAAGGAGCGAGGCATCTTGCTGGCACATTTGCCATGGCCCCCTAATGAAAGATCAATCTGTGATCTGCGTCCTCTCCCCGGGATTCGCCAGAGCCCCTACCGCCCCTTTAATTGGCTCGTATCCGATCTATAACCATCAGAGACAGAGGAGAGGGCCGATGAGTGGATGTGAGAGGGAACAGAAAGTGAGGCTTGGAGAGAGTGAGAGAATGAAGGAGAAATGGATGAATTTTAGCTAATGACGGAGGATGGCAGAGTGTAGCCCCTTTCACACATTCACTTTAATATGTAAGTACTCTGGAATTTTTATTTATTAGGAGTAAGGCTACCACTTCCTTTGGTCAGCATTCAAAGCTTTAAAATCCATCTTTTTTTTTTGTTCTTTACTGTGTCCCCTTTTTCACATAGACCTTTTCATGTCGTGTTCTGCTCATTAATCTTCAACCCGTCAACCTAATTTTTGATTTCCCTACACACACACCGTTGACCCTATTGTTACTGCTCTGCTCCCTGTATTCTTTTTTTTTAACTTTTCGCTAATTATGTTCCTCTTCCACCCCCTCTTTCTGTCGTCTCGTCCCTGTCTCAGATCCAGGTAATCAGCTTTGTCACAGAGCAGAACTGGGACTCACTGGAGGTGTTTGACGGAGGAGACAACACCGACACCATGCTTGGCAGCTTCTCAGGTATTGCTGTACACGTATTTGTATGTCTGCGTCTGTTTTTTTTCTTGCATGCAATGTTTATTCCCAGCTCAACCTTGGACATAAAACAGATTTTTAAAATCACTCATCTGTACCTGCCAAAAGCGTAGCAGAAGCAACATTATAGCCTAATCAGGTTTCACAGAGCAGCATATGACCTGGACCACATACTGCATTTGTTAACCAACACGTACAGTATTAAAAATTGGGGCCCTCATTTGGCACAGTTGGCATTGTAACATTAAGAGTTAACTAAATTAAGAGTACATAAAGGTAGCTGGTGTAGTCATGGGAAATTTTCAGACTTCCAATCTGTTTGAGCTTCCCCTTGCAAAATCTTAGTACATTTCTACAAAGGTTAGCCTTTTCTGTGTGGAGCTGAAGTGAACGTTTGTTTACATCATCTATTACTGTGTTACACCCCTCATAGTGAGGATACAGCAGCGGGGAATTCTCCTTTTTGTTTGTGCTTGGAACACGACCAAAAGTAAATGTTAGATTTACCCTGAAGTAAAGAGATGAAAGAGAAATGCCAGGCTCATAAATTTCAGTTATTAAACGACCAATTTTAGGTCACCCGCATCTGTTGAAGATGTGATTTTATTGTGTGATGTTTTTTTGTTGTTGTTTTTGAGGATTTTTTGTTCTTTTATTATCGGCTGATTACATACCCACACATTGGAAGAAACAAATGCTTCCGTTCTTTGTCTTGTTAAAAGCGAGTCAATCACACTATTATGCCTCTGCTTCTCCAAATAGCCTAATGCCCCTATAAACAATCATCCAGGCATACAGTTTTGCTGCATTCACGCACAAACACACACACACAGACACACGCACACACTCTTAAATCAGCAAATGTAAAAAGAACACGCTCTTCAGCTATTTGCCAGTAGCTTATACAGTTAATTATGGCTGGCCTATGAAGGAGATAGCATTGCTAAACTCCAGTATTAATCTTCTCCCAAAGGCACCACGGTCCCAGCTCTCCTCAACAGCACCTCCAACCAACTCTACATCCACTTTTTCTCTGATATTAGTGTGTCTGCAGCTGGATTTAGGCTGGAATACAAAAGTAAGTGAAAAAACAGTTCATACCACTTGGTGTAAAGTACCAACACCCTGAGTACATTTCTTATCGTGCTGGTTGTCTTTCTCCCCGGGGTCAGATGTCTCTCCTGCAATGTTTTTGTCACATTTTGCATTATAACTTGTCATTTTTGATCCTGTCCTTTTATGTTTGCTGTGTAATTATCAAATTGCCTTTCTTTTTTCTCTGTCCCTGTCGTCTTTTTCATCTATTCTTTATCCCCTCAGCGGTGTCTCTGACCAACTGTCCAGAGCCTGTGGTTCCTATGAACGGCATCAAGGTTGGGGAACGTCTTCAGATGAATAATGTGGTGTCTTTCCAGTGTGAACCTGGATATACTCTACAGGTAACATCTCCTAGACCCTGAAACCACATCAATGCTTATCCTTTTTCTTGCCTTTTTCAGTGTCACTCCTGTCAGTTTTCCTTTTCTTCAGTTATCCCCTCAAGCAGTGATCACATTTTACAGTAGTGGATAAAGCAAAATGTCAGAGAAACGGAACCGGTGTAGACTGAATGGACTGGATCATGCAGCCAGACATTTTAGTTCATTTTTAGAAGTTTATTTACAGCAGTGAACTGTATGCTCTGATTATATTGATGTGATTAAATCAATGTAAACATATTTGCAATAATATGTGGAGTACTCTGACTTTAGCAGTAATAGACACCAATTAGGGAATGTATACATCTTATTTGCATCTCTTTCCTGTGACCAAATTATGTATATGCTGAGCTCAGTGGATGATTGTTATGATTCAGCTCTGTCATCCACCCGGGATGTTATGATGCATGACCGATCTCCCCTTAAGTTGCTCAAATACATATAGTCAAAGGTTCACGTCACTCCCTTCTTTTCAACTGGTTTTGCTTTGCATTTTTTAATTGTAATAGACATTAGTTGAATAGCTGTGAAAAAGAGTTTTGGTAATGTCTGATAGCCGCAGGTCAAGAAACAGGTTTTAGCAAAAAAGGTTTGAGGGAATTATTTCAATTACATGTTTCTTTCTGGATAATCAAAATTATTACTTAACATGTAAACCGAGTTATTATGGGAAGGCGTCGAAGTCATCCTGAGCTCCATCAAAGATGCCCAGTCATTATACTGTAAGCCAATTTCTATTAAGCATTTGCTCTGGATAATCAAATAATATGGTCTATTATTACAGGGAGTTTTAGGTTATACCGCTAACTTACAATCACTTACAAACTTACAATGCTTTTCTTAGAGTATTTGCAGTTGCAATATCGAGAAAACGTATATAACTGCACCCAGAAATAAATTAAGTCACTAAATTGCATCACACTGCACCAGGGTTGCTTTCCTAATTGTGTATGCAGAAGTGCCTTGTTGTTTCCTACTTTTATCTACTAGAATTTCAATGATTATAAATTGGCATATCTGACCTAAATTCATGCTGCAGGTGTGGGTAGATAGTAAAGAGGAAATTAAAATATCATCCCAGAAGCTTGAAAATATCTAAAGTCATTATCAACCTTTGCAGTAGCAGTCCTTCATCAGTGAGACATGTGAACAAGTACTTTATAACAGTTCACCAGCATGTCTTGGTGTCCTATTGTCTTTTATATTACAGTGAGTGCCAGGCTTTGTCTGTGACTATAGACACATTTGGAAAAGGTCAGCTGAGTCAGTTCATTATGTTTTAACATTGGGAGTTTTTGTTATTATCAAATTTTAAATCCTTATGGTGAGTTAGCTTTGAAAATCGACTGCAGAGGACTGCTGATTTTGGCAGTGCAACTATAAATGTCCCTTAATATGCCTGTGATGCTGCCTCTCTATTGTTCTCTGTCACATCAGATGGATTTAGTCATTTAGTCGCTACAGGAAGTCATGTGGAGACAGGCAGCAGGTTCAAATAACTGGAGCAACAGATGAGTGACAGTGGGGAGAACAAATTAATTCATCTCCTTTTATTTGTTGCACTTTTGTCTTTGTGTCTGTGTGTGTGCACTCATCGGTGCATGGTTGCTCCTTGCAGGGGAATTCGCATATCACCTGTATGCCTGGAACCGTCAGACGATGGAACTACCCACCTCCTCTCTGCATAGGTAAAAAAAAAAAAAGTATTTTTCTTCATTTGCTTGCATGTCCTATCTTCCCTCTGTTTCATTTCTACATTTTTATACATTCTTACTTTGGAAGTCCTTTACCTTGCCAAGCACAGAGCATCTCAGACCAAGGTCCCAATGTAAAGACTCGATGTGCGCAAAGACGCTTTTGTCATCATAAGCCTTTGAATGAAAGCAGAATTGAATTACCATGTCACTTAATACTGTTGGTGACAAAACTTTAGCTTTCTAATACTGAATCCATCAGAAAATGAAGAAAATAGGAGACATGAACAAAAAAGCAAAGTCTATATTTCACTAGTTTTTGTCTGGGTTTATGAGAGCTTTTGCACTTTTAAAATGAGTTTGATGTTTCTACCTTGAAAGCTGAGCGTACACGCTGAATGAAACTGCATTAGGTTCCTTCTCAAGTCTTTCTGCCTGTGAGTGCCTTGACAAACGGGTTCCACTTATTGGAACAACCTACTATTGCCTAATTAGTTCCATCTCAGACTGTGATTGGTTGAAATTGAGAGAAGATTCATCGCGTTTACAGGCATCAGCAGTTTCCTGATTACCTCAGGCTTTTCGTGCTGCTACAGGATAACATTTAACCCCTCACTCATTCCTTACAGAAACACAAAGGTACAGCACCCTGATTTTCCCTGTGTGATTTCTCCCTCCTCTGACTTATGTCGGCTGTTTGTCCCATTTATTTCTTGATCTTTTTTCACTGTTTGCTTTTTTTCCCTTGCAGTACCTCTGTCTTTCTTTTTCTCCTTGAGTCAGCTAATTCTTTTACCATTAGTTTCAGCATCCTTTCAGCCTTTTTTTTTTAATTTTGGTATCAGGCTCTTTTCATCTTTCTTGATCCCATCATCACTTTTTCTCAGTATTTCCATAGCGTTTTTTCCTCATTTCACCTTTATTCTAGCTCTTTTGAGTCATAGTCCTCAATTTCAGTCAAGGAAACATTTATCCGTCAGTGGTTTACGATGAAACGAGAAGAATAAAGAGCAGCAAAAGATAGGGTATGGCACCTCAAGATCTCAAGTAGAAAAGAAAGCGCTCTAGAGTTCCTTAATAGTGAGATAAAACGTCCCATTTGATGAGATGGTGGCTCTTTGTATGTCAAATTAAACTATTTAATCATTTTTACAATTTTTGTCATTTTTACACTGAATTGTTCATCCTTTAACAGCATTTTTATCATTGCTAATACAAATTGTAACTACATTGATTTGATTAAAAAAGGAGAAATTTAGTGTAATGAAAGGGTTGGGCGAATGTGCTTATTTGCGCATTTTTTTCTAAGAATGGATTGGAGTACACTGACCTGCATTAAAAACAGTTTCATCCACCTTCAAGTCTTTAGTTTCTAACTTCAGCCTTACAGGCTTTGGGTTTTACATTCAAAATGACTAAATGTTTCACCTTTGCTATTCTTTAACAAAACAAAAAAACGAACTCTCTCTCATATAAATTCAGCAGGTATTTTCTACTAGCCCTATAGTTGTTCAAGACTCCGACTAAACAAAGAACTGTATTGAACCATATTTGTAATGTTATTTTAATCTGGGAGAATCACTGTTTGCAGATGCTAATGAAGTGTTGTGTCTGCCCTCTGCCAGCTCAATGTGGTGGAATCCGGGAAGAGATGGAGGGCATGATTCTCAGTCCTGGTTTCCCTGGCAACTACCCTAGCAACAGTGACTGCACCTGGAGAATCTACCTGCCAATTGGTTACGGTGAGCACCACGGGAGGCTCTTACAGTGTGCCACACTTTTCCACACTCAAAAACCTTTAATAATATAAGTTGTAGGGCTGGACTGTGGAAGGACAACATTTGTAGTTGTAGATACATATGGTTAAACTCATTTAGATCTGAGCGCCTGTGCAGGGGAACTTTTTCTTTTTCATTTTCTTACCACCTTTTTCTTTTCCCAGGAGCCCACATGCAGTTCCTCAACTTCTCCACCGAGGCCAACCATGATTTCCTTGAGATACGCAATGGGCCCCTTGATACAAGCGCAGTGATTGGCCGATTCAGCGGCCAGGATATTCCATCCTCCCTTCTCACCACCTCCCATGAGACCACAGTATATTTCCACAGTGACCATTCACAAAACAAACCTGGGTTCCGATTCGAGTACCAGGGTAAGAGACCAGGATAATGTGTAAGAAAGTGCACTTAAAGCTCCTAGTAAAAGATGCAGAAGATTGGAGCATGAAATTATGATCAGCCTCAGGATTGTCTCAGACAGAAATAGACTTTGTTATTATATATTTATAATAATGAGCATAATCACCAAGACTAAATTTTGCTAATTGCAGAGCTGAGCCAGTATCAGTATTGAGAATTACTTTCTGCAAAGCTTGATCAAACTTGTAATTACCTCAGTGTGGCTGGAGCTTTTTGGCTGCTTCAAACCATCTTCACTGTCACCGAAATGTGGTTCAGTAGAGGTGCAGTAGACGGTAACTCAAATGATCAGAGTTATTTCCCTGAATTGACACAATCACAGAAACACTACAAGAATGAAAGTCACAGAGATGAACTATGTCTTTTAGCAGCACAATGATAAATAATAATCCCTGGGAGTGTTACCTTTTTTTCACCATGTTCACTTATGTACTATTAGTGTCACTTCACTGTGAGGTGTATGAATTAACCCTACAACTGACTGTCAGACTAATCAGCCCACAGAGCCAGTAAATTCCCCAGATCTATAAATCTCTGTATATAAAACTGTTGATCACTTAAAAGATTCCTTCACCATTTGCTAATAAAAGGCTTCACTGTATATCCGCATGGCTGCAAGGAATAAATTGCCCTTGTCTGCAAATGCAACAGGCACACAAAGTTTGTGTTGTGTGATTCAACAAACGAGCCGGCAAATCGAAAGGTAGCATTGTGCATTTACATAATTATGTGTACATTAGCATATAAATCAAGCATTGTATTTGCAAATACCCCCTTTTTGCAGTATTTGCATGAGTTGCATCTCCTACAAAGGGAAGCTGTGATCCATAGAAATCAATTTCTTTAGTCATATTTATATGCTGGCTCTTCAAGGCTCACTGCCTGCTTTGCTTTTGTATCCAAGAGAAAGGGGGAAAAAAAGTAAAAATGATTTACCCACACTACTGCTGATGACTGCATCATATTCCTCCAGCACAAGTCAAACCCACCCCTAGCATTTTTCCCCCTCTGAAAACTCCTCCACCCTCTGAAAGGATAAGGAATGAGTGGGAAGAATAACAGAAAGATGACAAAGGTGAATTAAAGATGGAGAATAAAAATAGAGGATGCTCCGCTGTGATACTTCCCTTGTCTGGAAGAAGAGCAAATTGTGTTGCATGAACTGATTGCTAGCTTCAGGCAGTAACAAAGAATCTGAGACCGTCAGGTGGTCAGCATCTGTAGGTGGCCACAGTGATGAACATATAGAGGCACAGACATGTTTAAACATGCTACTTAATGTTTTAAACATACTGTATGTTCTAATTTTCACTCTACTGTTGTGTGGGGGAATTATGTTACTGCCATAATACTAAATGACTGTGGCTGAATAAAAGTATCTAGCTTTATTGGAAAAATGAACACTGATTTGAATAGACTGATGTACGTGCTGTTCTCTCCCTCAGCCTATGAACTACAGGAGTGTCCCGATCCAGAGCCTTTCCGCTACGGAGTGGTGGTGGGTGCTGGTTACAATGTGGGCCAGTCTATTTCCTTTGAGTGTCTGCCTGGGTATCAGCTAATGGGACATTCCATCCTCACCTGTGAGCATGGCACCACGCGCAACTGGGATCACCCTTTTCCTCGCTGCGAAGGTAAATGCTGTGAGATTGGTCTTATCAATACCCAGATAATATGCAAATTTAAAACATTTATTAATCTGAACATTAAATAATCTTCCAAACAAGTGGCCAATTATACTGCCGCTTGAACATAAAAGCAGAGTAATAACATTGTAACTTCCTGTTTAGAACGTATTGAGCTATTACATCATTAGCGCAAAGTGCGGCTATGGAGATAATGATTATCTATTATGAATAATACAATTAAACTGAATTAACATCCTCCATTAATGAAGCAAAGTATTCTTCAATGAAAATCAATAATGTGCTAAAGGGGAATGGAGACAAATAAAAGATGAATAAAACAGAGGCTAAATTGAAAAGAAAAGTAATGCGTGCTCTTTCTTTTGCCTCGTCCTTGACCCACATTCTCACGCTCTGGCTGTCAATTATTCAATAAGGCAGGCAAAATTACAGAGGGAGGTGATGGCCATGACACTGGAACTTTGAATGGGCGTGCAGGGAGATAAATGTGAGTGAGAGAAGGAGCAATAGAGTGAAAAGGCAGAGGGAACAGGAGATAGTTTATTCTCTCACAACTATTTTCTTTTGTATAGGCCTTTTCAATATTCACAAGTGTGAAGCTGAAAGATTATTATATGAGAAAATTATACATGTGTGTGTGATTTTGTGTGTGTTTTATGTGTGTGCATTCATATGTGTTGGTGTGTGCAGAAACATGCATATTGCATAAAATACATTTATATAATTTTAATCAAACTGCAGTATTCTGTAACCAGGTACCATGTGCCTGTGTAGTTTCAGTGTGCAGTTTATTCCTATAATAATTAATGTAATGTAATTTTAATACATACCAGTCTAATAGTGTGTATTTCAACCCATGAAAACTACTTTACAGTTTATATTCAGTAATATTTCCCACCGTGTGTGTATATGTGCGTGTACATTCATGTGTCTGATTTTTCATGAAATGTGCGCATCCATTAAAATGTGTTTGTGTGCATGTGTATGCGTTGTGCGGTGTATTTGCCTTCTAAAACGACCAGGAGAATGTAGCCTGATGCTTCTGACTGTGAGTGTAATTGAATTGGCTTCAATGCTATGACCTATTGTGAGGAAGTGATATAGCAGGAGGTGAAGTGATTAGAGATACCTCGTTCTTAATGGGAAAAATATACATGAACACACACAGACACACACAGCTGCTGACTGACTTATTGCCATATAAGATTCAAACTTACTGCAAATAACACATTTTCAGTTTCCATTCACAGTGACAAAGCCATTTAGGAAAGACCAACTAATTCTAAATGCTGTGTTTATTTTACTGATATTTTCATGCATGCACAGACTTACAAAAACATAAAATGCTGCTTTTGTTAGCAAAGTAAATGTATTGATCTCCTCTCAGCTAATACATAGCCATTTTTATGTGGCAGCAAACCATGTTCTAACACCTATACTTGACCCAGTATAGCTCAGTACCACCTGCTCTTCAGTCTCTCTGTCACTAAAGTATTTGCATAGATTTCCTCTGAGAGGCATGAGAGACACAAGTACATTGATTTTGTTTTTTTTGTTTTTTTTACCTTGCCTCCACCTGCCTTCTTGTCTTGGCATTATCATCACGTCATGTTGTGTC
Source organism: Macquaria australasica (assembly GCA_005408345.1). Taxonomy (NCBI): domain Eukaryota; kingdom Metazoa; phylum Chordata; class Actinopteri; order Centrarchiformes; family Percichthyidae; genus Macquaria; species Macquaria australasica. Next base: position 252,007 of record SEMN01000586.1, on the reverse strand, counting down.
TTTAAAATGCTTTGCCAATGTACCCCTTCTTTTTTGTTTGTTTCCACTTCTCTCTGCACTTAACCTTCGCTGTCTTATCTCCTCTTCCTCCTTCATCATCCCTTTTCCATTTGCTGTATTTCCATATAGCATATTGTGCTTTGTTTACTTGTTTGTTTTTAAAAACAATTGCCACACTGTTTCAAGTTTTCCGTTCCCACCTAACCCTTCAAGCAAACACACACTCATTTACACATAAGATTTAAGTAACTTGCCAGTTGATGGCATCAGCCAGAGGTGCAACTCCATAGTGTCCAGGGTTTAATCAGTCAGTCTAACAGGTGAGCCGGCAGCAGAGCAGCCAATCAACCACAGGGTTAAAGCAGGCAGCTGTATAGCCTGAGCACACACATAACCTTAGAGAGAAACAGAGGGATAAAACATGCAATCTCTGCTTTGGGAATGATCGTATACCCATAGGCATCCAAGGGTGTGCCGTTAAGCTGAATACCCTGTCTGGGTTGCTTGAGATGCCTGCACAACTGCGATTACCACTTCCTCCTGATTTTCTCTGCTCTACCACAGTGAATATGGGGTTTCTCTAAGGGCACCAGCGGGAATGTTAAGCTTCGTAATCGTTAAGTTGGTTAGAACCTCCTGAGTTCCTGAGGAATGTTTGAAATATAGTTACAATTTCTTTGCATGCAGATTTGAGGCCGGGTGCAGGCTAGTTTGTATGTGTGTGAGTGTTACTGTATTTGTCAGGCTGTGCAGGATTTTTTTAACCCCAGGATATCAGGCATATTGTGAACTTGTGAGGTTCTAGTGTTGTCAGTTCTGACATAGACGTGCTGTCTTAACCTTTCCTGTCACTCAGACACACACAAGTTTACACACGCGCATATCAACGCCTCATACACATACTGTACACATACACACACCTCTAAAGCCCAGTCCACACTAACCCCTCGCCTCATCTCCACACTCTCTCCCTTAACCCCCAATGGGGAAGGGTTGAGGCCTTATCTTAGCAAAACACTCCATCCAACTCCCCACTTGCTAACAGGCTTTACTGGCTAATCTTTCGCTCAGACAAGCGCCTGGGCACTAGACGAAGAGTGAAGGAGACAGGGGGAGAGAGACACTGAGAAGGGAAGCAGAAGAAGAGGCGGATGAAAAATCCCCTTTTTCCACCGATTGCAGCTGAATTATGGATCTGTCCTGTTGTACTGTATTCCTGGCCCACTGATATATATATTCTGCCCCCCCCCCCCCCCCCCTCCCCCAGTGCCTTGCGGTGGGAACATCACATCAGACAATGGGACCATCTTCTCCCCGGGTTACCCAGAGGAGTACCCTAGCTCAGCTGACTGCTCCTGGCTGATCACCGTGGTTCCTGGCTTCGGCATCAAACTCAACTTCACCCTGCTTCAGGTTCATGGGCCTCACGACTTCATCACCGTCTGGTAAGAAACTACTATGTGGAAATTCCTTTAATGAAATCCTGTGAAAATTAGGACCTTCAAATTTCAGGTAATGATCATTTTGGTTTGTGGGTAAACTGAAATGATATTTTACGCTTTCTAGTAATACCCAAACCCAAACCTCAAGGCCATCTCAACAAAATGTGCCTCACAAGTGTTATTGAAACATTGCCATGTTTATTCATTTATTTGCAATTCCATTTTCTCGTTAGCACCACCTCTAAATTGCCTTTTCTTTCAATCCCCTCTTTCAGCTCCTTGTCACCCACTACTACTTTTCAACCTGTTACGCCTCCAGCTTTTATTCCCATATCCGCCTCTGTTGTATTGCTCGACAAAACTGAGTCAGGCTCCAGTTAGCTAATCTCTAATTCCCCTGCTCGCTCCTCTCTTTTCATCCACTGTCCTGTTTATGTGACTCTGTAGCGTGTTTTCTAACTGACAAATACAGTATGGCCTACCCACCATGCGTGGCTCATTTTTGTCATGTTTTTCCTTTTTTTTAATGTATTTTCGACCACATGGATACCTTTGCAAATGTAAAGGGTAATCATATTGTGAGTTATTTTTGTAGGAATGATTTTTTCAAACAGTAGGAACTGTAAAGTGAAGCAAACCCACAGTGGCAACACCAGAAACCTCTGATCATGACCAATACTTCTGTGGGTTCTGACAATCTTAAAGGCATATAAATTATTATTAATTTTTTCATCATATTTCCTAAACACTAACATGTAATGAATGCAATCAGCCATGGAGGACCAATGAGGACAGTAGATGGAATATATATGCGTGTGTGTGTGTGAGAGAAGAGGGAGAGAGTCAGAGTAGGTTTTGGCTAGTGGAAATGTATGTGTGCTCTTTTTGTTTGTGTGTGTGTGTGTGTGTTAATGCTTGTGTCAGGACGTTTATGTGGTAGGTGTATGTCTTTTTGCCTGACTGAGTATCAAGGGGTAAAGCTTCCTTTCATCACCTCCATAATGCACGGCTGGGCCTGCCATATGTGCAACCAAAGACAGGATTTTGCATGCATGATGCTTGCCAGTCCCAGTTGATCCCCTCTCCCTGAGACAAGCTCCAAAGGTCCCAGCTCTCAGTGAGACCGGAGATCTGACTGCCAGCCAACCTGGCAACTTGACGACCACATGAAAAGTCCACATGGCGTGGGGTGACATCTATGTTTTACGGCTTGGGCAGCTTATAGAAATTTGTGTGAGTGAGCCACAATGTCCACATTCTATGGTATTGTTGCTCTTCTGTAAATGGCCCTCACTATATTGATCTTTCCCAACAAGCTCATGTGAAGCCAAGATGGGGACTATCATGTTCCCCAGTTTCCAGTTACCACCACTGTGTATCTATCCACTGAACTACTGAGCCAAGGAAATGGTCCCCGTAATGGCGGCTTGGCCAGAGTGCTGTCAGGCAGCAGTCCCTAGCCAGCCGTTTCCAGAGCTGCTTGTAATCTCCCATGCCCAGTCTGACAGCCAAAGACAGATGGTTTTTAAGCTGAATGGTTGTGGCAGGAATCTGGGAACTGGCTTAATCGGCCATGCCCACGCCAGGGGACTGCCAAGGCTGGGCCACAGCTTCCAGAGACACTCCCATTGGATGGCAGTTAGCAGGAACAGTGCAATCCAGACCTGTCATTTCACGCTTATCTGTAATTTTTACCTTATTTCAACATAATCACCCAAAGCAGCCCAGAGTAATTGCTTTGGGTATGATGAAGTGAGAGCAGCTTGGTTATACTCTGCTGCTGGAAGCTGCTTGACAATAATCTGGCATGTGGCTTTGTTTGGTTTTCTCACAGATATGCGTCATAGAGCCTCAAGGTGCTTTATGGTTAGAGACTAAGTGAACATTTGAGCAGAGGCTGCTGACAGAAAATGCCCATGGTGTATTATCATCACTTTACTCCAGTGTATTGTTATATTTGAAGCTATAGTTGACCTGTGACCTTTTTTTCCTTTAGGGATGGTCCACAGGAGACAGCCAGGAAACTGGGAGTGTTCACTGATGGAGAGCCCAATGACCCGCCCAGTAGCACATCCAATCAGGTGCTGATACGTTTTCGTAGTAACACAGAGAAAGGTGGACTGTTCCATATCAGCTTTCAAGGTATGTAAATTACTCTTACTTGATCCTTATTTCTACCAGATGTTTTACACACATTCTGTGTTTGACTCCTTTCATGTCTTTGATGCTCTCAATAAAGCTTACAGGCTGCAGTTCTGCCTGCCACCCCCCATCATTCCCAATGCAGAGATCCTGATGGCAAGCAAAGAGTTTAAAATTGGTAGGTGGAAATGCTGTCACAAAAAGGCATATTCATACACATAGAGACACACACAATTACTGCTATCTAGGCACTGCTGACATTTCTGTACTAGATGTTGATCCTATCCTGACATGTGCAATTGTAGCATTCTTAAGAAGAGTTAGATTTCACCTTCTGGCTATGACAATTTACATTGCCCAAGGTTCACTGACTGATATTGACTACGCATCCCATAAGGCAATGGTACTGAATGCACTCACCCCAAACTACATAACCCATGGAGTTTTGAGGCAGCAGTACAAATGAATGATTATGACAAAATAATCACAAAGCCAGAGGGATTAGAGGCAGGTGCTCTCATTCTCCCCTGTAGAAGACAATGGAGATTAATTATTCTTATCTGTTTATTTGCATACCTCCTTGACTCGTTATTATTCAGAGACACAAAGGCATAAACAGTGACATAGTGTTTCATCTATAGAATCCCCAGTGGGGATTTATTATGGTACTTTTTCCCACTGTTAACTTTTTCCTTCACTGAGATACACAATGGATCATGATTGCCCCTGTGTTATATCAGTATGCTGGCTAAGGAGCGCTGATCGGTGTATGAAGACATTTTGGCTTGTATCGATCATATGGATTGTTGCCACCATCTCTGATCTGTCATTGACTGAATCTCTCCCTCCATCTCTCTCTGTTCAGGTGATATAGTGCGCTACCGATGTCTTCCAGGCTACCAGTTAAGTGGAAACAGCATCCTGACCTGCCGGTTGGGGACACACTTGGAGTTTGAGGGGCCTCCGCCCTCATGTGATGGTGAGTGAATGCTTAAGTCTAGAAAACTGGTTTAGACCTGGTCTTGACTCGAACTCGATTGAAGTCTACTTAGACCCAACTTGTCAGGGCAACATGATGGTGCAGAATCACAGTAATCTAAAGTAATCCTATGGATCTGTGTCATCTCCATGGCTATACATCTCCCTTGGAAATAAATTTCATCTGACCAAATATCAGCAAACGCTGGTGAGGGTCTTTAAAAGTCCAAAACACGCCGGCAGCACAGACAGCAATAGGTGCAGCTGTTAAATGTTACTAAAAGAAGTGATGTACATGCACTCTTTGCAAAAAGAGTAGCTACATATTAAGACATTTCATATTGACTATATTTTATTGTTTACAGAATAAGCCCCTTAAGATCCATCATCTCATTTTCAAGAGGGTCCTGACAAGTCATTATGTTTCACAAATATATCACAACACAGGTGAAACACTGTCTCATACTCTGCCAAAGGGGCCCTCTTGTGAATTTATTTTCAGCAGGGTTAAAGGTAGCCAATATCATTTTGCTCTAATCATAGACTCATGCACTAGTTTGAGTTTTCCCTTATTTCTGGATCCCATGGGTACTCTTTCTGCCTGTAGTCATGAAGCCGCGGCCACATCAGTTTGGCAGCACTCTCCATCTCCGTGGATGATACTTGGCTCCCACGAGGCTGAGGGTGGCTGCTGTGGCGCTCTCTACATGCCGAGATATCGTCCTCCCAGAGGAATCAATGAGTGCAGTGTTCCCAACACACTGCATCATCATAATACTGTATGTTGTGTGCAATGCTTTTCCTCTGGGCAAGAGACTGGATGCATAGAGGGATCCCTCTGTTTCTCTCAGCTTTAAAATATCATAAAGGTTTTCTTTCATTTTCTTGCTTTCTTTTTTAAAACGTCTTGATTCTTTTTTCCTCTGTCTTGCTTTGTCGTTTTGTGTCTCTCATTCACTTTGTACGTTACATGGTGGATGAGGGGGAGTAGGTGGAATTCGATAAATGCAACTAATTTGGAGGGCTAAATAGGACAAATATAGACATGCTCTCAACATGAGGTGGAAAAAGAGGGAGATAAAAAAAAAAAGTTAGGCAAAAGAACGAGGGCAATGAAAGGGGAAGAGGAGCTATGTATAGGCTGACAATGAAGATGTGGAACAAAGTACCCAGGACACCCAGTGAGAGGCAGAACAGAGGAGACTGAAAGTGTCAAAATTCAAGTGAGAAGAAAAGGGAAATCCGGAAATTCTTTATGTGTGTGGGGGGGTTTATTTTTCCCTCTATAAAGTACTGCCTTTTGCCTGCTCACCCTTCACTTTACCTGCAGACATCTGCGGCTGAGACATATGCAAATGAAAGCATCCACTGACATAGCCTTGTATTTGATTTTTTTTTTAAATATCTTGCTTTGCACACAGCTTTGCCTTGCTAAGCCAAACAAATCTGCATACTGTTTTTAAATCTAAGTGAAAGTCAGTGACGGTTGAATGCATTTACTTGCAGTTTGCATTTCAGGTGTGAATCTGCGCTTATGTCCATGGGTTGTGTGGCCCGTTAATTGTTCCCTTTACACTGAGAGAAACATTATACTGGGGACAAACAGTTCCATCATACTCCTCCCTCCTGCAAGCTGTCACTTTGCCTGCATAGACACAGACCAGGGTAATGGGGAGGAGAGGCACAGATAACAAAAGCTGAAGGAGTCAGAAGTTGAGTGAGAGGAAGTTAAGAGTAGAGTGGAAAATAAGACAACAAATTGATGCTAGTGTGAAGGAAGAGGGGAAGATTGGAATGGGAGAGAACAGAGTCAAAGGATAGGACGAGAACATTTTGGGATTACTCTGAATGAGCAGGATTTCTTGAGGAAAAACAAAATCGGTCTGGGAAAAATGGAGGAGAGACTGCTAAATGAGCAGAAGGATGGCGAGTAAGTGAGAGTAGGACAGGAGTTAAAAAGCGAGACGAGAAAGAGAGACAGGGAGAGACGTAGTTGGAGGGCAATGAAGAGACGAAGTGCACAGCTCATTGAAATGCAGGGGACATGCCGGCTGCAGCTGCACCTATCAAATCACCACTTCTAGCTCTTGACAAGCACAACCCTCACTGCACGTCGAGCTGCCCCCACCCCGCACACACATACACACTCAATTGCACATTCGTACATATACTGTATAAACATAGACACTGGTCTAGCATGTGTCTGGGTTACACAGTAGTGGATGTTGTCATTGTGATAGTCTTCCAGAGAGCAGCACTGGAGCCTACAGCCGGTTCTGCAGTGTTGCTTGCCCCTCAGCACCAATATCCTCTCTCATCCTCTGCATTCCCTCCGTCTGCACTCCCTCCTTCCTCACTCGCCACTTCCCTCCCCTGACTCACTAGCGTCAGACTTCTGTTCTTATGTAACACATGTACCCTTTATTCCCCGTTCTTTTTTTTTTGTCCTTGTCTGAGGCTGGTTCAAAACACAACAACAGTGCAATGTATTGTCACACACTTTCACACACAGGTGTCTATCTATACCCAGATCTGTCTTTCTCCGTCTCTGTCTTCCCCTGTCTCCCAACACTGACATAGAGGCCAATAAATAAAAGCAACCGCAATACACACATAAACACAGACCACACACTCACTCTTATGTATTCTTTATTTAATCCAGAGGAATGTTGCCAGTCACGATGGCAAATGGGTTCAGCCTCTGTAGTGTTTCCTGCCACTGGAGCAACCAGTTGGTTTGTACGGTATTTGATTTGCCTGCTATTTGATTAAACTGGGTTGAGTTGGACCCACAGCCCTTAACTACATCTGCTGTCTGCTGAGACCACAGGGAGTTCCAGCATCACACACACAACGCAACAGCATCAATACAAAGTGTTGCTTAAGTTCATTAATGAAACACAATGAGCTCTGATAATCCAAAATGTGTTTATCCACCAGACAGATTTCTGGTTAAAACCTGCATAATCCCAGCCAGCTAGCTTTCTTCATCCCACTCACCGCCCTCGCCTCTCGGTCCATCTCCTTTTTGTTTCCTAGATTTTTTTTTTTGCCCTAGACCCCTTCTTTTAGTCCCGCAGAATGGATTACAGCTGCCCATTTTTCACATCTTCATTGTCATCCCTGACTTCTCAGAGTTGTTAGGTCCTGATCCACGCTAATGCTTATGTTGCGGCCCATCCCCTTCAATCAGCTCGTTATCGCTCCTCAGCTTATGCTAATTAAATACCAACATGGGTAAAGGCATCTCAGCAGCACTGCAGCACTACAAGCTTGGTATATTGTGGATTTATGCACGTGTGCGTCCATACTTGCATACTGGAGTGCACAAATGTGCGTGTATAGATGCAGATGTGTGTGCATCTGTGCTTGTCTGCATGGAAGCCTTCCACCGCATTTTTTTTACTGGGAAGTTGTTGCATACCATGAACAATTTATACACAAACAGAAGGGATGTCTCGCAGATTGCCATTCCTGCTACCAGTTTATTCCATTCCTTGTCTCATTAAAGTGAAATTTCATTTTGAGCTCTATCAGCATTGATCTCACCTCGTGTGTTGAAGCTGCCTTTTTCCAGCTGTCAGATTTGTCCCCTAATACCCTTTTGTTTACAGCCAAACTGAGTGATGCTTCATTTCAAAGTGGATTAGTTTAATAAGTAGCAGCCTATAGATAAGAGGCCCTTGCCTGTCTCTTTCCATCAGCTCCATGACTAGCTGAAAGCAGTTTTGAAGACGTGTCGGAGCTTTCTGAAAGGTTACTGACAACACACATCTCATCTTCAGAGAAGTGATTGTTTAATGAACTTCACTCTTAGATTTTATATGCTACTTCCAGGCGCAATCAGTTTCACTATCAGTGATGGATTTAAGCCTTTTGACTCACATTCACTGAGGTGCTTAAAGTTATAAAGGATTTCACAGACTTTATGAATTTCTTCTTGGAATTCGGGATGAGAATAGATTACTGTCACTTGTGTTTCCGAAGTTAGATGCCAAAAGTACTTTTCTAATTCTAATTTCCATATCATATGCAACATGATGGTACTATTATTGTAGTACGTACCATTGTACATTCTGTGGAAATTGTGTTCTCTGAGATGTTGCTCTCAAACTGCAATTTAACCCTCATACCCATTTGCAAAATGTTCCCTTAATGTTTTGAGTTAGTACAATGGCTTTATTATCCCACTGCTTTAGCTTACTATATATGCAAGCACAATATGTTATTGAGTAACAGCTACTGTTTCTTTGGGAACCCCGGTGGCCTAGGGGTTTGATTCCAGCTGGGGACCTTTGTTGCATGTCATTCCCCATCTTTCACTCCCTTCATAGCCCGTGATCTCTCTACTGCCAACTATTTAGTAAAGGCATAAAAAGCCCCACAAAAAATACATTTTCTTGACCTATGGTAAACAACATTTGAAGATATTTAGAGTTTGTTTTGTGTTTGTAATACAATGAATGGCAAAAAGTTGTGGCAAAAGTATTTGACAGGAACATGCCTCATCTTAACATGCCTTTCTGAGTGACGGCTTACCTGACATTATCTGAGATTTCCTGAGGCAATAAACCCAAGTAAGGTAAAACAAATGCTAAGAATTATTTGCAAATGCTGTTTAACCCAGGCTGTCTGCCATAATTTTTTTTTCTGTGGATTTAATAATCTCTTCCCCTATGAACGCACAGAGAGGAGGTTGAACAAGCCAAGAAGCACACACTCACAACAGTGCGTTGACTCAAACACACGGCCCATCCACATACACAAAAGCAAGTGTATGCCCACACACACATTGTCCCACAAAGGAGGCGCTGCTAGAATGTGATTCCGACCATTCAGTATTTCACCAATGTAATGAAGGACCTCCGAGTGCCAAGTTCTGCCTTACCCTGAGGCAGAACAGGCTCGGGTATTCAAATTGCGGCACACAACAGGGGCATTTACACCCCCGGCTAAATTTTCTGCTGCACTTGGTTGGCAAACACACTCACACAAAATGTATGCACATGCAAAAAGTACCTGGTTACGTGCACTTTGAAGTGGTTTTTAATCACATCTACAGCATCTTAGGGTGTTTTTTTTCCTGATTTCTGCTATGATTATAAGTAAAGCCTCTGGCTGGCGTTTAACAAGGTAAATGTATGGTTTTTCTGTGAGTTTGAAATGGTCTTTTGTTAATTGTCAAGCTCTTAACAAGCTGTTGGGTTGAATGCCAGCATGGCTTCAGTGTTTAAAGAGTTCATACTAATATGCCAAGGTAGGCCCTAAGGATTCTTTGTGATATAGATAGCAGTGATTTACAGTAGAAAGCAGTTAATAGAAAGTAAAAAAGTGAGCAGAAAGCGAGAACACTTACTTTATGTAGGTTTATGGTATCTTATTTAGCTACAAAAAGCAATCACAAGCAAACCAGAAAAAACAATGTATATCTTTGGTTATTTTACACTCTAACTCTTCAGCACTCAGCCCCTTTAGGTGAGCAGCAAACACAATAGGAAGAGGAAAAAAACGATGTTGCAGTTGCATTGTGTCGTCGTTGCAGTATTGGTGTCCTTTCATGTAGCAGCTTGTTTTTTGGGGTTTCCACTGTGTATGCAGACAGCTTTGGCAGATTAAGAGGTGGGCTTCACAGCTTCACAACAACAGACAGGAGCGCTGTTGAACGTCTGATAATACAGACTGAAACCACTAAGAAATGTCAAAGGATGTCATGGAGATGTCCCACAAGAATACCAATGTCAGGGGGGAATGAGATGAGCAGATGGATGTGGTCCTCCCAGACGTGCCACAGCAATAGAGCTTCCAGGCAGATGTGAGCATTAGCCGCCAAGTTAGCATCATATGTGGCACATACTGACAATGGGCAAAGAGGAGGGAATATGCTCATGGCAAGTCAGTAATATTATATATGAGCCGTTTCTGTCGTGGAAAAACTGCCTTTACTTTTAAGTTGAACAAAATACAAGAAACACTTACAGATCGTTGAGGAAAAATATATTGTACAATAGGAGATGTACAACAGAAGTCATCAGCTTTCTCTCTACATCTCAAAGAGAAGATACAAGAATACAGCTCTTATAGTATTTTGGAGACAAAGAAACTCTTTTCCATTGGTCAGTGCTACATGGTTCGATAGGTTTAAACCTATAGGAACTTTGAAAAACATACCAAGACCCTTAATGCACACTTGGGGAACATAAAGCATCTCTGTACCATAACAAAATCCTCGTATTACCATCTGCCGAGCAGAAAACGTTTCCATATAAGGACCTACATTCCACCATATAGCTGACCTTTTTGACCTCACGTGGAGTCACTTACTTAACACACACCAAACTAAAAGACATGAAACTAGGTGAGAGTTTAAGAGTAGTGACATGAATAGAACTGGAACTATTAACTAATTAATGTAAATACACAATCATATAATTACTAAATATTAATAAGTATACAAACATGATTATGAATATATGATTAACGTGAATAAATGATAAGTTAAGAGACATGACAAAGTTTACTTTCACATTTCCTGGACTGATTTAGCATGGACAGCTTTGTTTCCTGTGACAGTATCAGGACCAGAATGATTATTTATACAATTAACTTAGCTATACTTTTAGTCACATTGAGTTGCCCTCCAACAACAATATGGATCTAACCAATCCAATTTGTGCTTCAAGGTAAATTAAATTCACTAAAGAGAATGAACAACCATTAGAAGTTATGTGCAATTATGAAACAACCTAGAACAGCAATACATAAATAAACCATTATTCCTATAATTCAAATTAAATTAATCATTTGTTTGTTTTTGTTTTTAATCTCTGCCTTTTATTTCTCTCAACAGTGACTTGTCCCATGAATGAGATACTGACAGCTTCCACAGATGTCATCATGAGCCAGTCACCAGGCAGCGGTTTTCCCCATTTCGAGTCCTGCTCCTGGGTGGTCAAAGTAGAACCTGGCTACAACATCACCTTCACTATAGAACACTTCCAGACTAGCCGTCAGTTTGATGAGCTTGAGATCTTTGATGGTGAGTCGCTGTATCTTGTTATGAAAGTTAACATGTGTATACCGATGGTTACATACAGTATCATTCAATTTAGTTCAGCAGCATTATGATTATTTTGACCTTTTTATTTATCGAGAAGAGTTTAACTGAGCATCCTGTTGCATTCTTGGTGTGGGTGATGTCCTTTACATGTACTATGTCCCTATGACACCTCCCCCTACACTTACTTGGCCAAAGACTCAATTTAACAAATGTCCACAATTAAAGGCTAAAGTGAGCCAGCCAGCTGAATTTACTGTCGCTAACAAAGCTCTCTGCATCTACTAACAGAAAATCACACACAGGCTCCCTTTCATGGTGACAGAACATCTACATCTGCCTTGTGCATTTGCATGTGATTAGAGGCACAGTCAGCAACTCTGCCAGGCTGCTCTGAGAAAATGGCGGTCGTATACACTAGTGTTCCTGATTAGTGCTTTTTATCTTCTGCCGAATGGAGGGGAACAGACGTTTGCTAACCTTGGGGCTGCCAAGTCAATTATGGAAAGAGATCATTTTTTTCCACAATTAGGAGCTAAGCAAATTTAGATTTTTTCGCAAGTGTAACAAAATGCACAATCCTTCAAAAGCCATGACTAGGGAAAATTGTATTCATTTCAAAATTCAGACACAAATCTGTGCAAAATGGGAAATTTTTATTAATTATATTCTCTGTTCTATCAATTTACATTTACAAGGAAAATGCTATTCAAATTATTCTACAGATTTAAGTGTGTAGATGATGGAAGGCAAGGCTTTATTTTGAAGACCCAGTGTTGGTGGTTTACATAAAAGTATTGGCACTGTTGTTCTTTTGCACTATATTATGAGACTTTCAAAGATGGATTCTTCTTAATAATTGTCTTTTCTCTCTCTCTCTTTCTCTCTCTCTCTCTCTCTCTCTCTCTCTCTCTCTCTCTCTCTCAATCAATCCAGGCCCATCCAGACAGAGTCCTCTCCTGATTACCCTCAGTGGGAATTATTCCAGCCCACTGAGTATCACCAGCTCCAGTAACAAAGTCTACCTGCACTGGTCCTTCGATCACACTACCAGCCACAAAGGCTTTCGCATTCGCTACTCAGGTGAGTCAAGACCAGACAAACAATAGCCTGCAGTTACAGGCTTTTTTTCTTTTCATGAGAAATTGATGTTTGACATTGTTACTTTTTGACATTGTTGTACATTCGATCTCATCAGAGGTACCTTTGGTTTAGTGTGTCAACAAGACCAAGATTTGGGCTGCCAACTGTAGCTGAAATAGGTTGTCATGGAGATGGGTCATATTTCTAGCTAACGGGGGCGGCAGGCATCTGCAGCAGTCCTTGCTGCGCAGCACAGACCTGGGAATTAGTAAATGCTGTTTCTTGTCTTGCTTATTATTCTTCTGTTTCGTCCTGCTCCCATGAAGGATCTGTTGGTATACGACACCTGCATAACTTGCTGTAAATTATGACTGTGTAAATATTTAAAAGGCTCCCTCCGTTCTGTATCAACACCACTCAGCCAGATTGACTAATCGTCTCTCCTCTCCTCTCCTCTCCTCTCAGTGGAGCTCTCCGTCTCCCCAACCGGATGTTCTGTCGTCTCTCGGCCCTTTTTTCCTCTTGCCTTTTTTACTTTACTCTTACATTTTTTTTCTCAGCTATGATGGATTTTGCCATAGCAGGCAAAGTGATGGCTGAGAACCCAAAAGTTGCCATGGTCAATATGGAGTTGCCTTCTGTAGTACCTTGGTGGGGAGGATGGAACAGATGGCACAGGAAGATTCAGTGTCTTCAGCTGTGTTCTTCATCAATCCATCTTTTGTCTCCATGGGCTGGTCTTCCATCACCAACTTGCAGACATCTCCTCCAGCAACTACCCATCTCAGTGTTCTATTCTTTCTCTTCATCCATAGCCTCTCTCCTGTTTCCCTATCACCTTGTGTAGACATGTTCATCTTTTTAATCTTGTCACTATCTTCCTTACTATCTCCTTATGCTTATATGCATAAGGAGGGAGGGAGATGATGATACAGACAAAGGGAGGGCCTTTGTCTGTGTCATCATCTCCCTCCCTCCCTCTTTCTGCTCCTCTCTATTATCTATTCCAATCCAGTCACCTGCCAATGTAGATCGGATTCCTCTGATGCTGCAGGGCTGATTGCAGTCAGACAAGCTGTATGCTGTAACAGGCAGAGAGAGGGAAGGCGCGAGGAACACAGAAAGAGGGACAAATGAGTTAGACACAGATAGAAGTGAAGAATTGAACTCCAGGGTGGCTCGGGAGCTGCCAGTCACAGTGACTGACAGGAGAAGGCCTTGCCGAAGAACATACAGTAGCTCAGTCGACATATTAAATATCATTGGAATTAAACACTGGGTTTGTGTGTGTTCTATTCCTTACCCATGTAGCCATCAAGAGGGACATTAATGAGAATTCATCCTTTGATGATTGCGGAGAGGACAAAATGACCTACTGTGTATCATCTACTAAGAAATCTTAACATCTTTCTTAGTGAACCTCAGCATCAAATTTCACATAAAGTCTGTTTTATCTAACATCTCTTCAGTGCCACAAAATGGTCTGTCAGTCTCACTGGAACCGTTTGTGTGGGACAGCAACGTCTCATAAATGCTGAACACATATTACACCGTTGACATGGCTTTAAGTTTTTATACTGTAAGGGAGTTTAATCTGATTGCATGGTGCTAAAAATTCCCACTGACTGGAAAGAGAGGCCATTTTCATTGCCAGGTGTGAGTGGTTTGAGTTGGAATTTGCATTTTTATAGAACTGTAAAGTGGTCACAGTGATTAAGGATAATATGGATAATACGTGTTTTTGTGTGTCCATGGTCTACTTCCATTCTAATCTGTCCCCACAATGAGCACCCATGTCACATAGCCATGTACTGTTGCATCAAAATGTTTTTTGGAACGTTTTCACAGTGCATGTTTTTTTTAATTCTCCAGCAGGTGTGTATTGATGTCATGTTATTGTGAGATCTGCAAAATGCAATTTAGGCTTCCGAGTCCTCCACTCTTTGGGAACCATGGACTAGATGCTGGCACCATTTGGGATGATAAACGATTATTGCAGCCACCAATTTAGCCAACAAACAAAAACAGATACTTTGTTCCTGTTATTATGTATCCATCACTTTTATGATCCCCTTCTGCTGCCGCTGACAAACTCCTGTTTCGCTTTGTTGAACATTAGTTTCCTTTAATCAATTTTCCTTGTCTCTAGTCTGCAGTTTTTGCCTTAAAGAGATTGCATTGTAGCTCTTGTATTAATACATATCCGCCTTTACCATGCCAGGCGGAGAAGACGGATGCAAAAGAGATCTGGGGCTCTGTGCTATTGAAGGCACATTAATCCTTAACCTCCTCAACAACAATTTGCATCATCTTGCATCATTATTGGGTTTTTATGCTCATTGCACTCAATTTTATTGGTATGCATATTTATATCTTTACGTATTTCTTTTTTTTTTTTTTCATAGCGGCCTACTGCAGCCCTCCAAACAACCCTGTAAATGGCACCGTGCACAGTCTGACAGGCACTAAGCTGGGCAGCACCCTGCGTTTCAGCTGTGACCAGGGCTTCCGGCTGATTGGCCAGAGCAGTGCCACATGCACCCGGACTGCACAGGGGATCTACCAGTGGAATGCACCAGTGCCACTTTGCCAAGGTGAGGGCTCAATTATAGCAGCAGATCATGAGGAAGGATGAGAAGGTTGGAAGTTGTTAAGAATAACATAGATACAGATTTCTAATAGACTAGATTGTCTTATTTTTCTTAAGTCTTTTAAGTGAGGATAATTTCACATTGCTAATGCAAGTCGACATTTCGTCAATATTATCATTGTGACTGAGCTCATTCAGCATTTAATCCCACTTCTCAAAAGTGATGAAATGAACCTTAAAACTATGCAAAGAAAACCGATTTTAACACTTTTAACTGGCACGCTGAGTTAAAGAAGACATTTTTGTAGCAAATGTATTTTGTAAGTTCAGTCCTTCTGATTTAAGTTGATTGAAAAATCTATCACTGAATCCATTTGCTTTGGATCAAAGTGTAATTTCAGCTGACAGTATGCCATCACCAACAGCCCCTCAGCCTAAGGCATGCTTCAAGGAAGCTCACTTCACCATTCCTCAGAATGGCTTTGAAGATAACACTGCGTCAGATTAATGACATTTGGTTTACCTGAGCTGAATTGTTTGATATGTCAGTCATAGTTATCTGCTTGTCACTTTGCTAATTTTGTCAGTGATGGAATCAACAATAGCAAATACCTACTTTCAATTGAGGCTGACACATTATAAAAGTTTGAAAGTATTGCTATTTGAAAAGTATAAATGAAGTCATAGCTATTGAGGCAAGATGTATCTACTTTAATTTAAAAGTGCTTTTGTCAAAAAACACAATGTTATTTTAGATTTTACAAGGCTGTGATGCTGTTGCACCATCTTCATTGATTTCCAATTTCAGTGAATTCTCCATTTGTTTGTGTTCAGATTTTCTTTTATATTCCATCACAAAAGCCTGAATTCTAAAAGCTCTACTTCCAGAGTCTAGTTCCCAACCGGATTTATTAACAGTATCAGCTGAAGCGAAACCCGAGAGCAGCAGGGCAGCCATTCAATGTCTGGTCAAGACTGCACCAGGTGTAATCTCCACATGAATTCATGTGCTCTCTCTAGACTCGATTGTTTACTATTGTGCAGATGGCAGCCCGAGCTAATGTTTACTGCACATCAATGCCGGCTCTGGGAGTGTGTTTGTACAGAAAGCCTATTGTGAGCTAGGCACTCGGCATACAAAGATGGTTATTAAAATATACTTTGCTACCTGTGCTTTCATTCTACCAACCACATTTTTTTTTACCTTCCTGCCGCATCCCTCTGTCCCTTCTAGTCATGTCCTGTGGAATGCCAGTGCCCCCGGTCAATGGCAGTATTGTGGGCCAGGACTTCTCTCTAGGCGCCAAGGCCACGTACCAGTGTAATCCCGGATTTCGGCTTGCCGGGCCTGTCACCACTTCAGTGATCTGTCAGGAATCTGGGAGGTGGAGCCCCATTGAGGCCCCGCCCAGATGTGTTCGTGAGTATTTCTCTTACTGTCCGTTTATTTAGTTGCAGTATTATCAACAGAACAAACTCTCAAACTAGCATATTTAAAGTTTTATAAACTGTGTTACCTACAATAAGTTCCAAATGTTCCCGGCAGGTTTTAGGTTAAAACTCATTTTTCATGATGGTATTAGATATTTGAGCTGATCATGTTTGTTTATCCTCTGACCTTCCAGCGGTGACCTGCCCTGACATCGGCCACTCTGCTGTGGAACATGGGAGATGGAGACTGATCTATGGAACTCAAAACCAATATGACACTATAATGATGCTCATATGTGACCCGGGATATTACTACAGGGGTCAAAGGGTCATTCGCTGCCAGGCCAACAGCACCTGGAACTACCCAGATCCACGCCCAGTCTGCGACAGTAAGTGTAAACAGTTTCTTGAGTTAACTTCCTCATTTGCACTAAGAAATAGAAAAACCTCTGCCAGAAAAAAGTAAGTTGTCAAGCATGAAAAATAATTCCATCCAAATGCATCTTATTCCACTGTGACATTAAGAAAAGAACATAACTAAATAGGCAGGAATCTTCTAACCAAAACAAAATGAATGAAAGCCAAACAAAACCATTTTCCAAACAAAACAAATGAGTGTTGTTGATTATTAAGTTTTGACCATATGGGTTTGTAATATATGAAATTGTTTTCTCATTTGAGTCATCTCCTGCGGGGACCTTGGGACTCCACCAAATGGCAACAAGATTGGAACACTGACTGTGTACGGAGCCACTGCCATTTTCTCCTGCAACACAGGATATACCTTGGTCGGCTCTCGGGTACGAGAGTGTATGTCCAACGGGCTTTGGAGTGGAACACAGGTCCAGTGCCTAGGTGAGACCTTCATCACTCAAAAATGATTATAACTTCATAAAGACCTGCCTTTTTCTTCAAGTTATTCAAAACACCTATGTCTGACCTGGACTCTTTTCTTCTTCATTCATCCGTAGCTGGCCATTGTGGCACCCCGGAGCCCATAGTGAATGGACAGATCATTGGGGAGAATTATAACTATAGAGGCAGCGTTGTGTATCAGTGTAACCCAGGATTTCGTCTCATTGGGGTGTCGGTGCGGATCTGTGAACAGGATCACCGCTGGTCAGGACGCACTCCTGTCTGTGTCCGTAAGTGCTCACAGTGAACAGTTAGTTATAGTGTTAAAGACTTCTTCTAAACTGCTCAGATGAACAGAGTAAGGCTTTAGTCTACCATTTTCTACTAGGAACACTGGTAATTTAGCTAGTTAACAAAAAAGTATAAGATCTCAGCTTAATAGTGTTACTGATCAGTGTTTTGTAATAAGTGCAGACATATATTACCTAGGGATGCTCTTATCAGGCTACTTTAAGACCAATACCGACCGCCAATTTAGTGTGATTAGACCTGAGGCATCTGGTACTGATCACCAATTAATTCCTGTTACTGAGCATTTTAACAGAAAGCTCTTGCATAGAAATCACTGTAAAAACCACCTTTGCTTCATGTCTAAGTTTTACTGTGCCATTTCAAAAATGGGGTAATTATTCCAAAATAATACACTCTATTCCTCTGTAATACTACTTATTTTACAAGATTGTTTTAATAGAGGCCAGTGGCAAAAATTAAAAAAATGCAGCCAGTGCAGCTGCAGCGGGGCCTGTGGCTTTAGAGTCTGGATCATTACTCGGCTTCTACCTTCAGTGTTGTGTCTGGACAGCTCTGTTGTTGTTGTCACATTGCCTTTGTTAATCCAGGTCTTGTTTATTCAGGTGTTTGATATTAAACTTTTAGATTTAATTAAACTGGTCTGCAAATGTGTAACCATGATCTTCTGTCTCCTTGGACTTTCCCAGCCATCACATGTGGTCATCCTGGCAACCCTACCTTTGGTATGACCCAAGGAACCCAATTCAACTTAAATGATGTGGTGCGCTTTGTCTGCAATACCGGATATGTTCTGCAGGGGGCTGTCAGGTCTACCTGCCAGGCCAATGGGCAGTGGAGCAACACCCTCCCCAGGTGTAAAAGTAAGTGTCAAGTAGATGCCCAAGCTTATCAGTGACTGCATCTATGATTTTTGGAGAACCTCATGCCTACAAATGAATGGAAGGATAAATGCAAAGAACCAGCACAGATGGAAAATATGTGCCGGATCCTGTCTACCACTGGATCCAGTAGGCCCTACATTATTTTTAAAAAGCAATTTCAGGAAGCAAAGTTGCACAATTTACCATGTGAGCGAACAAATAACTAATATAAGAGAGCAGTTTATCAAAGAAGTTTCTCTTCAACACCTCCATAATTTGAAAATCTGTATGTGCATAGATCTTTTTATATACAAATGTGAGCAAAATGTTCAAATGCATCTATGATCACAGCACAGCTACATAAGCAATGTATAGGCGAGTGAGGACATTGTCAAAAAAGTCTGCTCCTTCCCACATACATGTAGGGGTATGGTTCTCCTGTGTTCTCATCCATCTGTGTGGGTAGGTATTAAATTACCTATTGTATTGTGCAAGGTCATATCTTCTGTGACCATAGATGACCCCAATCACAGAGAGAGCGGAGATGATGCGCAGAGACACCCGAAGGGAGAAAGAGTTTAAACGATGCATATTAGGGGAAATTGAAATGAAAAACCAAAGAGAAGCCTGGATTATTTAATTACCGCAGTCTCAACCACATGGTCCGTGGAGGTTCCGGATAATATTTGATGTTATTTCCTCTTAGCCTAGCTACCTCTGTTACACCCTACGGCTCACCTGTCTGTCAGGGAAACAAACTTGGCTAATAACCATGCAGAGAAGACCAAAAACAATCACAGGATCCTTGAGCTTGTGTGAAAGACAGCAGCCTTTGGAGACCTGCATCCTGGCTTTTGCTCAGAATAAGAAGTACCCTGCTCTGCTTTGAATGAGCAAGGCAAGGACTTTTAATTTGGCAGTGTTTTTGCGACAAGCGATGTATCTCGGCACCCACGTCTGTCTCTAAGTCCCCACTAACTGAGGGCTTTGTGACAGGCACAGAAAGGGCGCTCGCAAGGTCGGGCCCTGAATGTGACAAGGCAGTGACGGATTGACTTGTGAGTTTGTTTTAAATGAGGAGAGAAAGGATTTGGCCCTTTTTTTTAGACATTTATGAAGGGATGAGGAGGTTACAAGTCTCGCAGGAATCTTTCTTCAGTTGTTAAAAAAAAAAAAAAAAGGAGAGAAGTGCATTTGGCTGCTGCATGCATAAGCAGGCGAGATTTTCACCCAGACATGCGCCTTAAATCTCTCCGCTCTAGTAGTGACATCATATTAGCATTGGCCTTGTTTCCATGCAGATGCTGACTCTGAGATGCATTTTGTGTTAGACTTTGTGTGTGTGTGTGTGTGTGGGTGTGGGTGTGTGTGGGTGTCTGTTTTGATGGCATATTATCCTTTCTGTTGATGTGGAGACATAAGTAGCTTAGAGGTCTTTTTGTCAATCAGATTTATCACCTTAATTACAGCATTCGAGACATATTTGGTGAGGCGTACTCCCTGTCTGCCATATACTTCCTCTCCTGAGTGCTGGGATGACATCCACCTCACCCATCTCACCTTAGCCTTAGCTAAGCCAAACTATCAGCTTTTCTTTTAGAGGGAGATAGCGTAGTGGATAGATACAGAATGAAGGGGGAAAAAAAGCTGAGGGTGGGGCAGGAGTCAGTCAGACAAAGGTAATGATTTCCACGGTCCAGATTTTAACTATAAGAGTCTGTAGGCTGCATCAATAATGCAGGGAGCAGGAGAGCACCACCGGCCCAGCCACTCTCCTATCCCTCTCTAATCACCACCAATTTGAGTCACAGCAACAGAGCCACCGCCTTCTTTGGATGACTCGTGTGTGTTTATTTGTCTTTTAGCGATAAAAGGCAAGAAACACGGCACAGAAAAAAAACAGTCTCTGACACACCACTTACAGGGCTGTTACTTGGCAGGAGGCCAAGAGGAGGAGAGGGTGACCGGGGTCCCCACTTCTGAGTGGAACAGAGATGAATTACCTCAGCCTTTCTTCCCCTCTTACTTTTATTCTTCTTTTCCTTTCATCCTTTCGCTTCCTCTCTCCCTGCCCACTGGGCCACACACAAAAATTTACCAGGAGGTCAGTCGTTTTAGATGACTGTTGGATCGCTTTTGAGCCTGTGTTGCCCGAGCACATTTATTCAAAGCTGAATTCCAAGCTTGGAAAGTCTCGTGCTGAAGCAGCTCCACTGCTTCAAATACACTTTGTAGTGTTATTATGCAGTAAATTGTAAATGATGGCACCACGGGTCAGCACTCTACTGGAAGGAATACATTATAATAGGTATTTGGGGGGTGATTTAGCTGTGCTGGCCAGCTTGGGAGCATGAAAATGAGCGAGCTTTTAGGCACATTAGCATACAATGGGTTCATTTTGGCTGTGGCAAAGGCACACTCATGGGGCAAGACTGGCAAGGCAAACTGGGGCATAATGGCTGCGTGGGCACTCCCAGACAGTGTTTTAGAAGCCATTAGAGTTTTGGCATCATAGCACACATTTAGTTGTGGTTCACAGTATAGAATAGACAGCAACTGTTACTCACTGTACTCTGACTTTGTTGAGGCAGTGTAAGGTTTTGGTTTGTGTCTTGTATCTGAGACCCCCAAGATGGATTGGTACTGGTAGCAGTCGTAGCCTGACATTCTGTCATGAATTTTAATATATTCTGCACCATCAGGGCCTCTTCCTCTCTAACTCGGAACAGCACCCCCCTCGCTGTCCCTCGCTCCTCACTCATCCCTCATTCTCCCTTTCCCTAACTCTCTCCATCTGGTGCTAAACTGACATGGTGCCTCTTCTCCTGTGAGCTCTCCATCCATCACCATCTCTGCTACACGGCGGCCAGCAGGAGACTGGCTCTAATGAAGCAAATGTTTATTTCCGGAGTCTGCCTCCTACTTCATTTGGATTGGGGTGGATGGATAGATGCTGGATGGGTCGAAGTAGTAGATGAGGAATGGAATGGACAGAGAGAGTAAAGTCAGAGAAAACACTCTGCTTGTAAAATGGCCCTGTGTGTGAGAGAGAGAGTCGTATATGTATATAAAAATAAATGGTATATTATCGTAATAAGACAAAAAACCTCTCCACAGGGCTTTCCTGCCATTAACATTTTACATATATTTGTCGAACGTTAAAGTATCATTTCCTGGTGAAATAATTGGTTAAATTGAACCTCAAATGCTTACACAATATGTCTTTTTCTCTCTGGCTCCTTTACTGCCCCCCCCCCCCCCTCTGCATCCCTTTCTCCAGTTGTGAACTGCACCGAGCCGGGCCATGTAGAGAACAGCATTAGGCAGGTACTGCCCAGCGGGCCTCATCGCTACAGCTTCCAGACCACTGTGTCTTACCGCTGTAACCCGGGCTACTACCTGCTGGGCACCAGCTCCATCTCCTGTCAGGGGGACGGTACCTGGGACCGCTCTCTGCCCAAGTGCCTGTGTAAGTACCTCAGGGGTGTTGTTCTCCTATCTTAGCTTTCATGTTGAATATCATTTTTGTGCCTAATCATTGTAACCAAATAGCATTAGTGATTAATGGCTTATTTTTTACCATGAATCAATCGTTTAGCCTATGAAATGTCAGAAAATAGTGGAAAATGCCCATCTCAATATCCCAGAGCCCAAGTCTTCAAATAACTTCTTTTGTCCAACCAACAATACAAAACCCATGTAGTATCCTTGCAAGAGGTAACAAAGAAAAGCAACAAATTGCCACATTTTTAGGAGCAGGAAACTGTTTAGCATTTTCCTTAAAAAATTATTGATTATCAAAGTTGTTGACAATTGTTTTTGTTATTTTTTAAGCCACAAATCAATTAACTGACTAACCATTTCAGCCCTACTGGGTTTACTTCCACTCAGAGTAGGAAATCTTGTTTTGCATTTGTAATCTAAACAGGCTCAGTGTGATAAAGTGATGAAGCATTCTGACGGAACTAAGTTTCTTAAGTGGTTAGAAAGTTTTTTTTTTTGATAAAATGTGGTCTGTTACTGTGAAATGTAGTGCTAACAAGGCAATATATTCAATATGCGGTGTATTTATCACTTCTTCACCATTGGCCTTGGAGCAGTACCACTTGTTCATTGGTCTCTTTCTCTCATCTATTTGCTCTGATTGGACAGTGGTGCTGTGTGACCGCCCGAGCATGCCTCCCTACGCCCAGATCTCGGGTGACCGTCGGACAGTAGGCTCAGTCATCCGCTACAGCTGCATCGGCCAGCGTACCGTCATCGGCAACACGACGCGAATGTGCCAGCTGGACGGCCAGTGGAGCGGCTCGCCGCCACACTGCTCTGGTACGGAAAACTACACCCAGATTGACTGTCTGACGGTTTGGAATGATAAAATTGAAAACAGCCCCATTTTTTTAAAGCTTTCTAACTTGATGTACAAGATCAACTTAAATGAAAAGATTGGATCCAGCACATTCTGTCTTTAATATTCAAAACTATGTGCTGGTGTTTTCTCATCTTCTTTCTAGCTTCCTGCTTCTAATACTTGATTAATTCAGATGTAATATCACCACCCAGTCACACCCATGCCCTCGTAACGCCAGGCCAACAAATAAAGAGTTTGGGTGGCAGCTGTTAGCAGGTAATGAGCGAAGTAGGTGGACCAAAGATGGAGCTGCCTGTCTGCTCGACAGGCCTCAAGGGCAAATAGAGTGTCCTCCATAAAACTGCTTTAATCTGCTCATGTTAGACTGAGGAACAGGGACGCCCACACCTCAGCCGGGTTATGAAGCACTATAAAGGCCTCTGTACTCTCTCTCCCCTTACAGCGATTCACTTCAGAGCTCCTAGTAAACATGAGAAAGGCCATGGGGGTGTCCACACATGCAAATGTGCATAGGCATAAATACAAATACATTCACCAAGATGTGACAGAAACATAAACATACATAGACAGCGACAGAAACACACAAACTAGCGCACACACAGGCCCACAAACTGACCATAAAATAACATGCTGACAGTTTAATGTCACAATTCATGACATTCATATATATCCCGGGGATTGCTAGTGTTCTCTCAATGGGCAATAAACACAACCTTTTTATAAAGATTTGCCCGACTTTCTCAGCTAGCTTGAAGTGATGTTGACCAGCACCTTGTAAAATGAGGAGCGAGATAGGTACACAGCAGTACTAAAAGGTTTGTGATTGTTTTAAATGGAGGATGTGGAATTATGAAGCAAGGTGCCAAATATATGTCAGGTGAATGGAATGAAAAATCACATCGTATTGCACATTTTCTGCATGTTGAACAAATAGATATAATAAAACTTAATGTATTTGGGAAGCTAGTCACTCCTCAGGGGGTAGGGTATATTATTTTCCTGTTGGATGGCGGGTGGGAGAAGGGGTCTGTGTTCCTGTTATAATCTAATCTTATTGTGTTTTAATATGAAAACATCACTCAAGCTATTTTTTTGTCACAGAACTTTTTTTCTTGTTATCTTTCCAGGCGAGTCTGCCGGGCTGTGCGGAGATCCAGGCGTTCCTGTGCATGGTATCCGTCTGGGCGAAGAGTTCACAGTGGGCAGTGTGGTCCGCTTTAGCTGTGAGCCCGGCTATATGCTGAAGGGTTCACCAGAGAGAACTTGTCTGACCAATGGGACCTGGCTCGGTACCCAACCTGAGTGTCATGGTAAGTAATGCATACATGTATTTACAGTGTGTGTTTTTGTTTCTTCTCTGGCAAACATGGACGGGTAGAAGCAGATGGTGGATTCCATTTTTAAAAAGGAAACCCATGCGCACCATTTATACAGCAGGATCTCACTGCTCAGAAAGTTTTTGCCAATGTGCTCGGAAGGAGACGCCGGCCAATTGTCAGACTTTGGATAAATATGAATTTCAGCCTCGTCTCCTCATCCCTTCAGCGTCACACAGATACTCGAGGGTTCATGGGAGTTCTGCCTCTAATCTACATGTGTTTCGTGTACTTGGACAAAACCAACATGTCCTGTGGCGGTAGCTGTGGGAATATGACGTACTGAGATAATTGCTCCTGGCCATCCGGTCCTTACATAATTTAAGCGGACGCCGTGTATGCATACTTGGTGGAAAGTCAAGTACATTCACAGTGGGTGTTGTACTCCACAAAGCCTGTGCATTATCAGCACTTCTGTTTATGATTTTTATAGACAGAATCAAGGTGAGGCTTGGATATCAAGGACGAGCTTGGAGTAGAACAGTTGCTCCTTTGCATTGGAAGCAGACAGTTGAGGTTTTTTTCAGGAATGGGATCAGGGTGTCTGCTCCTATGTAATGTGGATGTATTCTGGCCACATCCTACTGGAGACCTTGTTGTAGACCCAGAAGACTATGGAGGGATTACACATCCCATCTGGCCTGGGAATGCCTTGGGATTCCTTGTGAGGAGCTGGAGGACATCGCTGGGGAAAATCATATGTGGGCTACTAAATTTCTACCAATGCAACCTAAACCTGAATAACCACTGGAAAATGAATGGATGGATGGTTTGATAGATTTCTTAGGAGCAGTAATGAATGAACACAGTACCATTTTTTTCAAGCGCTCTTTTCTTTTGTGTATCCTTTTTTCATTCCCTTTCTTCTTCCTTTCCCCAGAAGTTTAATTTCTTGCACTGCATTAGTTTTACAAACCTTTGTATGCATAGATTTTTATTGTAATTTCAGGGGTAATAGACATCCAAATTATTATCCTCAATTGGAGTTAATTGTATGTTTTAGAATGTGGTTACTTTGCTAATGAGTATTTATATTTCATCATCGCTACTTTTTGATGTCTTTTCAGAGCTAGCTGATCTCAACAAATCCCATCACTGAATTGCACTGTTTAAGCTTTCCTTCACTCAGAGATTGTGGCTAATACTTTAGTAACAGCCCCTGATTGTATAATTAGCTGCTGTCTTTGCAAATTGAATGAAAGACACATTGCAAATTTGCATGTGTTTTGTGTGTGTTTGCAATAATGTAAAACAGTGATTGAGCAAGAGAGAATGGGGGACATTACAGAGAATGTTTTCTCTATTGATTAAACACCATAAGGCTTTTAATTTTTGTCCTTGTGCAGCATTGCATCCATTCTGCTGCCAACACCTAAAAAAAGCACATTCTCTGAATGTGTATAGTGTGCGTCTAATCGATCTGGGTCTTAAGGTCCTACACTATCCATTATTATTGCTGAGACAGGACAAAGACATTACAAACAGTGAAAAGAGTGCAGTTCTTCTTTCTCTACTGTCAAACATCTTGCATGCAGCAGCAAAAGTAAAATAGAAAGAGGCTGTTAAGGACGATCTCAAGAGGTGAGCTTGATCAAACACTGCAGTCATGTTTTTTCCATTTTCCTTTCAAATTGGGTTTCATATCAACTTTAGAAATATTAATATTGTAGGTTTTTATTTTAATTTGTTTTATTTTATTTTATTTTTTTGCTGTGTGTGTGTGTGTGTGTGTGTGTGTTAAATTTGTGACACTGCATGAACAGGTAGCAGGGTGTGTCCAAGGGGTTTTTCTCATCTCCCAGCAACACTAGAATAATAAATCCATCCATAAACTTGCAGTTGCAGTTTTCCACTTTCAAGTTGGAAAGTTCTATCTGCACTTATATTCCTTTCTTATATTCTTTTTCCCTGCCCTTTTTCTTACTTTCCATTAACACACAGCCTTTTCTTCCCTCATCCTTGTATACAGTGTGTTATTTCCATAAGCTGTCATCCTGTCTCTCAGGCTGTTTTCACACCACCTCCACACACACACGCACGCACACACAACCCCCTCTCCACACGCCACCACCACCTCTCTCCCTTGCCTCACTCTCTCACACTCCCTCTCTGGTGTGTGGTATGCCCACTAGCTGAGGTTGCCCACCTGTTCTCGGTTGGCACAGACTTCAAGGGCCAGGCCACATCTGGTCATTACGGGAGGGCGAAGCCCGCGGGGCTCTGAGGGCCTGGGGCAAGCTGGAGACTTTAATGAACAGAACCATCGCTGGTGGCCGGACAGATACCAAGGGACTTTCTGAGCAAAGGATATGGCCATCAAAGTTACTTATGAAGTAGGACGCAGGGGAAGATGATGAGGGTGGTGGTTGGGTGGGCGGATGAAGAAGAGAGGGAAAGAGAAAACAAACATATCAGACACATGAAGGAGTATAAAAGGAATGTAGCAGAAAACCAACCTACATTTTGTTTAATTTAGACAATCTTGTTAAAATACATATGAAGAACAGGATAAAAGTCTGAGTCAATGGTTAAAGGGTCTTTAACAAAACTAAACCCTGAACCCATGATTTCCAGAAAATACAGAAGATTTTTGTTGGCAGTTGATTACCTTCTAGTGATCACTGACTAGAAGGTATAGATGAGTTTAAATAACTTTATTTACTACTACATTGCTGGGTACAAAAATATAATTAGAAGTTTTAGGCATTTAGGTTGGCAGATGTTGAAAATATTTCATCAATAGTTCTGACTTTGGTCTCTGATTTTTCCAAAAATGCTTAGATGAAGCAAGTCTGCAACGGTACTGTTCCAACACTCCCCTCAACTGCCACCCTTCTGCCCATTCCACACACACACACACAACTAACTTACACTTTCTCCTCTGGTCTCTCAGGATTTTGCTTGTAAATGAATATTATGTAATCCTTTTCTGCTGCCCTCTCTTTCTCTCTCAGTGATCTCCTGTGGAAACCCGGGAACTCCACGGAATGCCCAGATCCTGATCCATGATGGCCTAACGTTTTCCAGATCCATTACTTACGCTTGCAGGGAGGGCTACTACTCCACTGGCCTGCTTACCCGACACTGCACTGTTAACGGGACCTGGACCGGCAACATGCCCGAGTGCTCTGGTAACAGCTCTCACAGAGAGAAAACCTAAGTGTTTCTATGTATAGTGCTTATCTTTTTGTCCATATTTAAATGGAAATTCATGCTCCAGTTGAGGATGCTTTTCTGTTGTCTACCTGTTGGCTTCTCATCTTTATTTGTACTTGAACAGTAGTTCACACTTTGCAATTTGGTGAATAGTTCTGATACCAGCAGAATACATATCTAGGCTTTGCAGAGGCGGGAAATACAAGTTAAATTGTTAATATAATGCAAAATATTAAATGTTATGCAAGCAATGCATGAAAATATGGAAGTCATGCTAATCGCTTGTAAGGGCATATTTTTTTGTGATGAATGACTCGTGGATCCTTGGCTCAGTCAGAGGAAATTGGTTTGAGACATGGTCCACTCAAATGGCACAGGCCTGACTGACAGCCCTTTTTCATCACGTCTCACAAAAGACACGCAGCTGCTGTACAGAGCCAGGAGACCCTGGCAAATAGAGGTCACTAAGAGAACCAGTTTCTCCTGAATGGAGAGGATAAACCCTAAGCAACACCATTATGGATTTCAGAACTCGGTAATCCATAGGAGTGAAAGGGTACAAGTTGACGCACTTCGATAGAACATCTTTAGGGAGTGAAGGACGTGAATAGGAGCACTTTTGGTTGAAGGATTCTATTGATCTGATAAAAACTGTATGCTAAAAAGGGATTTTCTTAACAGAGTTGGCTGCTAGAAGAGGATGTTTTGGTAGCCTCCTCTCCCTTTTAGATGTGCCTTACTTACTCTAACTGAAATGTACACTAATTTAAACCTTTTATTTGGCACCTACAGTATCATGTACCAAAGCAGTGGACTGTTTGCCGGTGACAATTTAAGAATATTGTTATGCAAGAGGCGAAATGATCTCACTGTATCTCAGCCCTGTAGGTCTTGTTACAGTGTACACAGTCCTAGATAGACATTGTGGCTCCAGGCGGCACACTCTTACCAGGCCAGTGGGAAATGTAAGTTCTTGCTCAGTCAAGGGGAGACACTACACCTCCAAGAGACCCACTTTCCTCACCCTACTGGGAATTTTGCTGGAATGTTGGTCATATGCATTAAATAATGCCTTTTTGTCCCAAGGCAACGTAGCACAAGTTGTGCTTCTGTGCCCTGGATTTTTTCTTTTCTTACACATTTACAGGAGAGCTGAGCTATGATACTGCTGAGTCACACAGTGGAATTCTCACTGTTGTTACTCAGTCACACTGTGTTCCCCGTAGGATGTAAAAGTATAATCAAGGAGAAATGTGGTTCATTTTTGGAGATTTGGGGAGCTACTGTAGGGGGATACCCATCACACGATTTAGTCTCTCTGCACCCTAAAAGCTCTAAACTGGAGACAATCAAAGTACAAGGACAGTTCTTTCAGATTAAACGCATTATTATAAGTCACACTGTCAGTGATGGGGATTAAAGACTCTTATCAGTTGCAAAGTAAGTCATTTTTTAAGCATATATACAGTATAAATATATCATCCAAAAGTGTTTGTCCATAAATCAATGAAGTGTTAATTATCCGTGAAGACACATCAACTATGTTGCTTTTTAGATTATTAAGTTTTGTTTGTTAGGTGTACTGCTTGGGTCAAATGCATATAACAGTTCATTAACTCTGAGGCTCCAGCTGGTGTGAAATTTTGAATAGTTTGTTTACTTGCTTGTATTTCATCCTAAGTGTGTGATATTGACTTCATGCTTTTTTTCTTCTGTTTCCTTCCATCCCTGTCCTTGTGTTCCACTACGTCTGTCCTTACTGTCGAATTGTATTACCCCTTTTCATTTGTTCTCACTTCTTTATGTTGATTTGTTCCTGCAGTTATCAACTGTGGTGATCCTGGAGTGCCAGCCAATGGGGTGAGGTTGGGCAATGATTTCACCTACAACCACACAGTCAGTTTCCAGTGTTCTCCTGGTTTCACCATGGATGCTGACCGGGCCTCGACTCTTATCTGCACCAAGGACCGCACCTGGAATGGCACCAAACCTCTCTGTAAAGGTAAAGTTGTGTAGGATGATGTGAATGAGAGTACGGTGATGAGATCAATCTAGACGAGGTTACAGGAAAGGAAGGAGTGATTATAGAAGGCTAGAGCGAATGAATGTTACAGATATTGTTGTTGCAGAAGTAGTCATCTTACCTTACACTAATAATACTTATTTGGACTGAAACGCATTGCATCATTCAAACCAATATGCAGAATCCATGAAGTTCTGCAATGTCTCTTTGTCTCCTTGTAGCGATCGTGTGCGGTCCACCACCTGCCATCCCTAACGGGCAGGTTGTCGGTCTAGACTTCACCTGGGGCTCTAGCATCAGCTACTCCTGCAACCAAGGTTACCAGCTGTCCCTGCCCACTGTGTTAACATGCCAGGGCAATGGCAACTGGAGCGGAGAGAAACCCCAATGCTTCCGTAAGTGGCACCCCGCTGGAATGCCCAAGTACATTACATGTCATTGATATCTGTCTGACATTTCTTTCACCCAAGTATGCACAGTGTGTATGTCCCTTGTGTGACATTTCATTCCACCCCCTTGGAAAATATTGAATTAAAACACAACATGGTTAGGGGGTCACCTCACATTCCCCTGTT
This sequence comes from Macquaria australasica, assembly GCA_005408345.1. Classification (NCBI taxonomy): domain Eukaryota; kingdom Metazoa; phylum Chordata; class Actinopteri; order Centrarchiformes; family Percichthyidae; genus Macquaria; species Macquaria australasica. Next base: position 221,761 of record SEMN01000586.1, on the reverse strand, counting down.
TATCTCTTTCCTCCCTCCTTCTTCATCTTTGCAGCTGTGTTCTGTGGAGATCCAGGGATGCCAGCCCAGGGGAGGAGGGAGGACCGAGGATTCACCTATCTCTCCTCTGTCTCCTTCTCCTGTTACCCTCCCCTCGTCCTGGTGGGCTCTACTAGGAGATATTGTCAATATGATGGCACCTGGAGTGGCACGCAACCCTCTTGTATAGGTAAGCTACTTGTTTGTTCCTCCATTTACAATATACAGTAGTCTGACATATTGATTATGTTAGAATACAGTACTTGATGTAATAATCAAAGCAATTACATACAGGCAGGGGTATAGTGGTTGTTGGCAACAGTGTGTTTTATAACCATAGCACAAAACATGAGTACTAGTATCAGTGTGAGAGAAGCCTCCAATTGGCTGGCTTGCATTCTGGCCCTTTATCTTTTCCCTTGTAGTCCTGATTGTCTTTTGCAACTAAAAAATAATGCATGCAAAAACCATTTGAGCTAACTAACAAGCTATATTGATTAACTTAACAGTGTAGATATAATGTGGAGAAACTGTAGGTCTGGCCTATGCAAGACACAAGGGGCCTGTTTTATTAAATTTGCAACATGAAAACTGTGATTGGCAACATCAGATCAAATCCTCTGCTGTTAATTTGGACATATTTCACTAATCAAAGCAAAGACAGCACTTGTGATCCATGCACAAACATGCAAGACCCCTTTAGGAGTCGCAAATTCAGTAGCAAACCAGTATCCCCAGTATCAAATTTGGCCCCTGTGTCATCAGAAATATTGTTCCCTGCTGTGATAAACATTCCTTAAGCAAACTTCCTTAAACAAGGAAGAGTAATACTATTTGAGTTACAAGGTATACATATGGATGCTGCAGTTAGAAGCACTCAAGGAAATCACACACTGTGTGGTCAGAAACAAATTTTGAATAAAATAAAATTGTTTCAGCCCTTACGTCCATTGTGCTGTAAAATATGCACACATGCCAATAACAGTTAGTTTAAACATTTATTAATTATAGCCAAAGGTCACCAGTAACTCCACTACCTATGCATAATTTATCAGCCATGTTGTTCAACCACTGTTGAAAACCAAACCATAGTGCCACGCGGGAATGGTTAAAAAGATTTAGTGAGATTTAATCAATTAAAAATAGAACCTCTGTTGTACATTTACAGTATGTAGCTACCACTGACATTGCTTTAAATCATCACTTTTTCATCACAACACGTCTTAGTTGCTCTGAATTCACTGGAAAGACTGGCCTATTGTGGCTTCTTGTTCAACTTCTAGATATGATGACGACTGCACTGAGACTGACAGAAACCTCTTGTGAATGACAAGTTCCATTCATTCTTTAACTTTTTTTTTTTGTTTTTTTTTGCACTAAACTCAAATGAGAAATGGTACTGGCCTACAACCATGTTTAGAAGCTGAATGCAACTTCCTTGCTTGTCCTAACCTATTGTAGGCTGCAAAGAAAAAAATGATGCAGTGAGTTACTTTTAAGAGCAACAGTGTGGAAAATGTAAAATTAACTCAAGAGTTTATCAATATAATGCATTTGTTGTTGTCAGAACAATCATGTAATGAAACACATTCTTGCAAAATGTTTGTTAACTGATTAACAGGGTGTGTGGACTGATGAGGCCTGAAAGTTTGTCAGCGTGTTATAAGCTGCTCTGTGTGGGGATAGAGATCACTAATAAAAGACTTAGGATGTGTGTGTGTGTGTGTGTGTGTGTGTGTGTGTGTGTGTGTTTGTATGAATGTGTGCATGGTTGTCTGCATACAGTATTTTATGGCCTTCACTCCTACAGTCAGTATTTCACACCAGATCTGTGAAAAATGTAATTTCCCACACAATGTCTCTAAGGTGATATATCTATTTGTCATGGGTGACACGTATATTAAATGGGACTTGCTTTACATGAAAGTAGTTATCATAGAATTGCTGTGTGTGTGTGTTTTTCAGATCCCACTCACACCACCTGTGGAGACCCTGGCAGTCCTCTCTTTGGAAATCAGAACAACAGTCAGGGCTTCCAGGTATGAATGTCAGTCAGGAAGTTAAAGTCATGTATTGAACAAAAATTGGTCTCTAACCGTTGAGTGTACTGTTCATTTTGTGGTAGCACTAAAGAGAATAAAACAAAAGCCTGAAAGCTTTTTTAAACCTATTTTTACATCATTGATGTTATAAGAAAGCACAAATGTACCATAAAGCATGTCTATCATGTTGAAACAGCAGTATGCAGCTGAATAAGGTGCTTCTCAGTTAGAGGACAGCAAACGTCCAAGGGGAACAAAGGGACTGGAGCACAGGTTTGCAGCCTTTAATTCTACAAATCGGTTTGCAAATCAATCAGTGTTCTCCAGTCCCTGTTTTTGTCCTTGCATGTTTATAATGTGTTCTTTGTGGATCATTTGTGAAGTTATTTTTGATAAAGAATTTCAGGGGGGCAGTGTAGGTAAATCATGTAAGTGTTGTTTTTCGGTCCACACAGCAAAAGACAGAGATTATAAAACTAAAACAATGTAATGTTGAAGGTCCTCTCTCAAAGGATCCATGTCATGGTGAGCAAGAAGGCTGTATTAGACTTGTCACTTACACTGAATGACCATACTTTAATCAAATATACTTTACAATAGTATTATTTCTTCCTTAGTTAATTAGTCAATTACAAATTACTGTTTCGAATCGAATGTAAGAAATACATTTAACATTCATTTTTGCCCAGACAAAACATGACACCAGAGTTTAGAAATCCCCCAAATTATATCTTCATTAAATACAATGATTCATGAGGATTTAATAAATTATGTCAGAAATATTTATTGTTCTTTCACACCATTAGAAATATATTATTAGATATATACTGTATATATATATATGACACACACACACACACACACACATTCACATCTATACATTTTAAATAAATACTCACCTTTTTGGACTAAAAAACCCCAAAACTATTGATTTTAACAACATGATTAAATTAAACTGCCCCTTCATTGTCCACTCCACATCCTTACGTGCTTATGTGTGTCCTCTTACAGATCAGCAGCACTGTGTTCTTCAGCTGTAGAAAGGGCTACCTACTTCAGGGCTCCATTTCTCGCACTTGCCTGCCCAACCTCACTTGGAGTGGTTTTCAACCTGAGTGCATTGGTAAGTACACAGTCTGCTCATGTTGCAAAAACATATCTATAGTCAAGTGGGAAACCTAACCTTGAGCAAAAGTTAACATTACTCAATCTCAATATGACGCCTACATATGCCATATACTCTTCCTTGACCCTACACCTCCACCTTGGCTCTCTTTTTGTCTTCCACCCTATTTTTTTCTTCTTATCTGTTGCTCCTCTGATCCCTCCCCCTGCTCATCTCCTCATCCCAACTTTAACCGGTTTCTCTGAAAATCCCGCTCTCTTCTTCTTTGGTCTCTTTAATCCTTCCCTCCCTCTCTCTTTCTCTCACTGTCTTTCTCCAGCTCACCACTGCAGCCAGCCAGAGCTGCCAGCCCAGTCTGATGTGAGAGCCATTGAACTGCCATCCCTTGGCTACACGCTGATCTATACGTGTCAGCCGGGCTTCTACTTGGCCGGAGGATCAGAGCACAGGACCTGCAGGTCCGATGGGAGCTGGACAGGGAAACCACCTGTCTGTGCAGGTATAAACACGGTTACATTGCATCCATAAGGGAACGTGGAGAAATACTTGAAATCAAATATGCAAAGACATGGACACACATGCACCCTTTTTGCTTTTGCTGCGGTTACATTTTCTACAATTTTACTTGCATGACTAGAGTGCCAACACATAGGTCGTCATCTGAACTGCTGGTCTGGGAACACGAACACATGCATGCAAGCACAATCACCCACATAGATACATTCACCAAACCTCATAAGACTACCGATGTATGCACATGGCCACCCATTTTCCCAGGCAAGCACATAGATGTATTAAACACTTAAAACACTTCACCTCATATTTATAATGTGCAGTTTCCATTAGCAGTCTTTACTGAAACCACTGGGGTCTGTACTGGTATGGGATTCAGTGGTGACTCAGGTTGGGAAATTGGGGATTCAGCTAATGTTGATGAATAGCTCTGTTAACACTTGCGTATTCTCAGACACATGCCAGGGTAGGATGGCCCATCCATCACACAATTACGCTGCATGGAATTACACACACGCAGACTCAAACACACACACGCACACACACACACACAAGCTTTGAAACATTAACAAGGGTGCAAAACCTGATTAGGCCAATGCATCCCATTGATTGGGTTAGCAGAAGTACCTCTTATAAATGGTGAGGCAGTGTTAACAAGGTCTAGCAGACAAATAGACTGCCATTAAGACACCCCCAAGCATTGGCCTCAATACATACAGGAAAAAAATAGTCAGCGACACACAATTATCTAGGATAGACCAATGCTAATGGGTTAAAGAGAAAGACGTACTAGAGGGGGAAATCCATGTGATGGATTCTATGCCAGGCGATTGCTGAAATGTAGAGGGTGATGGGTATTTTTAAGGCCATGCCATTAAGAGTGAAGGAAAGAAAGAGGACTGGCCTTAGCACATACCAGGATATTAACAGCGCCTGTGGGCGCAGTGATGGAAAGGCAGCTCAATAGACTGGCAGCTAATAAAGTGCAAGGCTGTGGGAGTGTGTGTGTGTTTGTTTGTGTTTGTATACATTTATCCGAGGTGATGTTTGTGCTCATAAACTACCATCAGTATACCTGTCTTTGTTTGTAGTTGCGTGTAAAGCCCTCTTCACTCTGTTTGTCTGAGTGGGTGTGTGTTTACTACTGTGGTGTAGTCCTGCGGCCCCGTGTGAGCAGTAAGCCATTATTAAAGTGCTTCCCTTGAAGCAGCAAAACTGTGTCTCTGACTTAGCCGCAGCCCCGCAGAGACAACCGTGATGCTCTTTGACACATGAGTCAAGTCCTGTCGTAGGCAGCCCTCACTCTGGCCACCACAGGGGTTATTAGTCGTGCAGGTAGACAGGAAGTGCTGATGGTGACATCCTCCCACTGCAATTACCTTGGAGGTGTTGTGTTTAAAGAGAAAATTGGATCTTTTATTTTCACTTCCTGAGGCATACACTGTGCCTGTTTACAGGATGGACCTGTACGTTATTTTTTTCAGTTAATTCTGTTTTGTTATTCTCTTCAGCTGATAATCGCCCAAGTGGTAAGAGCCCAGTGGGGACAGTGCAGGAGCCACCCTCCAAATTACCAGGTGAGACAGGTCCTTCTTGTATTTTGAGATGCTTTAACTGGTATTTGTTTCAAATATTATGTGTATTTGGTTTCTCCTATGTCTGTGGTTCTCATTGGGAATCTGGAGATGTAGTAGGTTTTACTTCTGTATAGTGGATATACAAATTACAGTATGTATCAGAATGATAAATCCTCAAGTTTCACTCTCACCACTGCTAATTCACACCCTGTTATCTGATTTCACTGATTATCTCCTCTCCGCAGCTTGAAGGTACACTAACCAGTAAAGTCACCTGGCACATGGCTCTTTGTTGTTGACAAAAACCCTTTGCCTCTTTCAGTCCCTGGTGGTGTATTTGCTAAGAACTCCCTCTGGAGGGGATCCTATGAGTACCTGGGGAAGAAGCAGCCGGCTATGCTCAGCATCACTGCCTTTGAACCCTTCAGCAACCGGGTTAACGGGACACTCATCGACCACAGCGGAGTGGAACTCAAACTGGCCGGTTGGTACACCAAAAACAAAAGTCAGAGTCAAGACTATTCTCATATCAGAGACCCCCCTGTGATGGGTTTTATCCAAACAGACAATTGTCAGATAAATTCAAGTGAGGACAAGGAGCAAGAAATCAGTGTGGTCCCTGCATGGAGTAGATCATTACTGCTGTTACCGAACAGCAGACATTTTTATTTTTTTTCCCTGTGGCATAATCACCGTGCAGCTGTGATCATTAAGACGCAAATTTGCATCAGTAACGGCTTGGACACTTCACTCCTCTGTACCTGGGTGCTATCAATCTTCATCACAGCATAGTAAAAATAATTTTCTACAGCTGCAAATTACCACACTCTCCACTGAAAGTAATGTTGCTGATTCAGACTTATAGATTATTGTTGTGTTTGCACAATATACAAATTACATTGCATTATTGTTAAGTCATTCGGTACGAATCTTCACACCACATTTTCAGCAAACTAATTTTCATGAATACAACAATGGTCTTAGATCAATCAATCCAGCCTTTTTCTTCTTTTAATAAATTATTTTTTTAAAGGATAAGTCTATTGGTCAGATTTTCTGTAGTTGTCTAAATGTTAACAAATCCCTTGAAAAGACCAAAACCATCAAGGAATGGATCTTACTAACTAGTGTCACCTCTGTAGCCAAAACCTGATACACAGTAACTCATTCCTCTGTGCCATAGAGCCCCATTGTTGTCCAAAAACAATTAAAAACACATCAGTGAGCCACACAACTGGGTGACATGTTTCATTGTAAAGGACGTATTAGTATAGGATGTGGCATACTGTAGATCATGGTATGGTATTATTTTGAGTTGATTCCACATACATTATCCTGGTCCTGTAAATATTCACTGGTGCACCAAATCCACAGCTGAAAATAGTCCCCAACAAATTCACTATTTATGTTTGTTTGAGTAACATTAGCTGAAAAATACAATGCTCAGCGGTTTCAAGAAATTACTGAGCCTTTTTTTTGTCAATGAAAGTTTATACTGGTGACTTGTTTTAAAAAACGGAAGACACTGTTGGTTTTGGTCTTTTCATGGGATTTGCTGACTGTAACAAAAATGTTGTATATTGCCAGCCAAATCCTTTCATTATGTGTTCACACCTGTAGTTTGCCTTTCGCTGACCTGGACTAGTACAGAAAGCGAAACATTGTTTTGTTTACATTTTAGCCAGTGTAGGGTTTATGAAACAGAAGTTATGGATATGTTAAATTAGATATATTTATTAGAAAGTTTTGGTGACTTGGCATCATTTATTCATTGTATTCCAGGGACTGACAAAAAGTCATGTTGCAGACGTGCGATGGAATTTCTATGCTTTGCTGAAGTTATAGCTGTATTTGAGCTTCAGTCAAGACTGCAGTAAGACTCCCTGTCATAGATAACAAAGGAGGGCTGCAAGACACAGACAGAGTCAACACAACATGACAGGGGAAGGGGATGCATATCTATATCACATGATCCTTTTCAGTTGGTCCAAGTGTGGCTGTTGCACCAAACTAACTGTATTCCCCTTTTTTCTTGTAGGTACATATAAGAGGGAGGAAGCTCAGCTGCTGCTACAGGTTCACCAGATCAGAGGCCCTGTGGAGATCTTTGTCAACAAGTTCAAAATAGACAACTGGGCCCTAGACGGACATGTAAGTGCAAGTCCAGGGCCAGGTTCAATACAGAACCTCTTTGTAACTGCAAAGATGTTACATAGGCACACAAACACACACACCTTTATTGTGAAATATGCACGAACACACATACACACTAACCTTGTCACTCTGGGGAGATGGAAGGCCCACCAAGAGTTTTCTCTTTAATTAAAGTGTCAGTTAAATCATTGCCTGGTAATCAGGACTCTACTCCTCTCTCCCATATTATCCCCCAACCCCAGGCACCACACACTCCAGATATAATTAAAAAAGCAGGTCACATTATATATGTGTGTGTGTGTGTGTGTGTGTGCCACTGTGTGTTTTTATGTGCATGTTTCACAAGCCTCACAGCACATGAGTGTTGACATACAGTATCCCTCTCATGTAACATGCTTGCGTGTGCGCGGTGCGGCTGAGTGTGTTTATGTTTGTGCTCTTGAGCAGAAAAACGTCATATTAAATGTCAGCTATAAGAGCGTCTCTTAGCTCCTTTGACATGATATTTCATTTTCAGCGTGCACCAGCACTTGGCACTTTGATGATACGCTCCTTTGTAAAACCTGGATATGACACATAAAGTGTCTGTCTTCCATTCCTCTCTCTCCCTAGGTGTCCTACATCTCTTCATCCAACTCCTTTGTGTACCAGGGATTTGTCAGAGGAAAAGGCTTTGGCCAATTTGGTCTCCAGAGACTGGGTGAGTGAGCTGTCTACTTGGTTATAGAAACCACTGTGACCAAGCAGCCTTCTGGGGAAGGACTGTGTGTTTTTTTTATTCCCTGTTTTTTCCCTGTTTGGATTTCTATCATTGAGTGTCCTTAAGCTTAGTTGCAAGTGCTTTCACAGCATGTAATTTTCTGTGTTCGATTCATCATTTATTTACTTTTACAAATGCAAAAACACCTTTGGAGCATGTGGCTGTGAATCCCGCATAAAAAGGCAAACACAGTTCACAAACATGATTAATAGTCAGAAAATGACATCCACATGCACACACACTACACTCACACACAAAACAGCAACCCAAAGTCTTTCCTTCGGGAGTTTGTGGGTAGTGTGTTGTGATGCCTGTGGAGTCTTCGCCATAATAAGTAACCCCACATCTCACAGTTTTGTATTGTAAATAACCATTCTTTGCTGAGTGTTATTCTTTGTTTCCTTCAGCAACTTCAGCTATGCCGTCATATCCATATATTATGCTTTATGTTTGTGACCTAGAAATCGCAGCCATGTGATCCTCCTCACTGTGATTTTTGCTACAGTTTGTGTACAGCAAATCCTTACATCCTGAGTCCATGGATTTTAATGGCTGCTGCAGTCAAGCAGTTATGTGTGTGTGAGAGATTTTTTTCCCCAATTTTCCCCCATGGTTTGATGCCCCTGCAACTGCAAACTCTCCCCACTTTTCTGAACTATATAAGGCACACATGGAAGAGGAACATAGAGTATGTAAGGTTTTATCTACCCATGTTGATCTTATTCTTGCCAATTCACATCATTGTTTTACTGCTGCCACCCACTGTTACAATCCAGTTAAAAAGGCCTATCTATGTAAAACATTAGCTGCAAAAATGCCACGATGTACAGAGAGATAGAGAAACGTTTTAGACGGTAAACATAATTTCTTCTCCATCTTCATCATCAATTTCAAGTGTTTCTATAAAAACCAGAAAAGCTGAACTCAGTCTCACTCCTGAGTGGACACACAAGATTGCAGAGTAATCTGATATACATTAAATTAAATATGTACTAACGTGTTCTCCCAGTACTAAACTCTCCATCAGCCATCAGTGGTGGTTAATTAAAAAGATGTAATTTTTCATGTAGCCTTGACAGACTTAGCCTCTCTCTAAGTCCCTGTGGCACACGGTGTTCAGGTTGGAATGCTGCTATACATGAAGGAAAATGGGAAAAACTGTTATGTTTGTGTGAGATGTAACTAAAGTGATATAAAATGCAGCTAAAATGCTCTACATTCAGATTTTTTATTCCCTGTTTCATATGTGACACATTATGTAATCCATGAAAACATTTAAGCAGCTGATGCTAGTGCTACTGCTTCTGCTGTTTTCTTTTTGCTAATGCTGGTGAGGGGGACAGATGACACAGGAATTTAGCAGCTTTTAAAAAAGCAAAGCCCAAATTGGAGTGGCTTCCATATTGGCTGCAAGACAGACTGAAGAGCAGAAGTGCAGGTACAAAAAAAGATCAGATATGAGCAGAAATGTGGAATTGACCAATTTGGAATTGGTGTTAACACAGATTAGGAGTGTGTATGTGCGTTGAAAGTTGTGTGAACATAGTGAATGTGAAAATCTGCTGTAATGAGAGAGGTACTTGAACAGCAAGTGCAGAACCCTCTCCCCCCACTACCACCACTACCACCCTGCCACAGCACACTGATTGAGCAAACAGCTCTTTATTAATACTGAGGACTGGGGCTGGTGCCAGGGCATTCATGTGTATGTGTGTTTAAGTGTGTATGAGAAAAACGGATGCGAGTCTGGAAGGTGGGTTGAACGTCTTGGAAACGATCCTACTCAATTTGTCGAGGTTTGCGTGTTTTGTTTTAACTCAGTGGTGGTGTAACTGCGAGTGCAGTTTGCCTGCGTGAGTGTGTTTGTGCATCTGTTTATGTGCTCGCGCTCACACAGCAGGGGGTTGATTGGCAAACACCACAGAACCCACTAATTGAATTCCTTCTTGTTTGTCACTCGTCCTTTATTGGAGCTTTTTTGGCATTCTGTGGTAAACAGGTGGGCTGTCACTCCTCCACTGTTGCTGTTGCAGACACACACCTCCATAAATTAGAGAATGAATCTGAAATGACTTAATAGCCATTGTCCTTTAATGTCAGTAATTAAGAGTCATTGTTAGAATAATGGAATTTGACATTCCCAAGGGGGAAAAATGAAAATAAAGCATAGCAATAAACTTTAAAAAGTCACTTGTCTGCTCAGTCTATTATATAAATGAAGCCTTCCTGTCAGCACTCTTCAGCCATTACAATTCCTTTTTATTTCATTGTTTTTCTGTTTATCTGCCTTCAACTTTTATCACGAGTTCTTGGCAGAAGGTCAGGAGGATAATTTCTCTTTTATTTCTTATAACTGTGTTATTTATGGGATGTGATTATAATGTCTTCTGTTGAAGTCATATTGTACTAAAGTGATACTAAAGCAAGGGCTCATGGTCTTATCTCTTCTTTTCTCCAGAGAGTTTAGATCCCAGCAGAGACAACCCAGGCTACAACTTTGCGTCTAACAGCAGTTCAGTGGCGGCAGCCATCCTAGTGCCTTTTATAGCCATGATCATTGCAGGCTTCGCTCTGTACCTCTACAAACACAGGTAAGGTTCACACCATATATTGATATGGTATATTTCACAATACTCATCATCTTCAAGAAACATTACACCATTACTTTGGTCCTAATATTTACAAAAGAATCCTGCCTCCATTACAAGCCATTTTAGTGAAGGTTTAATTCACCTATGCAAAGAATCTGTTAAGAATCTTAAGAATCACCTGTTAAGAATCTTGCTTGATTTCTCTTGAAAGATACATTTGCATTCACTCTACAAAATACATTAACTTGAAATGGATTTTTTCAATCCACTAAGGCATACGTTGACCTCAAAATGAGAAAATCATCATGTGATATAAAGAGAAAACTCCCCTCCCTGCCTCAAGAACGAACTGGTTCGTACCAGTGAGACACACTGAAGAAGTAGGCTGTTCCATACGGTATTCTCAGACACTGTCGCTCAGCTGAGTGAGTGAGGGTACATCAGTTTGCACATTGAATTCTCACAGTGCTGATGTGACGATTAAAACAGATGCCGTACCAGTACAAATCAGTGTAGCCAAATCCATATTAGTGTTCAAACAATTAGTCGATAATAATGAATTGGCTTATGTGTATGTTCTTGTTGATGTTACTATGTTGATTGTTGTGTGCCGTTTGGATAGTTTAATTTATTATCATTGCTATAATTTATATATTTATTTTTTGTTTTAAATGTCTGTTAATTCCCATGTTTTTGTGTCTGAGGACCCCCCTGAAAAACGACCTGTTGGTCAGACGAAACTAGAAATTTAAGGATGTTACTTTGAGTTGTTTTTCACTAGTTGCAGATATTTTTTAGCCTAAAATATTAATCAATTAATCAAAAAAAACATAAATAAATTCATCAATAATGAAAATAATCGTTAGTTGCAGCCCTAATCCATATTATGACACATATCTCATTGTTTATTACATTGATTTGTTTCATTTCAGAAGAAGACCCAAAGTCCCCTTCAATGGTTACGTGGGCCATGAGAACACTAATGGACGGGCTACGTTCGAGAACCCTATGTATGACCGCAACATCCAGCCCACTGACATCATGGCCAATGAGACAGAGTTCACAGTCAGCACAGTGTGCACAGCTGTATAGCAACTGCTTCCTCCAGAGGTAAGAATCCAACACCACCAGGTCATCTGGCCTTATGATAAAGTAAGGACTTAGAGCTTCAGGCATCCTTGGATTCACAAGTACATGAAGGTATCACCTGGCTAGCTCAAGCTAATCACACATCCAAGGCATCAGAACTGCTGAAGCAACAAGACACAGATTCTCAGAATCCAGTTTCAAGTGAAACCTTTTACACCGTCCCTCTAGAATTTTCTGAGGATAGAAAAACCTGTGATTGGATTTTTTTCTGTTGCATTTGCTTTGATCTGTATCTCTCATATTAATGAATTTTATTTGGTTTGTTTATACTTTATTGAAAAAGATAAAATATGTATTTTTTATTTTAACACAGAGTATTACATTAATGCTTTTATCTTCTCTCTTCTCTGTGATTTCCCTCATCGTTATCTCCATGCTGTTGGTTATTGCCTCCCTTTTTTTCTTTGTCTATTTTCCTTTAACCATCTTTCTCTTTGCTTGCTTTTCTGTGTATTTTCTTTTATTTCCTCTTTTTCGTGCTCTTCTCCTACCATGTCTTCTCCTTTTCTTTTTCCTACACACCCATCACTCCGTACATCCATGCATTCATCCTTGATTCGGTTAGGGGAGAAGTGCACCACATCTTCGCCTGCCTGCCAGCAGAGGACATCCATAGTTCCTTGTTCAGAGGGCAAGACAAAGATTATTTTATTCGCTGAAATACATTCAAGAAACATCTCCAGTGGCAAAGGCTCTTACCCACAGGAGATGAGAAAAAAGAAGAAACCATGTGAAGACAACAACGACTGTAACAAATGCCAACAACAAAATGCTTTTTGTAACTTTACATGGTTTCTTGATCATTTTCCATATTTTGAGGAAAGGCTTCCTCCTGAAACTGCAGCCGGCAGGAGTCACGCTGGAAGCAAAGCTGTGATGACTTTTCTCACCGCCCTCCGCCTAAACCCAAAGGGAATTTTATGGTCAACTTTAAGTCAAGAAATTGACCTGTAGCTAACAGAGGACTCTGTGCAAGTGAACTGTGTGGCGGACAGCCCTGTGTTGGCCTGTGTGAGTCAGAGAGAGACAGTCTGGACTGGAGTTGATTCACTCTTCTCTCCGTTTCCCCTGTTTTGTTTTGTTTTTTTGCTCTCTTTTTATACGCTACTTGCTTTCTGTGATGAGTAACTGGGAACCCTGTTTTTCCCCCAACCGTCTGCTCCTGAAGCTGTTGAAAGGTTTCATCAGAGGCCCTGAGTCTCTGGCTGAGGATGAATTAAAAATTCAGTAAGTTTTGAAGGCCATGTTGGAGACACACATTCTATCATCACTTTCTGAGCTTGACTCAGTCCTCTTGTTTTTTGTTTTGTTTTTTGAAGCAGGGATGAAATTCTGCTGGCTGAGGCAGCTGTGTCCAGAGCAGGGGTTAAAAAGTAGCTAGGGCTGCTGAAAAAAGCACTTAGTGAGGTTGGAGAGAGAATTTATGTGTATATGTGAGTGTGGGAGAGAGTGTGTGCATGTGTGTGTATTTCTGCACACATTTGAGGTGGCTGCATCTGCAATCTACCCAAAATATCTCCTGTCTGTTTTGGCCCCAAAGATTCCACCAAACATGTGGCCGATAATATGCTAACATTTCTCCACATTTATTTGAGTTCATTCTATTTTAAGAAATTCTGAGGATTTGGTTTAGGATTATCACGATACCTGGATGCTCTGGACACACACTAATAAAATAAAAGGCTACCCAGAATAAATAACTGACAATGTACAGATCCACTGAGAACATTGAAACTGAAGGCAGTGTCAGTCTCAACATCAGTTACAACTTTCATCCACTTTCGCTTTGTTTTAGTGATTCGTAAGCAATCACTTTACATTTTTGTGTCTGGGAGAAACTGAAAAAGTGTGGATAGACAAATCCACCTCTCTAACTGGTGCACCTAAATAAAAATGTTAAACAGGAGGCAGTACTCTCAGATTGCCTCACATAAGCATCGGTTACGACCTTCCTGCCACTGAGAAAAAGACATTGGCTGGGTCAAAGTATTAATGGCAACTGTGATACAGTATATTTCCATGGATATATAAACACCTTGGGACAACATCTTTTTTTTTTCTCCTTCATTTCCAAAAATCAGAACAAAGCTGTATCATCAAGTCACAGAGTAACAAGTGGCACATTCTCCTTGGAAAGACTGCTAGTCTGGTGTCTGGTGTTTTAATCTTGGATCCACCTTCACATGTTTCTACAGCTTGAAGGTGGTGCGTACTGTAGTTTCTCTGAGATCAAGATGCAGTACGAGCTCCCTAAACTGAGCCTTAGGAAAACAAAGATCAAAGTGTGGTCATGTTTGAACTCAACTTGAAAATGGTCAACTTGAAGGCGCTTGAGTCTGAAGAATGGATGAGTCAGTGATTTGTTCCCCCTGGATTACATTCAGGTCTTTTCCTCCAAGTTAACTTCTGACAGCTCCATCCTTTTGAAAAAAGAGTGGTGTTGCTTTGTTTTGTCTCCACTCGTCATGAAAACATTGCAGAAGGCTTCCTCTGAGCAGCGACAGCATACTGATTACTCCCATGCATTCAATTGGAAATGATAAATATGATATGGAAAAAAAGTGTTTATGCCTCTAATGCTAACACTCCTCAAATCTGTGGCAACTGGGAGTGATATACAGAAAATACTGTTTTGAAAGTGCGACACAGGAGGGAACTGTCATCAGATATAACAGCAGGACTCTACCGTGGTTGGTGAATGACATACCTGATGAGAAGAGAGGATTGAAAACATTCATGCTTTTGTGACCCTCACAGTGTGTGTGTGTGTGTGTGTGTGTGTGTGTAGGTGTGCGTAAATTGTGTATGAGCGGTGGAGTCGAAGGAAGGAACCCTACTGGATTTCAAACACCCTGCTCCCAGCTATTTACCACTTACCATCCCCATACCGGTGTATCCTGTGGATTCTGAGTGGGGTGAATAGTGCTCGAATTTCACCGCAGCAAATTGATCCATGACATGCAATTTGATTTAATTTAGCCTTGCCTCATTGTCGAACCCATATCAAATCCTGAATTCACCTTACCTGTATCACTGACAGGACAGATCCTCAATTACGTAGTGTTTGACTCCAAAAGAAGCCGTCGAATACATCCACACCTCTTTGATTTACCATGTACCCTTTGGCATCCTTCTTTTCAGTGTTAGAAATTAGGAGGAAAATCTTACTTGCATGGATTTGTTTTGGCACATTATATATATATATATATATATATATATGCAACAAAGTGTCTTTCACAGTCAAAATCAACCTCCATACCAACAGGTTTTTTAATAAAGTCTTTAAAATCACCTACAGTACATAATTTCCCTCAGAAATCCAGGCCTTTTGAAACCAATCACTGTATTGTTCCTTCAATCAGTTTCGCCGTGGGTCGGTAATTGCTTTTACAATTTTATTACTTTTAAAGCTCTCGCTTATCTCAACAGTACAGATAGAATATTGCCCCTTGTCTGCTCTGGTGGTGAATTGATGGAAAAGGAAACGATTGAATTACCCTGGAGATTTCACAGGGGAGAGGAGCAGTTGCACTCGCATTATCTTGAAGGCATTGGTACTCAGTTCTACTCAGTTTGGCTGTTGCATTGTGCATTTCATTTAATTTTTATTCAGAAATTGCTCCAAATATTTCCGCAGAGTCAATAGCTTCATTACATTCCAGTTAGTTTCTGTTAAGGCCACTTTGAAGTGGTCTTTCCCCTCCATTCATTCCTCCCATGGCAACGTTTAACACACATTACACAACACTTTATTAAGCTGCGCAGAGTATTAAACAAACAAATGTGATTAGTTAGCAATAGGATATGATGCCCCCACTCTCCAGATGGAACTGATTCTGTTTATCTGGATTTAGACTGTAGATTTGGACAAACATTATACAGAAGCATAAACTTACACAACTATGATTGTTTTTACCAACAAGGGCTCAGTCTCAAGAAATTCAGAAATGGTTTTAAAGGGCCAGACTCACACCTTTTCCATGTTTTTGTACCTCCTCCAGTACCTCCTCCAGCACTTTACGTTCATTATAGTGCCTTGGTACAATCCCATGATATGATGAACCAGCATGAGTGTCTCTAATTTTGTGGTCAGGAATTCCAAACATCATTA
This sequence comes from Macquaria australasica, assembly GCA_005408345.1. Classification (NCBI taxonomy): domain Eukaryota; kingdom Metazoa; phylum Chordata; class Actinopteri; order Centrarchiformes; family Percichthyidae; genus Macquaria; species Macquaria australasica. The sequence continues at coordinate 205,720 of SEMN01000586.1, read as the reverse complement.
TTTCTTTACTAAGATTGGGGGGATTATAATGTTTTTATGTCTGATGTGAAATTAGAGCTCTTTTTTCTGCTTTTTTAGTCAAGTCCTTGTTATCATCTCTGCCTGTACAGTATAACCCAGACACCCACATGCAGACACACACCTACTGAAGAACCTGAGAGCTCTTTGCATCTGTGTTTTTGATCTTGGAGGAAAAAACTGAGCTTATTATCTTATCAGAGAAACCATTCATTTTTGCCCCCTTTTTTTTGCTTTTCCTAAATGAGCAATGAGCTATTTTGGTGTGCAAGGATTAATGTCTTGGATTTTATGTGCTTGCCTACATGTTTGGCTGAGTGTTTATGTTGTGCGTGTTTTTGAGAGTTTAAAAAGTTACATTTTCAACCAAAGAAAGTTATTCAAATTCAACCAAATTAGAATGAGGCAAAATAACATAAATTAAGATAAATGGTTTCAATCAGTTCTCATCGTGCTTCATTTAGTTCTACTAGTTAGAAAAGTTTTTAATGGGGAACAAGACATTTTCAAAAATCCATGCTGGTAATTTTGGGAGTTTTCACTTAATGGGTGCCCCATCTATAGAAATATTTTCTTTTTAACCCATCTGGGTTAGTCCAGAAAGTACAAGAAAGTGCAGCACAGTTGTATGAAAATGAAGATCAGGGAGTTCTGGATGGAGCTGTGCTATAAAGAGTTTGAAGAGAGTCTTTCTTAATAGCAGCTGGCTACTTCCTGGTTCTCTTTGCATATTTTAAGACAGAAACTCTGTTCATCCCCAGGTTCATTTTCGTTATCAGCCAGGCACAGCTCTGAGTTCTCTCCTGCTCACCATCTCCTCTATAATGAAACACACCACAGCTACAGTATGTTCTTTGAGTTACACATTGAGTTCACTGAATTTCCTGACAGTCAGGGACTAGACCAAAAGCTTCCCATTTCTTTCTGCAGCTAGAGCTCTCACTTTTCTGCACAGGCTGCACTGTACATTGAAAAACCAAGTAATCCATCAGTCATGCTGTGTGACATATTGCATCAACTATCATTTATAATCTCCCATCTTTCATTGTCACCGCATATTGACGGCTACGACAAAGGCACACTTACTGCTGTGTTTGTCAGGCCCATTCCATGCAATTTGCCTTCACTATTCAGCCCATTTCGGTGTTTTCAAGCATAGGGGAGAGGGAAAGGAGATGTATTTTGAAAAGATAAGATACATTTTATTCTATAAATGGAGATAAGAGTGGACGGGTAGTTCCATGATTTGGAATCAGATCAGTGACGTTATTACTGAAAAACGACTGAATGTAATTCATTTCACTGAGTGCATCAGAATTTATCTATCTATACTGTGTTCAATATCTGTAATCCTACAACTGCTCCTCTGTTTGTGTGCAGTAATGGGGAAAAAATCTGTGTTGTCACAATGTGTGATCCTTAGAATAAAAACAGAATGTCCAATTTATCTAGAGTATAATATAGCAAAATATTTACAGAGAGCTGCTTTTTATTACCAGACTTTGCATTCCTGTATGTTTGTCATGGCAACAAAGCTATTACAAGGTCCCATGTTTTCTTTCTTTCTCTTCTTTTTCTTAACATTATTTCATGCCAGCCCAGTAGATCTCTCAACTAGCCTCTAAATGAGACTAAAACTCATGACAACCCATAGCGCCTAAGGGAGATGAATGCGGCCCTTGAACGCCTCAACAAAACAGTAAAAGACAGTGTCAGTGTCTTGCTGTACACCAAAAGGGTTACCTGTAAAGAAATGGCCAAACATGGACTTGAGCAGACTGTGTGTAACTACAGAGAGCAACTATGGAGGGAAAGTGTCTCTAAGAAAAGAGAATATGTTAACGAATAAAAAACTTTTTTTGTACAGAGATATATTTTTATGAAAATACATTTGTAATATAAAAAGAGAAAATGGATTGACATATATGTAAATGTTTTTCTTTTTCATTATTGTAGTACAAATGCTAGTGGGGAGTATATGAAAAATCTCTATATATATAAATAAATATATATATATATATAAATATATACAAAGAAAAATAGAAACAAGGCTTTTTGTATATGTAAAAAAAGATTGTACATAAAAGTTTACATACATACTGTACATATGTAAGACCCACCATGGCTTGTCTGCAATATATAAAATGTATTTTATCCGTCTGTATATGATGCTTTGCATTGTGTCTAAGCTTATTCTACTTTCTTGAACTTGAAACTTATTTTGAAGGTTTTGGAATAAAATATAAAACCTACTTTCCATCAGGGTATTTATTGAATGCATGCGTTTATTTACTCAAGCCCGGAATCCATTAGCTAATCATGCACAGCTAGCCTCTGGGGGTAAGAAGCAATGCCATTGCATATAACCAGTGTTCCTGGGGCAGCTTCCCATATCTAGGCAACTATATCTGCTTCCACTTGTAATGTTGGAGTTAAATATTTCTCCATACAGTATACAAACATTGTATCCTTTGTGTAAGTGTACATTTGTATGTGTTTGAGGTCCACATCAGATGTTCTCTCTTCATATTGACTGGTTACCTGCAAAATTATAGTGACGCCGACGCCCCGACTGATTTAATATTTGCCCGTTGACAGGTGTCACATTCTGTATGTTGACATGAATTACTATTTTAATGGTTTACAATGACACCATTTCTCCAGCATTAGGTTGCACTAGCTAATTGTAAATCCATTGCTAAGTTTGTGTGTAAAGTCTTAGATAAGTAAAACTAGTGATTTATAAAATTGTGTTGCACCACTAAAACTGAAGAAATGCCTTTTAGCTAGTAAAGACTAGCAATGTGTAAATCCTTTTCTAGGAAACATCTGTGGAGTCATCCAATCAACTGTGTAAACGGGAAGTCACAGTAGCATCACAAGCATTAGCATAACTTCCAAAAATTACAGTTTTAGCGGGCCTGGTGATATATTAAACTAAATTTGGTAGTAGCACTGTGTTATTTTGTGAAACGTAATTTAAAATGTTCCCAGTTAACTTTGTTATAAGACAACACTTTTATCAAGTGTCAGGTCAGAATTTGAACTTAAGAACAGCTGGTGCAATGAGATCCAATCATTTGTTCAATAACTTAATGGCTGAAAGAATATGAGGTAGCCTACAGGAAAGATTTTATTGGCCAAGTGACAGAAAAAGGCGCGACTTTGTTCGTGTTAGTTTTTAGAGTTAATGAAATTGCATATATCTCTCATCACTGCTAGCAGCACTGCAGTTTGTGTGTAGAAACACTACTGTGTACCCTGTTACCTGATGCACTCACACAGTCAACAGGAAAGCAAATCAGACACATTACATGTCACAGTAATCTGAAATATTATTAAGTAAGGGAAGTCTTAACTGAGTTACATTACTCCAATATAAACCTGAATTTAAATGAGCTAACCTGGTTAAAGTGTTTGCATAGCAGGTGCAGTAATCCGATATTGCCTTCATCTTAGTATAGTCAAATGATTAATGTGCATGTTAACACAGTGACTGTAACGAAACCAAAAGATACATTTAGAAACAGTAAAAAGGTAGTATACAGGCAAAGTAAATGATTGGTGTTTTTCTGTAAGGAGGCCAGTGGGCTCTAACTGGTTGTGCTGTTGATAAAGTTTTTGAGCTACTGAAAATGTTAAGTTTTCAAAACACAGCAGGAGACAGAAAATGAGATTTTAAAAGGCCAAAATCTCAGCAGTTAACTTACTAAATAATGCATTGTTTATCCCAACATTCTAGTCATAAAACAGTTTGGGCTTCTCTGCATTTCATCGTTTAATGTATTGTATATTCTGACAGTATAGACATAAAAGCACGCCTCCAAAACTGCATTTAGTTCTCATTTTCACTGCAGCAAAGTTGATAATGGCGGCAGAAAATGCCTCGCAGCCCTTTTTTTTTTTTTTTTTGTAAGTAGTAATAGACTGCTGAGAAAATGCCCTAATCTTATATTTTATTCAGATTTTGCAAAGGTTGATATTTTCTCTTACAAAACAAGAGCTTTAATCACATAAATTATTTTTTCATTGTTCTTTTTTGCACTTAAGGTACTTTTAATCACTTTTATGAAGTTAAGGACACAGGCGGGGGGTAATGTCCTGTGGTAACGTTTTTAAAAGAAAAGTGGTAAAAGCAACCTGTGGTGGAACTTCTCCATGGTTCCAGTAGTGCACTCCATATCACACAAAACTACTTCTGCTGGTTCAAATAAGTGAGTGAGTGTGTGTGTGTGTTTTGAGTGTGTGGCCATGTTTCACCCAAGTATTGGCAAGGTTAGAACCTTTTCTTGATTGATTAAATCAACAGCCATACACGGGTCATTAGTCACTCCTGTTTTCGACCAGGTTTCCCACAGTGATTAATCAAACCTTGTCAAGTTGCCCTGACCTGCAAGAGTGTTCCTTCACAGCAGCCAGTTAGCCCTCCGTCCTCAAGACTGGACTTTAAAAAATGTTCATGGCCTCAGTGTTTGTGTCCCGAGTCAATGCGGAGTATTAACTTAACAGCCGCTCTACTTTATCACCTACTGACGATGCAGATCAAAAAGAAGCTATTGATTTCATTTCCAGGCAGATAAATCATACATGCTGCCATCTTATGAGCCCAAAGCGCTCTTTATGATTACCTCCTCATCAGATTAAAATCTGATTCTGCTCAAATGCACTGTATAATGGTTCATCCTCATCTGAGGTCGTTTGTAAGATCAAGTGCTGTGGTGAGGATCCACTCTTGGGTTTCTGGGTTGGGAATTAAAGTGCCTTATAAGTTTGTTTGCTTGTTGCTCTGGCTCACTGAGAATTCTCTTTATGTGCGTCATTGCTTCAGTGAATTCCGGTAAATTCTCTGATCAGTTTGCTGTTACTGTTTCATTGCTCCCACGAGTCGAGGTGATAGCATGCTAATTCTGCCTAACTAAATTCTGAGTCACTCATATTATCCCAGCCTGTATTCAGAAGCCAGTGTAACGTCAACATCAGTTTTACTGCTTTTCTCTTACTGTGCCACCCAAATGTCTCCCTCAGGCCTTTTAATATCAATGAGAGAAGTTCTGAGGGAAAAAGAAAAGAATGGAGGAGAAAAGCTTTTCAGGGGTCTCGAGAGTTTCTTTGAGCATGGAGATGCGAGACGACAATTAGCTTTGTCACTTTTATCACTGCGCTGAGTCTGACACATCACACTGACAGCCATACACTCCGCCGTCTTGCCTGCGATGACAGCTTCCTCCAATTACCCAGGTGTCCGGCAGCCATGTTCCCTTTGTTGCTTTTTTAATAAGAGGAGCTTATTATGCCGCGCTGAAAAACAAGACTGCGCAATTCATTGCAAAGATCATTTGGGACTAAGCAAGTCCCCATCTCAATTTAGTAGATATATATGAACTATTTACTGGAATTCCTCTCAGAGAGGCTGCATGTGGTTTTTGAAATTATAGATTGACTCATTACGCCTTTGGCAGGCTGATATGGTGTTTAAACAGACGAATATCAATGTCTTGGTTATCGTTACAACTGCTTTTGCACTAATAATCCTGTACATGTGTTGTGGATATGGATAATTTCCTGCACTTAACACATTCCCTTTTTTTGTAATGAGCATTACACTGAATTGGGGAAATGATATGACATTATTTCAATCTGTTTTCCTATGTTTACCCTTGTTTAATTACTTTCCCTGTGTTTGTTGATAGCAAGGTCAGAAGGGGGCATCTCTTTTGGATCAGCCCACTCAATTTCCTGCTATCCCTTGTTTTACTGTGTCAAGCCGGGATATTCGAGGAGACATCAAAGCAAGAGGTTTACCCTCGCAAATCCCCCCAGCGTGCTGGCCAGGGCCTTGGCTAATATCAGGCCAAATCCACCCTCTGCTGTACCCAGAATACATTGGACCAAGGATGAAGGGATTGACTGATGAGAGGAAGTATATATTTGCTCTGTCAGTTGAATTTGTCAGCAGGGGGGCTGGCTTGCTTACTGCAGTCAGCACGCAATGGGAAGGCTAACTCACTGTAATTACAAGTAAATATCAGAGAGCTCTGTCCTCGCTGGTGTTCCCTCAGGCCAAGCTCTCTAATCTGGTATTCATGTAGCTGTCATGAGCCTATAAGAATATGGTAAGGTACACTATAATCAACTGAAATTTGAGAAATCCTTTTTTAAAATTCAATTAGTTTAGTCAGCCTTTTCATTCTGATCTATATGCATTCTACACATCTCTGTGTTTTCAATCATTACCCTGCTGAAGTTGCAAACTTTTGCTGGTAAGAAAAATGGCAATAACGATAATCTCCTCAGCTTTTCTTTGTTCCAAATAATGCAGTTTTAATAAAGAAAGAAAGCAGAGGAAAGAACAGACTGATAATGTGCTTGTGAGTCTTAGAATGAGAGAAAACTTCTCGTTATCTTGAATAATGAATGAATAAAAAGAAAATCCTAGCTCCTTGATAACAATCAACAGTGAATCTCCAATTACCACCAGCCTTGGCTCATAACAATAGGACAATAACTAATAGGGAACTGTCAGGGCTCTGTGGCATGATGGGATAATAATAACCGAGGCTCATCAGGAGGAGCAGCACAAACGTGGAAGCAGACTTAGAATCAAGTCTTCCTCTATTTTTTATTAATCCTTTGTCTCTCCCACTCTTTCTCTCCTCATTTTCAGTCAACTTGAAACAAGCAGGCTTCCCATGTGTGACTGTCAGATTGATTCATTAGCACGTTTGTGTAATTATCAGGGTAATTAATGTTGATTCAGTGGGTAAGGGAGCTATTGATGAGGCAGCTGAGTGAGATGTTTTTATTTTGATTCTTTCACACTGAACGTGTAATCACCAACTTGAGCAGATATTTTACCTCTCCATGTCATTTACTGTGCGTGAAAATGAAAGACAGTCACACAAAGAGATAGCTTATTCCAAAACAGTTCCTCTGATATATAACAGTCAAGTTACTCCAAACGAAGGCAGAGGCATTTTTGTTGTTACATGCTGTCAGTTTTACTTGAAAATCATCAGCAGGAAGTAGATATGTCGGGGTACATCAGCTGAGGCACACCAGCTGAATGCTAGCATCAGTTAGACCTTCCAGATCTCTTTTTTTTTAAATAACCTGGAATAAGATGACACTGTGAAAACAATATGACAATGTGAAAGGGGTCCCTTGTGGTGGTGATCCAAAACAGTTTGTATGGACAAATATATCAGCACTTAAACAACTTCAGTTCTTTCCAAACTTTCAGACCATTATTCAGAAAGGGTTTATATTTATAGTAAATGCTGCCATAAGAAATAGCATGTCGCAGTATTTTCTCCAACTTTGATTCACATGTCATCTTCTACTCATTAGCAAGTTTTATAGTGTCAAACAACAAAAAAAATTCTGATAAACCCACAGTACACCTACAGTAGACAGCCAGAGTTTGCAACTAGCTAGTAAACATAGTGGAGCATTTAGCAGCTAAAATGACACTAAAATGATATTTCCTTCTGGAGTTGGTGGAGAGCAAAACAGAGCTAAAAGGAGTGTGAATATTGGACTTAAATTTGCCAGGTGGTCAGAAACACAACTCCAAATGAATGCTAATGTTGCTCTGTTTCTGCTGAATGTGTAAATGTAAAAGGCAACTACATTTTAACACATTCGTCAGGTGACAGGACAGCTTGTTGTGCTGTCAATATTAATTCATTTAGGTTAAAGAAATAGCATGTACCTATATTTGCTTAGATCTAGCATTTCAGTATTATACTACATTAAACATAAGTCGCAAGTTGTATGAGGTGTCTCTTACTTGACGCTTCACATTCATCTCATTAGCAAGTTTCATAATTGTCATGTTAAGGATAATCTGCACAGACAACAGGATCCCACGCACATTAAAATAGATATTTAAGAAGAAATATGTGCACTAAAACAATTATTTGCTTTTCTTAAGTAAGAAGGGGTCATGCAAATTCAGCCCGTTTGTTGATGATGATCTCCAGATTTCAACAAGATTTTGATTTATTTTCCATCTTTACCCAGGAATGTTGTTTCATATACGTGTTAATGTTGATGTTACATTGATGAGCTGATGCTTTTTGATGTTTCTTTACTGTGTAATATTGCCACTGCAAACTGCAAGTGAAAGTACATTGAAAATTCAATAAATTACTTAAATCCTAATGCATTTCATCCACTATTTTAGCTCTTACACTTCAGTTGCCGTTGCTTCTGTCAGTGCAGTGCATAAATGTCAGGTTAATGAGTCATATTTATGTTAAATTGACAATTGTGTTAATTTGAAGCCCTGCAAATAACATTAAAGACATTTACTTTACATGTATTTATAAATCAGCTATTAAAAATGAGTTGACTGTCAGTGCTTAATGCAGATGTTCTGTTAGTATTACTGTTTTTATCACAATATTAAATCAAATATTGCACATTAAAGTCTTTCTGTTCTGTATGAGTAGAGAGTTGCATCCACCAACCAGCCTTCACTGGATATGTATACATGTGGCGTATGATAAAATAAATATCATAATAACCTTTATTTGACCATTATGGTTCATTCAGAACCTTTAATTGTTTTCAAAAACAAGTAGAGAATGTGATGCCATAAACCGGAATTATGTCATCGAACAGAATGTAGAACTTTGAGACTGCAACCAGCCTGAAGACCAGTGTGTTTAGTAACTTCAGAGAGTGAAGACGCATCAAGACGCAAGTTTTTGTCAACCTTGAACTTTTCAACTTTGAATTTGAAGCTTCAACAGGCTCATATCTGTCTGAACTTGAAGGTTTATTACTAATATTTTGAGGAGAAACTCCCAATAAATCCCAGTGACATCAACTGCCACACTTGGTGAGTATCCTCAGTTTGCTGATTGATCTCACAACAAAAATTATATTTCTCTTCACATTGTAATGCTTCTGACTGTATGTAGTCATATACCGTATATGTACATTCACTGAGTGTCTCTTTATATCACATTTTGAAGCTAGTTATCCTGTGATAGAAATGTTATGATGTTGTGTCATATTGTGACTAAATGTTGTGTCCACATCCATCCTCGGCTGCTTTTCTTTCAGCTTTGAGCTCCCGGCAGCAGGTGTCACATCTTCTGATGGCTTCTGAGATGTCATCCACTCTACCTGCCCAGGATGACCAGTTAGTCACCGGAGGCTGGCTCTCCTCCGGATCCTCCGGCTACCTGGTGTGGTCTTTCCTGGGGCAGGGCGCCTTCGGCAAAGTTGCAAAATGCACAAGGATGGAGGACATGAAGACAGTAGCAATCAAAATGATGAAGAATGAGGGCTCTTACGTCCTGCAGGCTAAAGAGGAGGTAGGAAAAGAAACTGTGCTTGACTTGTACTATTTTGTGACAATGCATTGTCTATCAACTGTATTTGAAGAAATACGTACAATTTCATGGCTTGTTAATATGGATCAAACTAATATAAAATCTGTCTGTGACCTATCATGTATCCCCAGGTGGCCGCCCTGTTAAAACTGAAATCGTTGGACTCGGACAAATGCAACATAGTTCAATGGTACCAAGTTTTCACTGACAGAGGACATATTTGCCTAGAATTTGAGCACCTGGACAAAAGTCTTTATGACTTCATGATGGAAAGATATTTCCGACCTCTCCTTCTGAAGGAGATCAGACCTATTGTCCAGCAGGTATGTTCTACTGCATTTCTTTCTGCATTAATAAACAATTTAATTGATGAATAAATGAATACTAATGAAATATCGTTGACCGTATTATTAAATGAATGACTTTAATAACCTTTCAGCTCGTCACCGCACTCGGTCACATGAAGGCTGTTGGGATAATACATGCAGACCTCAAGTTGGAAAATGTGATGTTGGTAGACCATGTACGGGAGCCTTACAGAGTCAAAGTGATTGACTTCGGCTTGGCCCGCGACGTGTCAGCTGCCAGGCAGGGCTCGTACATTCAGACTCGTCCATACCGGTGAGTAACTGGAAACCGTATTTGATCTCTTAGTGGTGTATTGAAGGCTGAAAAAACTGGATATACTACGAATATGAACATCCCTTCCTTGCACATCCACACTCTTCTGTGAGTAGTAGTAGAAGTCATAGTTCTCAAAGTTGTGAGTAATACCAGACTCCTGTCAAAATAGTGAACTTGTCTTCTTGGCTACAGTGATCATGGTTGTTCCCTCTCTCAGGTCTCCAGAGGTTATTTTGGGGCTTCCATTCACAGAGGCCATAGATATGTGGTCTCTGGGCTGCATGGCTGCTACTCTCTACCTCGGCACTGTGCTCTACCCCGGCAGCAGTGAATATGATATGGTAAGTACTACTTGAAGTTTACTCTGTTTCCTCTTAAGAATTCTTAAGGATTTGGTGTCACGTTTTATTGAAATAACCAGCATCATCTGATATACTTGTGTATATATAGTGTATGTGTATATATAGTGAATATGTTATCTATTTATATTTGATCTGAACCTCTGGACATGTTGTGCACCTGTTTTACATGTTTCTTTACACAGTTATTCATTCTTTCCCTGTTTTTGTTGCTGAAAGTTAGTTCGTTGTTTATGGAAATTAAAACAGGAATTAAACAGTGACAAACTCAGCGAAAGTCTTCGACCCAGACTCCCAGTGTGACTTGACGTTGTGTTGTATCTTCAGATGAGGTACATAGTGGAGACTCAGGGTCAGCCACCAGACAACCTGCTCACCTTAGGAAACATGACTGGCTGTTTTTTCCAGAGGTACTACAACTCCACCACCAGTGTCTGGAAACTTAAGGTACCTCCCACTTCACCACTGCCCTGATCCAACTGACCCACTGCACGGCCTAGAATTTCTGTCTGGTTAATTCTGTATGTCCTTCATTTACATATAAATATATATATTGGTTATTGGTTTTGTCTGCCCATCTGTCCAAGTTTACTGTATTCAGACTGTCATTGCAAATATACACTGTCTGTTCAGACACCAGAGCAGTTCTACCAAGAGATGGGGATTCAGCCGATGGAGACCAGGAGGTTGAAGTTCAGCTCTCTGGATGACCTAATGCATGTAGGTGTTCTTTTTGATCATTCACTGTAATTTTGAACATGAACTTATTTTTGAAGCATACATAGAATACACTCAAAAATCTCCAGAAGTGGGGGTTTTTACTCACTCCTGGAGGTGATAGAAGATACCTCTGACCTTTCTTTTTGCTGTTTATTCATGTTCCAGATCTGGGTCATCAATACTGAGAATGCTGCAGATAAAATTGGAGAAATGATTGATGTGCTGATGTTTGTGGACATGCTAAAGAGAATGCTTGAGCTTGATGCCACCAAGCGGATTACGCCCAGTCAGGTGCTGGAGCATCAGTTCACCAGCATGTGCCACATGGTCAGCATGTACCCTCTCAGCGCCCAGTAAGTCAACACTATTATTTCATTCTTTGTATTTTTAAGGTATTAAGTGCATCCATGAATGTCCCACTTGCACTTTTGTTGCTGGGTACTGGAGATTCATTTCCACTACAGGCCATATAGAGGACGGTAAAGATCTATTTTACTTTATCTAAATATGTATTTTGTAGTCACATGGGCGATGAAGTTGACTGATGGGATGATTCACTGGCTTGCAGTGTTAGGTCCTGCTTTGAGATAATGGACATCTGTCAGAGAAAGACCCTGACTTCTGACAGTGGGAAAGCTGTGTGTGGGTCTCTGCAGCAGCCCTCCTCCAGTACCGCCCACTCCATCCAGCAGGACCTTCCACCTCCTCCTCCTGCTGAGAGGAGCGGCCTGAGCCAGCCCCACTGCATCAGCCCTCATCCATGCACTAGTACCCAGACCACGAGTCCAGTCATGTCTGGGATAAAAAGAAAGATGGATGATGAGGGTGGGCATATGAGTGAAACCTTTCACCTGTCCAAAAGGATCAAGTCTAGATGGCACAGGTAGGCTCACATCATTATCAGTCAGTTTACATTACAATTTCTTTCAATTACTTAACCTCCTATTTATCAAATTACAGAAAAAGCTACCCAGATCCATCCAGCTCCAGCAGCAGCCAGGATTCTACCAATTGCATCCAGGCTAGCAGTGCTTTGAGGAGACACGTGGCCCAGCCCCTCCAACATAGCATCAACGCACATCCCTGCAAAAGGAACCAGACCAAAAGTTGCATCGGGTCAGGGATTAAGAGAAAGCTGGCTGATGGTGAAGATGTAAGGCGTCAACAAACAACCTCTGACCACTATGAAAGGTCAGCTGATGACAGAAAGAGGTTCCGGAAAAGCTATGCAGGTCCAATCACCTCAAGCAGCAGCAGCAGCAGCCAGACCCAGAGTTGCCTCTCACCAAGGGTTAAGAGGAGGAAGGCTCATGATGAAGACTCTGACTCTGATTACTATGAGAGGTCAGATCATGAAAGGAAGAGGGTCAGAAAAAGCTATGCAGGTAGATTCAGCAGCTACGATTGTAGCCGCACTCTCTATGTTCGACCTGATCGGAGGAGCAGCACAGCTGAGCACCACCGCCACAGCGCACATCCCTCAAGCAGCATTCAGACCGAGAGGAGGGCCCGGTCAGGACTGAAAAGAAAAGCAGCGGATGATGACGACGATGTGTGCCATAGAAAAAGAACCTCTGATCTCAGGTCAGATAATGACAGAAAGAGGTCTACGGTGTGTTTAGAAGAGGAAAGGAGGAGGAGAGGTAAGTAGATAACTACTATAGCTAGATTTGAAATGAACAGACAATATTTCTCTGTAGCCCTACATGAGTGTGTCTAAAATCTGCCATTTGACTTCCAGAACCTTACATCAATGAGAGGAGGACAACCAAGCAGCGCCATTACCAGGGAACCCATGACCATTACCTTAGTTCCAGCTTGATTGTGTCCTGGTCACGCCTGTAGGCTTTTGATCAGTTTTTACTGCCTTTGTCTTTTTACAATAAAGAACTGAACTAAACCCTTCTGATCCTGACAAGTATAATTATCAAAATAGCAGATACTAAAAGATATTTAGAATCAATTTGCTTGATTCACAATTCATTTTACCAATATATTTGGGTTTTAGTGTATATATGCACACATAGTTATACACACACACACAAATCAATGGCCTTGTTAGAAATTGTTAACATGCATTCATACTTGATGGTTCCAACTTTGGTGTTTTTCAATATTGCAAACTAAATATCTTTAGGTTTTGGAGTGTTGGTCAGGCAAAAAAGCCCTAGATTACACTGTTCCCAGAGTAAGGAAAGTCAAAATGTGAATTCATCAACAAATAATATCCCAATGCAAATAATCACAGACAGGCTTTTTTTTCTACATTAAATTAAATTGTGTGATTATCTTATTTTCTCACACAAATATCAGTAGTTTCAGACCTAAGAGGCATGATAATAGGGACTTGTCCACCATCACAAGAAACTTTTGAATGGGTTCATTGCGGTCACACAATCCCCCGTCCCCCGACCCAGCAGTCTTTGCTCCTTGTGACATTTCTGACATGGCGAGGGCCTGTTCATTCAGTCAGGTAATAAGCACTCGACAGGGAGGCACCACTACAAACCGCTACGCACCACTTGTGACAGTTTCCAATGCCATGTTGCCATAGCAACAGAGGCACTCGGGCCCCCTCATTTTAATAGCGGCGATCTCAAGTGGCTGATATTTATGGCAGTTTTGGATCATTTTCACATCAGGAGGAGAAGTTACTTGTTTCTCCTTTAGGTAGAATAGTGTAGGTTATCTATGACGTTCTTTGTCACAGGGGAGGTGGTAAACAACAGCTGAGTGTCTAGTAGACACACATGCCTCTCTTTGCTTAGCCTAAAGTATCACATAACACTGACATGCTGCATTCACTGGTGCCGCCAAATAAAGCCTGTCAGGGACATGCTGTAAGCATGAATGCTGTAAGCATGAATGAAAATTGTAGATTATTGTAGATGCAGGGTAATAACTGTATGCAGGTGTCATGTGGAAGAAGAATCATACGCTACCAAGTTCAGAGGTCAAGAATGAAGCGACCTAAATCCATATCCAGATGCAGGTTGATGCAAAAAGTTTTTAGGGATGTGAAGATTAACCTATACTTATATTCAAGAGTCAGAGATTTGGCTAAATAGATACACCTGTCCTGCTAGCTCGCTCTGTTCCTCAGTCACATACCTGCTTCGCCTTGGAGCACAGTGTATCATATCATTTTTGTTTTGTACCATAGACAATGTAGAAATAGAGTTACACACCCCTACAAATTTCTTAAGTAGACTGTAATTTGTCAACAGTAAAACTGATAACTGTGCTGTGTTTTGTTCCCACAATTTCAAATACAGAGCATCATGCTGAAATGGCTGTAATGTACAGCGCTTGACAAAACAGCTGACAATTTAATGGCACCAGCTCTTGTTTCCCTCTCAGTGTCTGATCCTGTGACCCTATCATTTCCACTCCAATTCAGTTCTCGTGTTTTTCACACAATACACGACTTAGCAGAAACGAGACAGCGTCCGGGGTAAGTAATCAGCTTTGTGTAGGGTCAATAACATGATCAGATGAGCCCATTGTTAATTCTTGATGAGGATTCCTCAGCTTGTACTCCCTCCCCACTTCGGAGTTGGAGGGAAGATAAATTATGAATAAGGCATCCATAAAACATGTACTTATTTATGGAGATTAGGGGATATTTAAGACATCTCTAATTAAATTCAGCTGACCCAAGGTATTTTGCCAGAAATCCCTGTAGCCAAGGCTTATTTCAGTTATTGTAATGAAAGAAGAGCAGCAGGGACCGATAATAAGGTAGCAAAAGAAATCAGTTTGCATGTACAAAAACATGTTTGCCTCTGGTATTACAAAAGCCCCGTTATGACCCTATGCAACATCTTATTGGCCTTAGCTGTTCTGTATTCAACAAATCATGGAAAATATTGATTAAAATTATTTCCTCAGGTTACTGTCCATCACTATGATTCCCCATTGCTAAAATAATCATTTAAGGAATCAATAGTTTCAAATCCTTTGCAAACATTCAAAAATGGTTTCAGGCAGACAATACTGAATTGTTTTTCCTACATGTTTTTTTCAGATATTGGCGTTTCGTGCAATATGTGACTTCATCTCGATAACCATACAATAAAGTGAAATATTTATTTTTGCTCTTCTATGAATTCCCATATGTTCAACCATGCATTTTTTATGGCAAACTATATGTTTTTTTCAGTAGTGTACACAGTGTGCTCATGCATAAATCTGTAAAGCAAAGTGAACACACACTACGGGACTTCCCTTTCAGTACAAGACTTCGATGGTGAAGCGGTACAGAGAGGGATCAGATGCTTTTTGGGTAAGTAGATTCACCATGTTGGGTCTGGCTTTATACCTGTCAAGCCATGTGGAAGTGATTGAACAACGGTTTGATTGTATTCCCGATCAATTTTAGATAAAATGCAAATTCAACACTCAGCTACAATTCCAACTAAGGGAACCAAACTATGCAGCAACACTGGCCTCTCCATTCTCCTTTTCGGTCTGTGTATGCACTCTTGCATATTACATCTTATTAGCTGATTTTCCATTAAGTATAGTAAGTTAGAGAGTGACAGTTTAATGTGTTTACTGTCCTCTCACATGACCAAACCCACATCAATAGAGCTTGACATTTGATTTCTCCACTGCCTTTAAACTGTGATTATGTGTGTCTCTCTCTCTCTTTGCTGTTCTGGCACTGGCGTCTAAATGTTGATGACATATTGAGTCCAGTCCAGAGACTACTGAGGGATGCTAGTTTATATTGTGGTTACATGACATTTGGGCAGAGAGATGTTTAAAGTTAAACACATTTGTAGATCAGATGATGGATTTTTTTCCCCAGATTTTGTAGCATGTTATTTTCTTGGCTCTCTTGCCCAAATTGACAGGCTTTATGGAGACTTGCAGTAGCGCCTAGTGATGGCTGTGAGGCGATGAGTATCTAGTGGCCCGATTTAGACACTTCAGAGAGTGCTGCACAAAATGCACTACACTCTCTGTAATGAAAAAGCTCCCTGCCACCTTGCTTTTGTGGGCGCTGGTCGAATAAACAGGCAACACCAATCCCAGAGGGTGCAACACCCGCTGGACACTTTGCTTTGTTCTTCTCCGGTATTTGTAAAATCAGACTTTCAGTCATTCCACTTCAATCACACTCTGCCACCAGTCAGACCACCCAGAGTGGATGAAGCAGCAACAGCACAAGCACTTAAACCCAGCGCAAGTGTGAGTGAACACCCCTTCACTCTACCCCATCGATGCTTAAAAGAAAAGGCACATTTCATCATTAGTTTTTACTAAATGGTATTAAAGGTCTGCAGAAAGGGAAAGTTACCAAAATGTTCCCACGTCAGAAATCTAGTTCTTTGTCTTTCTACACATGGCTCCACACTTGCTCACTGCTTACTCTGTGGATCTTGTTCAACAGCATCACTGTGGTTGCATTAGCGCTGAGCCAAAGGCCTCAAGATATGTGGATTTCCTTCGCGAGCAGGGATTGACCAAAAGTGAAAGCCAACCCTCTGAGATCCTAGAAGCCAGGTTGGTAAAACCCTCTATTTTGTGTTTTCTCTGTAACTGGCTTACTGTGCACTCACAGAGGAAAACAGCGACTTTGTTGTAGTGTGTCTCTTGTGACCAGTGTGATTACTGTTCTTTGTATATGTTATTACTTGCCATGTTATTTTCTAATTAGAAAACCTCAAGGAATAAGAACTAATGACATATTGGAGCCATTATATATAGAGTAGAGAAATAATCTTAATGACACTTGTAAAAGTCACAGTATAATTGTAGTGGCATAAAATAAATCCACACAGTATTTTATTGTGCCCGTGAAGTTATTGCAAACCATCAGTCTTTCAGTCTATATACTTCAAAGCACCTAAAGAAACACTTAAACCTGATGAGCCAACAGCTTTGCTTTCCAAGGCTTTTACTGTACTGTATAGCAGTCAGGCCACATGACACCCTTCTGTGATATTGTAATTAAAGCTATTGGCCATTGACAGCATCTTAATATGCTTTAAATGACGCACAGGCTTGAGGAAGGGAGTTTTCAGATGCAGCATCAGCTTTCTGTAACAACTCAAAGCACCTCTGCAGTCAGCCACCTGATCGAAAGTCATCACCCAAAGCACGATAACGTGGTTTCTAACTTTACAACCAGCCACACAAAGAGTTTATATGATCTATCACAGGAGACTGAAAAGAGAGGATTTATGAAGCAAGCCTTTAAGCTGAACATGCGGGTCACATATTTTTTTACCAAAGGCCACTGATGCAAAAATAAAGCAAGCAAAACATTCTATAATATGATCAATACATGTCTGACCACCCACAACCTTTACTTTTGACTCCAGTTATCTTAGTATTTTGTTAGAGTTAAAGAAGAAGCCTGCTATGTAGACAAAATGAGGAACGTATTGCAGTTAGATGTATTGTAAGCACTATGGAGTCACATGCTCTAAATGCTGATTTTTTTTTTATAGTAAGGTGGCACCACCTCTAAGATAGTTATTCCTACAATAACCAAAATTGGTCTCATACTTTTGGATCAAGCTCAAGCTTCATACTGAATTCATGGTGCATCATAAACATTGTATCATTAATAAACACAAAATAAACATGATCAAAGATTAAAGGCTAATTTATAACCCAGCAGAAAATAAGCACACAGTTGTTGTCAAAAGTGTTGCACAGCTGGATGGGAGATAACCTACTGAGAAAAAAACATCTTGGCGAGAATACGTAGGTTGATTGCAAATGCAGATCAAATGGTCAGAATTATTTTTTTTTTAATTCCATCATTTCCCAGCTTTTTCCTTGACAGACTGTAAACAAAACTCAGCTTGGTTTGGCCTCTGGGGCTTCTCTTACAAAGCAGTGTTACTGAGTTATGTGGATAATCACTCTGGTTCTGGGTTTTATTCAGCAAAGTTGTGCAGAAAACAAAGTAATCCTGCTTTGTGAGACGGGCTGCTTGGTTTCTATAGTAACAACACGCACCGCCTCCGAACTCTGAACACAAAGCGTAATGTGACAGAGTTTTGTGAGCCTACACATATAACAGTTTTAGCCTTTGGGTGAAGTTGGTTCACTTATAGCTTGCGTAATACTAACACAAGAAACCTTTAAATCAACACACAGTTTATTGAGAGTAGTGAAAAAGTATTATAGCATAAATTAACATGCCACTGTGTATATATGTGTGTTTGAACATCTTGGAAGTGAGTGTAGGTGCATGGATGTCCGCATGAACAGAGCCCAGATAGATGCTGGCAGTCAAAACACCTAAAACTAATTGCAGCCATTCCTCTGCCTCTCTTCACTCCTCTCCTCTCGATTTCCGGCTTCCTGTGGTGCAGAGGGTTTCCCCGCCCTGCTCTCTGGAGCAGCCTTGCTGAGTGGAAACCACAGACATGCCCAAGGCTTGTGTGGTCTCCTGTCTCCAACTGCTCTATGTATCTCTTCCTCCACAGATGACAGATGCAACCAACAGAGAGATGCTTAGTGAATGCCAGGATTTGGCATGTGAAACTAAGCTGGGCCACTGAACCAGACATCAGCCTACAACAGAACAGTTCATTTCCCTCAGAAAACCAGAGTTGAAACTATAGGGTGGGAAAGCAGTGCAACAAGCCAGAGGACTACAGGTAAAGCTGCAACAACTACAATAAAGCCCACAATAAATAGAACTGACATACTATAACATCCCATTCTGTGCTCTAGGTTCATTTCCTGCTTTATTTTGGTAGACTTACCCTTTTGTGTTTATCTTCTAGTTTTATTTCCAGGCTGTGTTTGATTAGTCATGTGATCCCCGTTAGCCTATCTGTTCCCATTTTGTATATATACCTGTGCTCTACCTCTCTTTAGTTGCCAGTTTGTCTCAGTACCTCTGTGTCTAGCATTCTAGCGTTCATATTGGTTTTCCTGTGTATGATCTTGCTTGTGTATTGTTTACGACCTTGCCTACTCCCTGCTGGACTTGTTTGCTTGCGTGGACTGCTTTTTGTGTATCGAACCCCTTTTTGTAAGTAAAGACTGTTTGATTCTTCATCTGACTCTGGGTCGTGCGTTTGAGTCCATTTCCTGGTTTTTGTCTACTCCAGTCGTTACACATACTCTGTGTTGAAATGTCACTGTAAATTGTTTGCTAATGTTAGCAAATGCACAGTGAGCAACTATTGCTCCTGCAAAGTAAAGGGTTGTTTTCAGCACAGCTAAATGTATGGTGTCTCCCAGTGTGACATCAGTGAGGACCAGTCAGCAATAAGAAACCAAAATGCACAAAATTACCAAACCACATTTCTTAATTTACAAATGTTATTTTTTACTTTTTAGATTTTTTTTTTATTTGAAAAAATTGTATCTAAATAATCCAATCTAATTTTGGAGCTCTCAGCCACATCTCACTCTCTCTTCAGTAAATAGAGCTGGCTCAGGTGACACCACATGACGTAAGTGTGGAACTTCGGTCATGTCATAACAGGCGGTCGTATATGCAGGGGGATCATAATCTCCTGTCTTGGTTCAAAGATGGTCTCTGGTGTTGGATGTTAAAGGCCTCCTTGATCTTCCTCCGGCCGGCCGCTGACTCCCGGTTGATGACTTTGACCCCTTCCAAGTCGATGCTGTGACCAGTTTTGGTCTGGTGTTCACAGACAGCTGATGTTTCTGCTGTTCCTTTCGTCTCTTGTCCAGGGTCTTTGCCATTTCCCTACAGTTGTTTCACATGGCGTCATACACCGCTCTTGTCTTGTGCTGACTACTTGTGGCTTGAAGACTCTCACTAGATGCAGTCCAGCCATGTAAGGGAGTCTCACTGGGATGCTTCTGGGGGTCCCTGTTGATTTTGCAGTATCTGTCCTGGTCATAGGTCAGGTTAGGATTCTATTTATCCGCTCCTTTTACCAAGGCCGGCAGTGCCCCCTTGACCTGCTACGCCTCCTTCATTCTATCCTCCTCCTCATTGATAAGGTGTTGTTAGTGATGGTTAAAGATATTGATATGTGTGTGTGTGTGTGTGTGTGTGTGTGTGTGTGTGTGTGTGTGTGTGTGTGTGTGTTCTTGATGTTACCATGTTGGTTGATGTTAATTCTGTGTTGGATGAAGCCATCAATGCCAGACAGGTGCAGTTTGTTGGAGGTGTCGGGCGGGGTGGAAGCTGTTCTCAGGGCAATCTGCTGTTTGTTTTTTTCTGGATTCATCATTTTTTAAATATTGATTTGTTTTGATTTATTTGATTTTGGATATATTACCTTGCTAAATGTCAACCTGTTGAAACACTGGCAATAGCTGTTTCCTTGGCTGTTTCTGGCTTTTGAGCTGCCACCTGTTGGTCAAGACAGAAACATATAATATACCTGAAATCCATGAAAGGCCTCTGTCCACTGTGGTTCAACCGTCACACTGACAGATGCTTGTTTTTGTCAACACTCTCTCCTTTCCTCCACTTCCCTTCTCCCATTTTCTCTTTTAACGTGGTGGCCACTGTCAAACCCCCTTGTGTCTCCTTCTTCACTCCAATCTCAGGCCCCTGTATTTTTTCATCCTGTCTCCTGAAGCCACAAAATGTCTGTCACATTTCTCCCTTCCATTTCACCTCCACACACTTTTTTTTTCTCCTTTTTCTCCACTCAGCTCAACATCTCATCTCAGTTTCGTTTCATCCCTGCCCCTGTGTGCCACCATCTTATCATCTTTGGCCTGTAGATTAGATTTTCTACCTATTGGGATGCAATGGATGCCAGAGGGGTGCATTTAGATGAATCTCGGATCGCAAGCACACACACACACACAGACACTGAACACTTGCATGTTGCACACATACACACACACCTGTCATTTTTTATACAGACATCCCTTGCCAGGGATAAATATGTCATTCATGTATCACTATACTGCCTGGGGCCAAACTGTTAAGGTGCCTTGACACTGCTCATCATCAGGGAACCTGAAAAGTCTCTCTCTCACTCACACACATGCTCTATTTCTTCCTCCCCCATTCCTCTTTCAAATAGTCACCCAGAACATAAGAGCATCTCGGACAGATTTGAATCAATCATAATGATGAAACTTGGTTGTAACACCTCCATCAGTGTGGCCGTCATTCAACAAAGCATACATGAAAGAGATTTTTGTGCATCTTTTTATCTGTCGTGTACCCTTACTGGAGTTACTTTTATCAGGAGTCATGGCGCAATGGACAAAAGACCAATGTGTAGGAAGAGGAAACAAATTCCTCCTAAAAATCCCCAAATGAAACCAGTTGGGTGGGCACAAGTTGACATGCTGAAGGTGTAGCTCGATGTCAAGTTGGTTGAAGATGAGGCAGCCTGACTCCATGTGAACCAAATGTTTCATTTCACAGTAAAGATTAATTTGCCAAGTGTGGAGCTGCTGTGTATGGGTCCATCCCAGTTGCTTTGCAGAGCATCAGAGGAAAGGAGCCACATCAGTCTCTCAGGTGATAGATTGGAAATCAAAGTTTTAATCATACACTCTGGGCTGTTGCTGGGCAACAGAGGCCTCCCCTCGCTGAACTTGTCTGTTGGCTGAAGAGAAGCAAAGATGAGAAGAAGATGACGAGCCAAACGGAGAGAGCATAGGGAAACTGAGCTGAACTGTGTGACATGTCTGAATTGGTTGCAATCAAATATTAAACAGACAATTATAATATACTGTATTCAATTAGCAACGAAAGCAGTAAAGTACAATAAAAAAAATATGCTACTCAGCTTATTTTTTTCTGCTGTTTGAGAACCCTTAATATGTGTGACCTCCAGCAAACTCTCTCCACAGCGCTGCTTTCATTATTCTTCTTAGTTACAAAGGAAAGGATACATTTGGAGTCATCATTTTACCTTTTAGAGCAGAACAGCTAAAAAGTATTTCCTGTTAACAATAGAGTCCGGTGCTTTAAACAGCTCTTAGAAATCCGCAAGCAGACTCCCACATTAATATGCATAGTGCTGCCAACACATTTCTGTGCATGTTTCCTTCTGTCTATTTAACTAATAATGTGAGCAACTAACTGTGTACACTTTGCACAGTCCATCTATGCTGTACACTCACAGAGAAGTAGACCAAAAATAACTATTAACCTCTGAAACCAACAATAATCAAGATAAGAGTTCTCTCAAACCATTAATATGTTGAGATTTATTGTACATGATTTAGTTCTAGCGATTTGTAGTATTCATTGAATGCATTAATTGATGTTATTTTACGTGTCCTACCCTTTGCCAAAGTGGACCAGCTGTCACAGGATCATTAATCCTCATCACTCCAGTGACGACAGGGATCTTGGGGATGATTTTGAAGCGTTAGCTTCATTTCTTGCTTGATCGGTGAATGAGGATACAGTCTCTTTTCCTGCCGCAGACTTCTCTTCTGCAATGAGAAGACACAGCATCTGAATCCGCTCTTTTATAAGTGTATGTCGCTGTGCTCCTGTGTATTGTGGAGGATTTTAGTTAAATATTGTCTGCTAGTCTGCTACTGGGATCTGCATTTTTTTAAGCTCATTTCTTTCTACGATGCACTGAGATTCAGCTGGCAGGTGCTTATTTCCGGCTCAATCCATCTTAATGGGCACCTGTTTTCTAAAGTGAGGTTTGGCATTTAATATGACGTCTGACATGTGTATGTTGCCCTGCTAGACAGGCAGTGTCAAACAATCCAGTGGTTGGTCAGTCTGTCCATACAACATTTTGTTCCAGAGCAAGATATCCCAGCAGTTACATGTCAGTATGTGGTTATCCATGGTCCCTTGCATGATTCCTAATGAATTTGGTGATCCCTTGATCCTTAAATGCAACACTGTCAGGTTATATTTCCTCTTGACCAACAGTGCGATTCGTGGCAAGCTGTCTCTCAAACTAATGGCCAGATTTCCATGAAATTCATAGTCCCTAGAGTATTAATCCTATTGCTTTGGATGACACCCTTGAGCCTTCCTCCAGTGTCAACCATCAGGCCAAAATGGTCACTTTTGCTGAAGGAATGTCAGAATGTAATGGACGGACTGGCATGAAAAATGATGAGCATGTCGTGCTCAACGGGATAACACTTATTGATCTCATGGCCTTTCCTCTAGCATCCTCAGAGCAAACATTACATTTTTAACGTCACTCCCGTTAAGCCTCTAAGTATGTTGTTGTCTCCATTCAGCTCTTTCATACAACAAAATTGGTGAATTGAACATTGCAGCCTCTGCTTCTTCAGGCCAGGCCATTTTATTTAAAGCACATTTCACACACAATGGCAATTTAAGGTGATTTGCCAGTTGCATAAAAGACATAAAACAGTATAAAATCCTGTGGGAGTTCATCTCTAGTTTGTGTTTATAAGTATGTATAGCAGAGTAACAAAATGCAGGCTCCTCATGTTTTGTACAAACAGTATTGATCAACAGACCTTTTCCAGATAATCTAGGTGGTTTATACTGTGAAAAAAACAAGTCAGAATTGAATTTGGAGTTGTTTAAAGGCACCCTTGATGGGAGTAATGTAACGCATTACTTTTGCTGAGTAATTAGTAAAGAAATGTAATTACTTTTTCAATGAGTAATATGTAATGAGTAATTGATTACAGTTTTTTCAAGTAACTTGCCAAACACTGTTGCTTACCAATTAATTGATTTGTAATAACCGTACTTTAACATAAATTCTCTGGCTTATTGGCAACCGGTATACAGACTTGAGAATTGTGTGAAGAAAAGTGTAGCGCACTGTTTTTTTGAAGACTCACTTCACTCACCTGCTATCTACATACTTTTTGAACAGGAGGTTGCCTAACAACTTTTTTCTGGCTTTAGTGAAACCAATTTGTGTGGAAGTTATTTTTGGTCTTCTTTGTGGGTGTTTGGTTGTGATAGAA
The DNA here is from genome assembly GCA_005408345.1 of Macquaria australasica. NCBI lineage: Eukaryota > Metazoa > Chordata > Actinopteri > Centrarchiformes > Percichthyidae > Macquaria > Macquaria australasica. The sequence goes on along the minus strand of SEMN01000586.1, from coordinate 181,800 downwards.
AATACACTGTTCTATGTTATCTAACAGGATTTAGAATCTGTAACATTATGAGCAATGCCATCCCACTTACCAAGCACAACGTTTTTGCTTGATTCTTCCCACAGCAACTACCTAAATGTATGCAGTTAAATAGTTTGGTTAAGTTTAGGAAATGATTGCTGCATAGTTGAACATTAAAGGACGCCAACAACTTTTCTTTTTCCTGCAATACAAAAACATGACATTGTCGATAACATAATGCAGAATGATCCAAAATGACTGTTCCTAGGAGACTGGAAATAATTTACAAAGAATCTGATCGTTGATGTAGCCGCAATGCAAAGTTCAAAATGCTTTTCAAAACCTTTAAGTGGCCGCAAGGACAGATTCTTACGGAGTACTTTCAAGGAACTAGTTTATATATGTAACTACTTGTTTTTGTTGTGACTCAAGAATAAGATTGTTCGCCTTGGTTTGGTGAGAAAATGACTGCATTTCCTTTACTCTGAGCCTCTAAAGTAAAAGGATAAAATGGCTTAATTTGAACATCCCACTCACATTAAACCTCTCAGCAGTCCTTGTTTGACACAGGTTTTTCCATCAAATACATTTTCTAATGATGGCAAATAATTCCTTATCCATTTACAAAATGATTTCTCAGCCAGCACTTCATTTACAACACTATAATTTTCATATGTAAATGTTGGTCATGAGCAGCCAACAGGATGAGCACTGAACCCTCTCCTGATGGATTTAATAGCACTTTACTCTGGATGTTCCAGAGGAAAGTAGCAGCTAATTTTGTTCAGTTTCCTTTCTATAATATTTTACTCTTGCATTTAAGCATGCTGTGATTTGGGATGGGTTGAAGGCTGAGCAGCTCATTGTTTAAGCCTGTGCTCTGTAAATGGGTACAGATGGATGTTAAGAATGGCCCAAATGGGGAGTCGGTCTCTGACGTGAAGACTTGAGCAGTTTTGGATCACAGCGTCTCTGTTGCATTCCACATTCCCCAAAACTACAGTCAAGAGTTCATACAAAGTGACATTGTCTTTCAAAAATAGTTTCTGCTACACGTCATAATGCACTTGCCACAAAATGTTAAACTTCAAACATCTTCTCCTTCCTTTCTGATGCTCTCATCTCCTTTTTTACCCCTGCATTTAATACAAAAATATAGCCAAATTCAACTCTAACCTCTTTAACTACCAAGCTAACAAACAACACTTTTTGCAGTCCTCTAAAAGCAGTTGTTCCCAAAGTTTAGTTAGGTACTAGCTAGCTAGTTGCTCACTTGCATTTCTTTTGTTTTGTTCAAAATTAACATCAGCTTACATTTTGGGCTTTCAAGGACTAAAGTCAAACACATATCATGCACTGATTCTGTGTTTCATTTACCTCTCTTTGTTGCTTGAATAATTCAACACCTTTGCTGGCTTAAGAGCGGCGTTTTGCCTCAAGACGTAGCGTGAACTTATCTGGCACCATTGTTGCATTTAAAAGTTTTTCCTGCAGATGAGGCATTCAGATGTGGAGCAGCTGTAGCTTCCCCTCTGCATGAAAAGCAGTTAGCAAAGTAGTTTACCGTGTACAAATTTGAGATTTTCTTAGACTGTGTTGAGGACTAAGATTGAACAGCATTTGTTTGAACTGCTAAAAAACTGTGCCGAAAAGTATGTTGCATTACTATGACAACCGGCAACCGTGAGCTGTCGTCCCCAGTCTTAGCTCCGGCATAACTACGTATTTAACAGGGTTTTTAATGCAGTAATTTAGATGTTTATTTTTACGTTTTGATACGTTTGAAAAAGTAATGTGAAAATTTAGTTAATGTAAATGCAGCCACTTTTTTAGTATACTGAAACGTTATTAAAAATGTTATAAAAACATTTCCCACTTTGTGAACCACGTTCGTAACGTGGAATGGGATGTTTAGCTTCTAACCCTGCTTTTCCTGGAAGTATTGCACAGAAAAGATGCTAGATGACTCAGGCCTGATAAGTTAGACCCGTCATCCACCTCGTTTTGTCCACACATCCCTCACATCAACAGAAAACTGACAGAATGGGAAAAGGGCAAAAGATGAAAGTGCAGATGCAGCAGCCGGAGTTGACGTCCTCATTTCTTCTCCCCCGGTCTGTTTGATTACAGTAGTGTCAGGGCTGAGCCTTCTTAATTGTATTCAAGATCACCATGTCTCCCTTTGATGATGCGAACGTGGGAAACAGAGGGAGAATCAATCACAGGGCACCCTGCTCTCACTCCGCCATACAAAAAGGCAAGCACGCATGAAGAAAATGTGCACACACACACACACACACACAGATGCATGAATATTATTCTTTTTCTTATCTTCAGTATTTTCTATAACATATTCTCTCTTTTCTCATTCTGCCTCACCCTCACACATGTAATCACACACACACAGATCCACAGCTTTCCCCGTCTCATCCCTTACATGTTGTGAGCAAAAAGCTTGAATTTATCCCCTGTGAGAGCCCACCCCCCTTCTTATCCCTCCCCATTTTTTTAGCGCACACATACACACACTAACACACAACCAGTAAACATGTATTATGTGGCTTTTGTCAGTGTGAGCCACAGTGGAAATGAAGCTGTGCTAATGTGTTCCATCGTGTGTGTGTGTGTGTGTGTGTGTGTGTGTGTGTGTGTGTGCGTGTGTGTGTGCGTGGGTGTGAGACAGAGTGTGTGTTTGAGTGAGTCATGTGTCAAATGTGAAGTGTTCTGTTACCAAAAAAATGTAGTGAAGGTGGCCCTGCCAGCAGTAAAGAGGATTCAGTGCAGGGTGGAGGTACAGATTCAATTAGCTTTGTGGGCGCCATGAAATGGTGATAATACAGGCTGGTAATGTCAACAAGCATCAAATCTTTCTCTTTTTTTTTTCTCGGAGAGCTTTTCTCTCCCTCCTCTCTCTTTTTCTCTGCACCAAGCATGCTTTGTCCTTCACGTATGGTGATAGTTAGGGTCACAGAGGCCGTAAATCGCTGGTAGCGGGACGCGCAGCCAATGCCATTCATCAATGTAATTAGCGTTCGGCATACGACCCTGCTGCTACGGACATGGCTGCCTGCTTTCTGACAGGCTGTCTACCAGTCTCTTATCCTTCCTCTCCTTTCTTTTTCTTTCCCTCTCTTAGTTTGTCTCCACAAAAGGGGTGTGTACACCTGTCACAACCTTCACCTACTCTGTTCTATTGCCTTCCTGCAGTAAAACCTTCATTATTTGTGTGTTCGGATAGAAGAGAGAAAGAGGATTTCTGGGCCCTAATGGGTGTGTGTGTGTGTGTGTGTAAGGCTGTTTGAGCAAAGAGGGAGCGAGCAGGCCGTTGTATTGTGACATTTGTTCATTTGTCATTTCGGTTGAGTGGTGCAGTAATTACTGCCACTGGGGGCTCGCTCTTGTGTTTGGGGCTCGGCCGGAGAGCAAAGAGCTCTGTCAACGGGAAAACACAGTGGCAGAGTTTGGGAAAATGCAAGGTCCCTGGAGGAACCGCTTTGCTCTGTCCCCTCATTGATAACACTCCCGTTGTGCAAACAGCTTGAGTTTTTGCCAAATTTAGAGTAATTCTTTAGAATATATTTAGGTGAAATTGGATCTGTGGTTCTACCATTTGAAAAGCATTAGACATGCCTATTCTCAGATGCCCACACAAATCCAAATCGACACGGCACACACAGTAACATGCATAGAATTGCAGAAAGATGGAAATCAAGAAAGACAAAAAGGAAACACAGAGGATTTGAGCACAGAGGCACGGGAACAGAGTATGAATTCATCCCATGCTCTCCATCCACAAAGCTTCTTTTATAAGGTTGCACACACTGCTTGTTCTCTCATTCATCCATTTCCTCCCACGTCCTCATCCGTTACGTATCCCTTCTTCTAAGTAGGTGCTTGTTAATTGCATTTGGTCTTGGCTGAAGAGGTTACGAGTGTTCCAGCTCTCTACAGTGAATATATGTGGCTTGTTGACTCCAAGTTGTGCTGGAGTGCGCATTCAAAATACTAGAATGCCAAGTCCATTAAAGTGAGAAGTGTTCATTTGTCACAGTTTCCATTGGTGTTGCTGTAATGACCAGGTATGTGGGTGATGAATGGCCTGACCTTTTCCTCCCCCTTATAATCAAGTGTTCCTGGTAGATTCCCATGCTTAATTTGGGGATGCCTTGGATGCTGACACAGTCCAGTATGCAGTACTGAGTGTTGAGAGACTGATATGGATGTGGAGATCTTACTTTATCACAGTAATGCATCTTTAATTTAAATATCAGATATGTCTGTGCCTTTTAATGAGTTGGAACAAACGTGACAAGGCACGGCAGGTCCGTCAAGCTTTGGATTCCTCCTTATGCTTTAAGTGATGTGCATGGGGCTCTATGAAGAGAACTTAATACAAAGAATTTGGAGGGTAGTGTCTTTTTTTATTTACGTTCCAAAAAAAAAACAAAAAGAAAAGAAAAACCCCACAAGAGCAAAAGTCTCTACTGTAAGCTGCAAATGATATTAATTAGTTATTTGATGCTATAAAAACAGGGTGTCATGTCCTGATTGACGCGGATCACTACTGCACAGATGCTGGCTCCAAATCACGTCACCAGTGCAAGATGGCAACTCCCATTTTTGGGATATTTTGGCTTCATTTTTGTGCAGTCGAAGGAAGTGGAGACGCGTCGTCCATCTTTATATACAGTCTATGAGCATTACTTTCAAAGTCAAGGAGCATTACATTAGCTAACTAAACTATTTTGTGGGGTTACAGGTTACGTTAGAAACATCCCTGTTCAGGACTGACACATCCGCTGTGTGGAGAAGCCCTGGATGCTACTATGTCAGAGTTACGTTAGCGGTTTACACTTCTTAAAAGAGTAAAAAGTGAGCCATACTGTTTAAAATACAAGAAACAATGCATACTTTTTAAAAAGAAATTTTTGCATTTTTTTGTTTCATTTATAATACTGTACTATTACACTAGGACTAACCAGTATCATCCTGCAATACAAGAACAATGCTGCTCCTTTATTTACATGTGTTCTACGTGGGTTATGAACTGATGAGGATGCTACCTTTTTGCCTGGGAAATGGGGCTTTATAAGTCTCTGAGCATGATAACATGTATGTAGCCATCCTTTGCTTATTTAAGACTCTTTTACAATCAGCTGTAAACATCAGCTGGAGTTTTCAGCTAGTGTCAGCTAATGTTTATTAGCTTGCTAGTACCAGCTGATAACCGCTAGCAACAGTTGTCATGTCAGCTGACAAAACTGACTGTCGCCCTTTGTTTACTTCTGTGTGAGATCCATTGTTTTAAAAATTACTGTGAATTTCAAATGGTAAATCTGCCACTATTGTAATTGTAAACTGCATGTGTGCAGCACTAGACTGGAAGCTAGACAGGCATAGCAACAGTAACAGCAAAGGATCCATTAAGTTTCACTAAAAGCAGTGGTGGAAAGTAATCAAGTACATTTACTCAAGTATTGTTTCGAAAACAATTTTGATGTCCTTGTACTTTACTTGAGTACTTCCATTGTATGCTATTTTATACTTTTACTCCACTACTTTACTTTAACAGCTATGGTTACTAGTTACTTTTCAGATTAAAATTTTACATACAAACATGGAATCAATTTCTGAAATACATATGTTCATTGAACTACCCAACATTATTAAGAAGCAGTTAAAGTTAGCTCCACCTCGACCAACTACAACATTAAAGTACTGCCTACATATTAATGCATCAATACTAGTGATCCAGTATAACACTGACAGGGGTCATTCTGCATGAGAACTTAATACTTTTAATAATTTAAATACATATTGTTTCTAATACATCTGTAGTTTTACTTTAGTAACATTTTGAATTTATGTTTTCACACAGTATTTTTACTTCTGGACAAACCGCTGAAGAATACATTTGCAAAATGGCATCATGCTGTGTCTGTAAACTGCAGAAAGATGACTGTGTTTAAGCAAGCTGTTTTCTTGTCTTAAATTCAAATTTATTTAGGAGATATTATTTTCACATCAGGAGTTCCAACAGCAAGGGAGAGGAAATGTTGAAATTAAGCTGTTTGTCATATGTACTGTGCATGCTATGTGGCTCTCCATCACCAACCCAAGTCATGTATGGATTTGGCAGCTGTGGATGACTTACAGTGGTGGTTGAAGCAATCAATGCACGTTATGGAGTAAGTTATGCTGTCATTACAGGGGTGGAGAAGAGTTGTCATGGAAAAGAGGGTCAAATATATAATACCTGGGAGATAAAAAGTAAGTTACAAGCTAGCCAGAAATAACTTGTGGAAAGAAACACTGGTGTCCAGGCCCTTATACAGGTACTATGCAAAGTTACAAGGCTACTGTTCTGCCCTGCAGGCACTGTGCTGTGCCATGTTCCTCTCTAATTCTGTCATTCCAGAGCCGAAAGCGAAACACACAGAGGATTGTGCCCTGTGTTCGATCGTGAACGGGCAGAAAACCAAGGAATCAGCATGTGTACAGCCTGACTGGCAAGTTCACCATCATCCCGGGAATAAAAGTACCTGGCAACAGCACAAAAGTGAATGATATCAAAGAAATGCATGAGAACAGAGTGTCTGTCTATGTGATAAGGCTCTGCCGCAGACGGTGGAAATCAAGAGGACATAATGGAGTCACTCCTTCTCTTTGCATTTAAATGTATGTAATCTCTCAGACGCTGACACTGTGCTGAGGTTCATGTCTGTCCAACCTGTTCTGTTTATTGCATTTGTTTAATCTTGAATATATAGATACAACATGTACAGACACATACACACAGTGGTAGGGGGTAAAAAAGCGCTGATAGGCTCAGGTATGATAGGGAGACAAGAGGGAGGAGAACTAAAAATGGAAGAGACAAAAATAGGACAATGGAAGATGTACACAAAGCTTAGATTCTCTTCCCATCATGGAAACAAAAAGAGCTGACTCAAAATCTATTTTCCAGGCGCTCCATGCACAAAGAGGAAAAACCATTTGCATTTCATTTCAATAATATCTTGAAAGCTTTTCTCATACTAAGTTATGCCTAGGCACTCATAAATAATTAAATCATTACACTAATGACTTCAAATACTTCAAATAGCATTCATCTTTTTTGTACTCGCTTTACGAATAATTGGAATGGAGCACAAATATTTTATATATATTTCTTTTTTCCATTAACGTCAGTATTTGGGGCAGCTGAAAGGAACTTCAAGAGGATGGTTGCTAAATCTCCACCAACATCAAAACAGACCTGTTAAAACTACAAAAGGTGCTTATTATTATGGCCAGAGAGCCAAGAAACAATATGACTTTGCAACGTGCTTTTCAAATGTCATTTATTCCAGCTCTGCAAAGTGCTGTGATGTGAATAGCTAGCATAGATCCAATTTCAGACATAGTACTGCTCCTTCCCACATCAACCCTCTACCAACCCTTGTCAAACACTCACACACATCCACACATACACACACACCCTCTTGCAGATATAATACAGCAGACCAGGTGACCTGCTGATTGCCTGCACCTAGCCGGAAATGGGGGGTGCAGAAACATGCATACCAATATTCAGGCAAATATTTCTATAAAGCAATGGCTAGCACTTTGGCCTCAAAGGGCTTTCACATTATTCCTCTAACAGTAATGACTCATGGAAGACCTGCCAGGTCAGTAAGTAATCATGGGAAACAAAGACAGCGAGAGGGAGAGAGATCCTCCAACAAATATATTGATATATCCATGAGAAATACTGATTAGTTACATAAGCACAAATATGTTACCACATCTGGCTGCTTTTGTCATTTCTATTACTGTTGTTTTTTCTATCAGAGACAAAGAGCATGTGCAGACTAGATATGAATTACTGCAAAGTGTTGGTGTGTTTTTTAGCTAGTGGTGTGGCTCTAGGGATGGAAATGTCTATCCGTTGGTCAGTTGGTCACTTTAGTCCAGACTGAAATAAATTCTGGATGGAATGAAAATTTGTACAGACATTCAGGATCCCCAGAGGATGGACCTAGTAACTTTGATGATCCACCTCTAGCACTACCAACAGGTTGACATTGTTGGTTTTTAGTGACATGTCTTGACAAATATTAGATGGATTGCCATGAAATTGTAAATTGTGAAAATTTCAGTTGGTCTAATACATTGTGAATGACCAAATGCCTGTGAAAACTAATGACATTCCCTGCAGCCTCAGCTGTACTTTGTGTTTAGTGCTAATTACAAAATATTAGCATGTTAAAACACTAAGCTAAGGTGATGAACATGATAAACAATAGACCTGCTAAGGATCAGCATGTTAGCATTGTCATTGTGAGCATGTTGCCATGTGAGTGTTAGCATTTAGCTCAAAGCACCGCTGTGCCTAAGTAGGCTACAGCCTGACAGAGCTGCATGGCTGTCAATGCTAAGTCTTGTTTAAACATCCCAAAAGTTTACCTTTTGTTTTGTCTTTTTTTTTAGTGATAGGAAAGAAATTCAGTTTTTCTCTCTTGTGGTCTCTAGCCATCTCTATCACCTCCCCCTCCTCCTTTCAAGTTTCTTTTTCTTCTGCCAAAGCAGGCAGAGGTTTGGATAAAGCGCTGACTTGCCGCAGGGCACTAACCGCACACGCTGACCTCTGCTACCCGTGCTCCACAGATTGCTGTGCCAAGCCCTTGCCACCCCACACAGAGACACCCCTCAAGGGGGAGAGAGGGGCTAGGACTCTGGCACTCCTAGCCTGGCAAGCCAACTCTGGCACAGAGGGAGAGGGGAGGGTTGGAGGCCTGGACAGACCTGGGTCCACCATTTTGCCCATCTGCTGTTTCAAAGCCCATAATAGCAGACTAGCATATAAATATGTGTCCTCTGTGGTTTGCAGTCACCTGCTCGCAGTTTACAATGTCTGAGTTGCAGATAATGAAATGGGGAACTAGCAATGGCAGTTTTGTCAATATAGTGAAACAGCAGATATTGATTAGTCAGTGTCATTGATTAATCAGTGAAAGTTCCGTCATGACTGCAACTAAAAAATATACAAAAAATACAAAAGAAATGATTTGCTTTGGGGCAAATTTACTCAGCATTCAAAGCATTAGGGTCCGAATGAAATAGCAAATTGGATCTACTACAAGGGTGTGGCACTTAAATTAGTGAAATAAAGTCTCGTCTTTCTACAGATATTGTAATATTGGGTGTATCTGGCAGTGTGAGAAATACTGGGAGCAAAATATGCAAATAGTTTAATTTGCATGTCTAATGCGATTTACTGGAAATCATTGTGGGAAGGGTTATTTGTTTGCAACATGTAGGGAGAGCAGGTATTAATCAGAAAGTCATTAAAAGGGAGAGTATGAAGGAGATATCAGGGGTGGCAAAGTAGAATTTGTCTTAAATTGACCCTAATGATTCTCACATTGTGGCCATGTGACCTTAACGACCAACATGACCATTTATAATTAATAAATGCGGTCCTCATTAACATCCAGCCAATTCTAACAATGCTAAACCATGCATGTAATCTATCTCTGCTCCCTTGTATATTTGAACACTTGAGTCCTGTCTTTGTGGTAATGGCAGTATGTGTGTGTGTGTGTGTGTGTGTGTGTGTGTGTGTGTGTGTGTGTGTGTGTGTGTGCAAAGCCTCTGAACGCTCACCAGTGAGTCTCACAGCCCTCACCGAGTCGCAGCACTTGGCAAAATAATGGACTGGGCAAAGGGAAAAATAAAACTAAGTAGAATTTGCATTACATGAGTTGTACATTAAATATTCATATGGAGAAGTTTTATGGACCCAGAGCGTAGCTGCTCGAAAGGGATTTGTTGAAGGGTGAGACGAGGGGAAGGGAAGAGGGTTTACATGCACTAGCTTCCCTCCCATGTAATGCATTTTCATAAAAATCTATTATGGTGTCTTATTATCTTCCAAAGGTACATTTGACGCATAAATGAGCATTTAAAACATGAAGTGCCAGGGTTCAATTGCCCTTGTCCCATTGGTGATGGTGGGGAATTACTCCGCAATACTGTATAAGCTCAGCTGCCCCCATACACACACACACACAGACATTTACATGCTGGTCACTGAAGTAAAGGCTGACACAGGAATAAAACGCTTCATGTTTGAGAACGTTTAAATGTAACAATGACTCAATGGGCTTTCAAATAGCTGTTAACCTGCTGGCATACCATAAAATGCTTTTGCGGGGAATGTCTTTGGTGCCTTTTAAATGCAGCCAGTGGTAACATCACAGCACACCATAAAACTGTGAGATACTTGCTGAATCATTACACCATCTATTAGTTTAATTAATGTATTGTAGTGGGACCATCGTGAGGATTGGTGTCTGCAGTTTAGATTACAATCCATTAGATAACAAAAGTCTGCACAATTTCTAAATTTGCATCTCAGACCTAACTTACAGTTAAGGACAGACTGTGTGATGAAACCTCTCACACACACACACACACACACACACACTGCCTCACTCCTATGTGTGAATAAGTGAGTTCAATTTTACAAACCGATAAATGTACATAGAAAACTGCCTCAAGCAATAAAAAGACTATTGGGGATAACAAAAATAAAGCCTAAAGGCTGATCTCTATTATAAATAAGCTATATACAGTATTTATGGTAGAGACACAACACCCAACATCAACACTGTTAAACATGTCCAAAAGCTAGAAGCCTGAGATTCTGAATTTGTGTTACTGTACTGCTGCTTTGCTCTGAATAGCAAAACAGTTTTCACATTAACTTTCACATTTATTATATTGCTGAATAGAAAATGTGTCATAACTTGTTTTATCTTTTCCCTTTAATTCTTAGTGGAGTTAAATTCGCAGTATGACAGCCCATATTAAGGGGAGTAAATTCCTCTTGTAACAGGAAATAAAAGCAATACAACTGAACTAAAAAGAGGACATGACCAACACATTTAAAATGAAAGCTAACTTGGATAAAATGAGCGCTGACAATTTTACAATACAGTACAGAAGAAATGACTGTGAGCTTTTTTCATATAATTCTCACCTATGAGCATTAGGGAGCTTAGTGTTGCAGTTTTTTTTTTACTGCAAAAAACCCTTTAATGCAGCTAATATTTTCTCCCATAATAATTATCTTTGCTCCACAGGCCCCAATAAGTTTTTTGTGCCTGTGTGAAAGTGTGTATAGTGTGTGTAAATGTGTGTATATGTGTGCGTAATGCCTCGCCCTTCAGTAGCAGGTGTGTTTTAACAAGCTAATCAAACTGTGTCCACCTGTTGTTAATTTGAGTGAGACGTTTTTGAAAGACCTGTGGGCAGCTGGTAAAGGCCGAGGATTACACTCAGCAACTGTAGAACACATGGTTACGCCACGCGCACAGATGTGCACAGGCACACACATCTTATATTTGTTCCGCATTAAGCTGCAATCCAGCAGGTTCGGGGGAACTGTAATGAGCTGAGATGTTGCTTTGGGAATGCTTATTACGTTTCTGTCAATAACTGGCTTTCGATCCAAGTATTCTGGTCCAAAATATGAATTGAATTAGGGGGGCTGAATGGAAAAGACAAATCTGATCAAATTTCTTCATTATCACAAAAGAAAAAGTTTTGCTTGAGGTAGAAAGGCTTTTGGCAGTTGCATTGAAATACATTTGGTGAATATGACCTTGTCATTGAGTATGTGCAGTCAGATGTACTAAAGTTCCAGTCATCATAATTGTGTTGGCCGTTAGTCTGTGCATTTGAGTTTTGCCATGTGAATTTTCTAAAGATAAAATACAGCCACTTACAGCTGACACTGAAGAGCTATAAAATTAGCCATCAGCTTTTGGAATGCAAAAACACTCTCTTCCATTCAACCCATTTTCTTAGTAATGTATTTTCTGCTTCTATTTAACACTTACTTTTCAAAAGCACACAGTTTGCTCAAAATGTTGCATTGGCTGCATTAAGTCATGTACTGTATGTGCAATTGTGCGTATGTACATGCATTTGATTGTTTTCATGTGATTATGCGTCTATAGGAAAAACCAATTCTGGGCCTCGGCTTGTGCCAGGCCATCTCTTCCTCTTGTCTGCAGTATTGATTCATTCATTTCTTTTGCATTAGTTCCTCCATTCTTCCTGCCCTCCTCCTTGCCCAACCCATTCTTATTATTTTAATGATGACAGACTTATGCATTGGCCAGGCGCATGTAGAGTAATTATGGGGAAATGAACCTGCGGGATGCACGGGCCATTGACCAGCATATTGACTTTGACTGCCACCACAAGCAATTAAACTTAAGCTGCTCGGCGTCTATAGAAGCCCCCACCTTTCTTTATTACAACCCTCCCCACACACACACATACACAAACACACAAACTGGATGCAAGGTCGCCAGAGAACAGTTAGTCAGCATGTTTTTCCAGGGCGCCAAACAAACTAACAGAATTGTGCTCTCGAAGAATCAAAACAAAACATCCATTGTATGCAAAAGTGCGGTTCTTCACCTCGAGTGACCGCACAATCCTTTGCCATGCATGAGATGCAGCGCAGAGGCTGACATGATCTTGGCCCTCCCCCCAGTGTGGACTTCTTAGTCCAAGAATTCTACAGCTGTTTTGACATGCCTTTATCAAACACTTCTGCCCCATGGCCGGCAGCGAGGCACCGACAACAGGGATATAATCCATCTGTCGAGCCATCTCTGAGTCACAGTGTGCTCATCCAGTGAGATGGGTGTGGAGAGCTGAGAGTCTGCAGCTATGGTTGTTCTCTTGAATCAGTTTCAGGAGGAGTGTTAGTGAGAAGTTAGTCGGCCCAAAGCTGGAGGGATTGAAAGTTGGAAAAAAAGAGGGTTAAAAAAGGGTCATACAACACTCCCAAAAGTAGAAGGGCTCAATAGAACCATATCGGGTGCTTTAACTCATACTCATAGATGGAATCATTTCTAATCACTATAATACTCCATCTACTGCAGAGCTCTAAACAAATGTACATTGAGTATTTATAACTCAAACACCCTTAAAAGACTCAGCATATTTATGAGGTCCTGACCCAGTCAGCTGTAGCTGGAACCACCTTGAACCAGCTACTTATCGTGGAGTTTCACGTGTCTCAGAAAGCTTTTGTCAAGGTTCCACTTAGAATAGGGTTCCATGAGGTTCTACCTAATTTTTCCCAACAGGCTCCTCTTGGAAACTTCAAATAGAGTTCTAACAAAATCCCTTCAACTGTAATAGCTTTTAAACAATCTATACAAATTACAGAGATTAAATAGAAAAAAAGTGCAAAAATAAAAATAATTTCAGCATTTATCCACAGAACTGATTAATGCAGAGGCAGAGTTGTACTGCACTTCTAGATAATATTGGTGCATACTTTGTCATGGCGATGCATACGCCATCTATTTTCGCCTTCTCCTCTGTTTCTAAATATCCCCCTTCGTATTTTACCTCTCTTTTTCCCTCATTGAATCACCTGTTTTCACAGCTGCTTTGTATTAACTGATTATCCATGTGGCATATTTAGACGTCAGCTTCCGAATGAATGAACGAACAGAATGAATAATTAAATAAATAATGAATTCCATTTAGCTGCTTCAGTTTCAGGGTCTTAGTGCATGCTGGCTCACTGTGACACTGTCATGGCTTACTGGGACCCTTGAACAGAACAGAGCCGCTGTTAATGTTATTATTGACACCCGTGCTTTTCCTCCTATGACAAGTCAAAATGTCTGAGCTGCTGTGTTGTTCTCTGTTTTCCTGTTAGCTGTCCCAGCATCTGCCTGTGCAGTAAACATAAAAACTACAGACCAGTGGCACGTAGCATGACACTAAAGCTGCTAAAAGGAAAATTGCAGGGATGTGAAGTGTGTATACTAATGTCATTGATACACACAGAGAGCAAGACACAAGAACCTTCTTAAATTAGCATGCGAATGTCAACATATATACACTCCCATCCCCATCACTTGAATCTGTTTTTACCTCTTTTCAGCTTCTTAATTGGCACTCAAGAAGATGCTTGTGTGCCACTGAGCTTCACTTCTCTCACTGAGTGGCGGGAACATTGCTTGTGTGCCTGTGCCTGCTTTAGTGGACGCTCACGTTGTCCATTCATGTCCTCTGTGAAAGAATGGGAAATTCTCCCTGCTGGGTTTGCATGAAAGATGTAAAATACAGGAAAATCTTGCCCGTAGCATAATTTCCGTGTTTGCAATTATCAGATGTGACAGATGACAGGGGGGCTTTACAAAGCTAACAGCTCAAAATCAAAGCTCCTGTTCTGTTTTCTTTTTTTTATTCCATCCAGTTGGGCACCAGGACATGATGTTTTTCTAATATCTACACATAATGTGTTGTTACCATGTTTGTGTGTGTGGGTCTGTGTGCTTGAGTGTGAACATTTCTACGTTGTTACACGTGTTTCCTGCGAACAGTAACAGTTTCACTGGGACTATATGTGAGTGCAGAGTTACATATTTTCAGGAGTATGCCCTCCAGCCGTTTCTATTCCTCTCCCCTTCTGAGAGTGATTCAGAGCAGTGGATTAGTGTTGGGTTGACTGTCAAACAAAGAGGCCTACTGCTAGACTGGCACTGTGGCTGTAACAGACCTCCTTAGTGTCCTGGGAACTGCGAGCACATATTGACCGAACAATTGTAGGCCAAGGTTTTAACTGGCTGCTGACACTGAGGATTTTAGGCTGTCACAGCACCCACAGGTCAGCCGTCACGCCAGGCCTGCCACTCAGCAAGAATTTAAGACAATAATTAGTTTTTAAGTTGTGTACGCCTATTTATTAGCATTTCAGTTCAATTACTGCACATAGAAGCCACTAACAGTTGGACAAATGTCCAGGTCTATAGAACACCATTTACTGTCAAATTAAGAGATCATAAATGTTAATTCACTAATGACAATCATTCACCTTAGCAAGTCTTACACAATATGCACAGTAGAAGCAGGACTAAATAAATGTCAATGAAGTATTGCCACCATTCATTTTTGGCATTTTTCTGGGTCTTTCTCTCTGGTTGCAGCCTACACGAGCCAGCATTTTAATGTAGCTAATATTATATCTATTTCTAGGACTAAGGTAGCATGTCAGAGAATAATCACATTTGAAGAGTAATTAAAGTTGAGGCCTGGGCTAAAAGCACTTTTAATTGATTACCCTGGATTCTCTCTGAAATAGGTTAAATACTCTCCTAAAATGAGTTCCATTAGTCTCTCGCTCACTATTTATATTCTCTCGCTCCTCTCTTATTATCCAGCCGAGATGGTTGTGATTAAATTGCCCTATACTGTACCTCCCTCGCCTCCGCATCTCTCCTCTCTCTTTAGCTCACCTCACCTCGCTCTCTTTCTGTCCCCTGCTTGATATCCCCCATTGATCAGACACCCAGTGTAGTTTGCAACATCACCCCCCCTCCCCCTCTTTCATGTACCTCTGATAATACAGTTGCTGTAATGTATTGGTTGGCTGCATCCATGTCTGCAGCACAAGGCCCGGCAACCTGTACAGATGGCTAAATGACCATGGACCCTCACTAATCTGTGTGCACTATGGGAACGGCTGATCTGTTTATTGACTCTCTTTTCCCAACATGCCTTAGAGGTATTGGACTTCTTTTTCTAACTATTTTTGGAAATGGATCATGTTTTGTTAAAGCGCCTCCCTACACCCTGGCCTAACTTCAAGCAAGTCAAACAATCCAATAAAAGCCAATACTGTGAATGTCAACTGACCCTATAGGCATCCGTTTCCAATTTGCCATTGGCAGCACTTTTGGGAGGAATTTCTTTCTGGGTTTTTTTCCTCCCATACCTGGCACTGTTACCAGTGTAAAATTCCCATTCATCATAATAACCGGTGTTGAGTGTCCATTTATCAAGCCCTGAATGCCAGTGCTTTACTGTGGTAAGTTGAGCCAAGGGGATTTACCTTCTAATGACTGTTATAAAACCTTGTAGTTATGAGACAAATTAGATGACAAAGGAGGGGAAAACAAGATGGTCAACAACCCCCCCACCTCCACTTCCCCTGTGGGAATTTCACAAACCTTAAACAGTATTCCTAACAAGCAAGGTGCTGCTTTTCTGCAGTTGATTACAATTCACTCCAAGCAGCCAATCTCTTCAACGAGGACAGGGCTGTGAGAAAAGTTCACAAATCAGCAAGTTTTATATCTCTGACTCCATTTATTGTATCTCAAATTGGTTTTGCTCCTCAAAAAGGCATTCATAGATCATTGGTTGATATTCTAAGTTCATCATCTGTATTCACTGTATAACTTGTCATCTCCACCCATAGACACATAGTCTCTCCCTGACTCTCTCTCTCTCATTCTTTCTCACTTCAGACCTTGTGACTGGGGTAATATATTAATGCGATGAGTCTCTGGTGAGGCACCTTCACCAATAGACTAATCTGTAATGCATGCCTGTTTGAGCTTTATGCAAGCCAACGCGAATTTGCCCAAAATGTGATTAATACAACCTCTGTATTCCACAAGGTACAGTTTTGATGAATTAACAAATCGGGTGTGAATGTCTCCCATTTAATCACACTGAGAGATGAAATGCTGGACTGTTGGGGCAGGCTGGGTGAGTATATCCACAGTAATCTTTTTCCATCCATATCCCAGCTAAGATGAGGAGCAAGCCATGACACGACACCCACTTTGGCTTGATAGAAATCCAAATGGTGAAGGTCTGGAGAAGATCTGAGGGAAGTGGAAATGGTTCAAGCAGTTGCTCCGACAGTTGTAATCTGTTTCCTGTCAAACTGAAGTCTATGCCTTGTTTGTGTCAACCGGGACTGTATAATTTGTAATCAATCTGCTCCTTTACAAGCAGAATGGGAAAGGCAAAGTGTGAATGTATCTTATTATCACAAAAATGCACTGGTTCAGAGAGTGTGTGCATATTGATTTACGTAAAGAGATGGAATGAAAAATATGTTGATCTTTTAATTATGATGCTTGTGACTTTTTGGGACTTTGTGCATAACAATCCTGTAGGTATAGACACATAAGACCATAAATTGCTAAATAAACTGTATTTAATATTATAATAATAAGAAAAAGACAAAGTAGAAGTGAAAGAGGAAGTTGGAAAAAAAGCTGAAGAAAAAGTTGAAGTGGCAGTGGAGAAAGAAGAAAAATAAAAGGTGAAAGTGGAAGACAAGGAAAGGGAAGTAAAAGAGGTGGTGGGTGTAGAAGAATGGGAAGAGGAAGTGGGAGTAAAACTAAAATAGGATGAGGAAGAAGAGGAAATAGCCTAGAGGAAGTAAATGGAAGATGAAGAAGGAAGAAAGAAAAGGAAATGGAAGAAAGAACACGGATGAAGGAAGGAAGGAAGGAAAGAGGAAATGGAGGAATGGAAGGAAGGAAATGGAATGGAAATAAGAATAGCAATAAGAATGGGGAGTGAAAGAGGATGATGAAGAAGAAGAAGTAGTGAAAGTGGGAAAGGAAATGGAAGAAAAAGAAATTGAAGTGGGAAAAGAAGAAAATGAAAAATAGGTGGAAGTGAAAGATGAAGAGGGAGAAGTGGAAGTGAAAAAGGAAGTAGAACTGAAAGAGGACAAAGAACAAGAAGTAAAAATAATTCCTATTAAATATTTCACAGTGGTGCTACAAGCTGTGACTTTATCAAAAGTGTCCTCACCAGTGTTTGATATCATATAACATAGAAATTAGACACTTTTTTCTGAGAAAAGGAAACTTCAAAAGTTCTTCAGCAGTTTGTCTCTGAATAATTGATTGCTGCTGATAATTCTGAGGGTCAAGCCACTTTTAAGAACTCTGATGAGTTTTTAATTTAGTGGTTTGAATTTGCCCACATACGGGCTAAGATGGCTAAGAGGAGTTGGAGGACAGACTTGCTGGCAAGTCTCTTGATTCACCTGGGACAAATACATGCTTCTCATACTTTTAAGCTCTCCTGATACTCCGCAAAGTAAAGTCAGATTGTTTTCTTTCTTTAGCTACCTCTCTCGTTCTCTTGTCTTATTCCATCTGTCTGGCTAGGCATGTAAAAAAAATGTAAAATCCACGGAGGGCAGAATGATCACTGGATAGTGTGAGGGGACACAGATGGGTAGAGAGACAAACACTTGCTCAAAGCCAAAACATTCCTGATCTGCCTCCCCTTCACTCGCAGCTTCTCTCTAACAAGCTACATGTAACTTAATGTGATGTGCGTACAATAGCTGCTGCCCCAAGAGTT
>SEMN01000586.1:0-163576 GCA_005408345.1 Macquaria australasica | reverse complement strand
ACTTGATGGAAGAGGAAGACAAAGAAAGGGAATGAGAAGAGTGGAAGTAGTGGAAGTGGTAGTAGAAGAAGTGGAAGGGGAAGTGAAGGGATGAGGAAGAAGAGGTGGAAGTGAAAAAGGAAATAGAGGAAGTCAAAGGATAGGAAGAAGACGAAGAAGAAAAATAATAGGTGGAAATGGTAGAAAAATAAGAATAGGAATAAGAATGGGGAGTGAAAGAGGATGATGAAGAAGAAGAAGTAGTGAAAGTGGGAAAGGAAATGGAAGAAAAAGAAATTGAAGTGGGAAAAGAAGAAAATGAAAAATAGGTGGAAGTGAAAGATGAAGAGGGAGAAGTGGAAGTGAAAAAGGAAGTAGAACTGAAAGAGGACAAAGAACAAGAAGTAAAAATAATTCCTATTAAATATTTCACAGTGGTGCTACAAGCTGTGACTTTATCAAAAGTGTCCTCACCAGTGTTTGATATCATATAACCTAGAAATTAGACACTTTTTTCTGAGAAAAGGAAACTTCAAAAGTTCTTCAGCAGTTTGTCTCTGAATAATTGATTGCTGCTGATAATTCTGAGGGTCAAGCCACTTTTAAGAACTCTGATGAGTTTTTAATTTAGTGGTTTGAATTTGCCCACATACGGGCTAAGATGGCTAAGAGGAGTTGGAGGACAGACTTGCTGGCAAGTCTCTTGATTCACCTGGGACAAATACATGCTTCTCATACTTTTAAGCTCTCCTGATACTCCGCAAAGTAAAGTCAGATTGTTTTCTTTCTTTAGCTACCTCTCTCGTTCTCTTGTCTTATTCCATCTGTCTGGCTAGGCATGTAAAAAAAATGTAAAATCCACGGAGGGCAGAATGATCACTGGATAGTGTGAGGGGACACAGATGGGTAGAGAGACAAACACTTGCTCAAAGCCAAAACATTCCTGATCTGCCTCCCCTTCACTCGCAGCTTCTCTCTAACAAGCTACATGTAACTTAATGTGATGTGCGTACAATAGCTGCTGCCCCAAGAGTTAGCATGACAACAGACAGCCCAATTAGTTTGGAAGTGTGTGTGCTCACAGCTGTACTCCTGGTACTCTGTATGCATGGATAAAAACAGCAGTGCAAACAGACTCACCATGCTGTGCCCCAGCCTTATGCTTACAGAGGGGGACAGACCTCCCTCAGAGGATCAACTTCTGTTTAGAAACAGGATCTAAGAAGTGTTGAAGCAGCAGGAAACTTGATGACTGTTCCCCCTTAGCTTTAAGATATGATCCTACATGTACACAGAGCTATGCAAGATGTAAAAGCTAAATAAGATATGATATACCACTACCTGGATAGACTTGCATCAGAGCTGACAATACTCGTAATGAGAGGTGATAATGAGTTTAACAGCTGAAGTAGTCAGGGATCAATCTTTGGTTAAGATAGCGTCTAGAGCTCTGTGATTTAAAAAAATGCAGAGATCAAACTCAATTTCCATTTTCAGATTACTGCAGGAAACCTGTGTTATCAACTCTAAATCATCTAAATAGACATCTTCCCCCTGAATTTCTTCAGAAACACATGTGCTCATGTATCCACTGTCTTGGGCATTTGGGATATTTTTACACCCTTTCTGTGAGTTTGTCACAGTATGATACATTGTATAGGCGTCATTTTGTGGAAATATTATTTTCCTTTCTATTTCTGGTTTTCAGAGCAGATTAATATTAATAATACATCCATACAGAGCTGTTTTAACTATGAATATTTTCTATCTATGCCTGGGTCCATGGGTTCCTGTTTGTTTTTTTTTTCTTAGATGTCTGTGGTTAGAATTAAAGGAGACTGTGCTTTGCTGGCTGCTCGCTGTAGATACCTCTCTTAATGCTTGGCTATCTCTCCACACACGATGGGTATTTTTAGTGGCCCTTATCTCTTTATGAAACATGAGGCGCACTGCAGAGGCTTACGTTACACACCTCGGATGCTTTGGCTTAGGATAATGCAGGCATGTGGACGGGGGGTGGAGGAGTGGAAGTGTGTGTGTGGGGGAGGTCTACTCTAAGAGTAGAGAAATAGAATTATTGACTCCTCAGCCGGAGAGCTTTTGGCTGAGTCAAATACAGCATTTCTTTCCCCACAAACTGTTTCTATGGGCTGTGAAAGATGGGTGAAGGGTGGATAGGGAAAGTGGCAGGAGTTGTGGTGAAAGGAAGAGTGCAGTTAAGAGGGAGAGAAAGAGGGACAGATGGATGGATGGGTTGAATCTTTGCAAAAGAAAGCTCTAAGGGCAGACTCAACTGTCACCTGTAGTCTGCCAAGCTGGAGCTCATAGTTTAAGTTCATCAAGTCAAGTTTTTCAGCTTTAATGAGAAGCTTCACAGCAAACTTAGATTTGCAGCACAAACTGTTACTGTCCTAAATATAATATATACTGTATGATCCTGTTGTTACGTCTCTTTTATAACACAGTAAACAAGAAATATCCCTGCCGTGGCTGAATGCAAACACTCAGGCTGTGAAGATAAAGTGCAGAAAATCTCTTCATAAATGAGATGCTGGTAAATGTCCCACTGTACTATGAAGGATTTAAGGCTGATATATCAGAAAGCAGCATGTAAGGATGCAAGAGCAGCTTATTTTCCTTTCTCAACCCTCATCTCCGTGAACAAACAATCCTATGGAGCCTTTCAGAATAACTGACTCACTTGTTAACCCCATCCTTTCATCAGTGCGGCAAGGCCTGACCTCTTGTCTCTTGCACAGTCTGGGCTGATCTCTAAACTGACATGTTTTACCCAAAGATTTAAGAAGAAGTTGTATCAACCTAATTACAGTCTGTTATGAGTCAAAGTAATATCTTTGAGGAATTCTAATCTGGTTTTAGAGCACTTGATAGCACAGAGTCTGCCCTCCACGGAGTGACCAACAACCTTCTTTTATCAGATGTGTGTGCTGCATTTTGATTATGTTAGATGTAAGTGCAGGCTTTGAAACCGATACCATTTTGTTAGATTGGTCTGCAATCTGCAATGATTCCCGACTGAACATTTTCCATCATGATAGGCAACTCACCTTAATCTTTTATGTGTGGGGTTTATGGTACAGTCAATTAATCTGCCAGTGATCGCAGGTTTCAGTAGTTAAGACAATGTCTCTTGGTTGGTCAGTCCACCACTAAAATTGGATGGATTTGCAGTGAAATGTTGTACAGAGATTCATGGTTCCCAGAGGATAAACACTAATGACTTTGGCGATCCTCTCACTTTTCCTCCAGCACCACCATGAAGTTGAAAATTAGCAAATGTTAGCATGCTAACATGGTAAACTAAGATAGTGAACATGTTAAACATAATACCTGCTAAACATCAGAATGCTAGCATTGTCATTGTGGGCATAGCTGTGGCTTAGTACACCCTCTCAGAGCTGCTAGCATGGCTGTAGTCTCTTACTCTTGCTTTAGTTTACATAGTAGGGCCCCTGCTTTGTTAGTATGCATTACAAATTGTGCCTTTAAGACCCTACTTCAAACAGCTCACCATACTGTATGCTTTTCTTGTGATCTATTTTAGCACCAGGATGTTTTTACTCCTCCTCTAGCAATGCAAACAGGTTCAGATAAAGCACCTAAATTGATTCATTTACAGTAAATATAAATTGAAATCATCCATACTGCTTAATTAACTTTTAGTTGTATTTGTACATGTAGAGAAGAATTTACAGCTATCTTCTGTCAGCAGCATTATACCCTTTTTCAGCCATGTAGAAAAAAGAACACCTCTGGTCAAATTTTCCACTAGTAGTGGGGCTTTTTTTACGGTCTCAGCTCGGACTATGATGTGATAAGCCCACCCCTATTCAGCACTGAGCCACTGCACCTCCACACTGAGAAGCCAAATGAGGTAGCAAGTATGGCTCCCCGCCGTCTCCCTTTGGCAGTGCTGTGGATGCAAGAGAGTAGAAGGGGACCCTGGGGCAGACCGGGACACGCTGGGGAGAGGACATGTTGCAGCTGACCTGAAAGTGCTGGCTGTCCCCCAGGAGGAGCTGGAGGACGCCGCTGTGCAGAAGGATGTCTGGGTTTCTCTGCTCGCCCTGTTGCCACTGCAGCTCTGTGCTAAATAAGCAGGTACAAAAGGGATGGTGGGTTTGGTGACTCCCACAAAGACTCACTCATCTCCTATTATTAATGGGGAGCTTTTTAAGTATTAGTGGTTAATGTTTATTAGTTTATTTATTATTTTGTGCCAATTATAGGTGATTTAAATTTTGTAGTTTATGGACTAAAAATGGATAAAACGAGGCTAAAAAACTGAGCTTGAGAGAGCATTCTTGAACTTGAAAACGGCAGCTTCACACTAAAAATGTATTGTTTGCATGTCCTTGCAGACGTGGGTGACTCAATACACACTCTTGCACACTTATTGGCAGTAGCACACAGAGGCAGTGAAGAATAAGAACAAGCTGCTAGCAAGTAAAGATTAATGTAAATAACGCAGGATTTACGTTTTCAAAAGAATCTGCTTCACAAATCCTTTATGGGAAAGGAAATGCATTCAACATGTTTATTAGACTAATTAGAATAATGCAATACAACGCGACAGTTGTCTGTCAGGAACAAGGGTGGAAGTAGCGTGACGTGTTTTGAGCATCGCAGGGATGGGGTTTTGGTTGGATAGATGGGTCAACAAAGCATGTGACTTGGACACAAAGTCAAGTTCCTATTCCGTTTCCTATCGAGAGGCAACAGTTTCTTTTAAGCATTTTAACCCTTTTCTCTACCTTAACATAGTAGGTTTTGTTTACCCAAAACAAGATCTTTTCATTATCTTAACCAACTCGTTTTTTGGGCCTAAACAAGTCTTAAGCATAGCAAGGGCACATTATACGACTCACTTTGTAATGGTCATTAAAGTTTTGCAATGTACGGAAAAACAACGTTGTTCTGCTGATTGGGAGTGTCAGATCAGAAAACCGTCATATATCAATTTGGAACGCAATAACAAATTACTTATTTTGTCATTTAGTTTGGAGGATTTCTGCCAAAGGTGCAAATAAAATAAAACGGCAAAGTCCTGCTGTAAGCTCAGATCCAGCAAGGGGCCTTTGTTGCATGTCATCTGTGTCTTTCCTCCCCAGTATTTGGAAGAAACACTTTTCCTGTCAAACACATCATCTCACAAACATTGTCACATCCATGTGTGCTTGTCTGAGAGTAATCTCTGGGCCAGCAGTGATGTGAGGCTGGATTTGGCACTTTAAAGTTTGTATTTTACCAACTAACTAAACCACATAAAGAGCATGCATTGCAAAAAAAAAAATCTGAGGAAATGTTAACTAGATGTGCACAGAAATAAATGTACAATTATTGTAAATAGCACTAGTGTTCTTCATTAAGGTCGTTCCATTCTTCGTACAAAGTACTTCACCTTTGCTTCATTTTCTCTCTTTTTTTTTTTTTTTTTTTGGTCTCCCAGTTGGGGAGATTGGGATCGACATCATGCTCGCAACAAGAGGGCAGAAAGTCCAGTAATGGAGCAACTTAACAGCTCCACAAAGACCTGGATGTTTGGGCTGGGAGGCAGGAGATCGATGGTGTAAAATAGGAGAGAATTAACAATGGTTGCAGAGCAAGGAGAGGACAGTCTGCTTTGACCTGGTGTGTGTTGAGACGACAGGCTTCACCCTGTCGCCCTGATAATCGCTCCACTGGAGGGGGATAAGGCCAAACAAGAATAGCTGTGATAAGGTAAAAGCTCCCCTGTGTCTGAGTAAAAAGAATAGTTGCCAAGAAAAAGTATGAGTTACTATGAGGAATGTTAAAGTTAACAAGTTCAATAACATTAAAGATTTACAGTATTTAAACTCCTCAAGTAACGTTTTAAAGCTCATCTTTCTCCTCACTGTGAAAAAAAAAAATCTAATTTTACAGAAAATAACTGCCAAATAGTCCTTGAAGGTTAACATTACACCAGTCTTCAGGTTTAGCACAATGGCTGGCACAAAGTCTGAGCTACACTACAAATATCTCTCCTCTTTGCTCCCTGTCTCTCCACCCATCTAGAGAGACCTTTTAAAGGAAAGCTGAGAAGTTTGAGCGATGGATCAGGGTGAACGATAAGGAGATCAGGCATTTGAGGAGACTGAACCTCCACCTGCAAGAGGGGAAGTGTCAACAGGGGAGTCAACTCAAAATTTACATCATCCCAGGGACAATTAAAAAAAAAGAGAGAGAGAGATATGGAGGCCATTACTCACAGCCCCTGGCTCAGGACAGTTGAAAATAGATTTGGGAAAGTTTCGGGACAGTGTTTTTATATATTATATATTATTAATTATTGTAGGTGATTTTAATATTCATGTGGATGTAGAAAATGATAGCCTTAGTGCTGCGTTTATCTCATTACTAGATTCGATTGGCTTCTGTCAGAGTGTACATAAACCCACTCACTGTTTTAACCACACCCTCGACCTTGTTCTTGTTTATGGGATTGAAATTGAACATCTAATAGTCTTTCCACAGAATTCTTTTTATCAGACCATTTTTTATTAACTTTTGAATTCCTATTGCTGGACTACACGCCATTGGGCAAACATTCCTACACTAGATGTCTATCTGATAGTGCTGTAGCTAAATTTAAGGAAGTGATTCCATCGGCATTAAATTCAGTTCCATATCTCAATGTAACAGATGACGCCTATGCTACCTTTAGTCCCTCCCAAATTGATCATCTTGTTGATAGTGCTGCAGGCTCACTACGAATAACACTCGACTCTATCGCCCCTCTAAAAAAGAAGATAATAAAACAGAGGAGGTTAGCTCCATGGTATAACCCGCAAACCCACAAATTAAAACAAACATCGCGAAAACTTGAAAGGAATTGGCGTTCCACCAATCTGGAAGAATCACGTTTAGCCTGGCAAGATAGTCTTAAAATTTATAGGAAGGCCCTCCGTAATGCCAGAGCAGCTTACTACTCATCATTAATAGAGGAAAATAAGAACAACCCCAGGTTTCTGTTCAGCACTGTAGCCAGGCTGACAGAGAGTCACAGCTCTGTTGAGCCATGTATTCCTATAGACCTCAGTAGTAATGACTTTATGAGCTTCTTTAATGATAAAATTCTAACTATTAGAGACAAAATTCAGCACCTCCTGCCCTCAGTTGGTACTGACTTATCTTCAAACACAGGAACCTTAGAAACAACTGTAAAACCTGTACATTTAGACTGCTTTTCTCCCATCAACCGTAATCAACTAACTTCCATGATTTCCTCATCTAAGCCATCAACGTGTCTTTTAGACCCCGTCCCAACTAGGCTGCTTAAAGAAATTTTACCCTTAGTTAGCACTTATGTACTAGATATGATCAATCTGTCCTTATTTAAAGGCTATGTGCCACAGTCCTTTAAAGTAGCTGTAATTAAGCCTCTTCTTAAAAAGCCCACTCTTGATCCAGGGATTTTGTCAAATTATAGACCTATATCTAACCCTCCTTTTCTCTCTAAGGTCCTTGAGAAAGCAGTCGCCAATCAGTTGTGTGACTTTCTACACAACAACAACCTGTTTGAGGATTTTCAGTCAGGATTTAGAGTGCATCATAGCACAGAGACAGCACTGGTGAAAGTTACAAATGACCTTCTAATTGCATCAGACAAAGGACTTGTCTCTGTACTTGTCTTACTAGATCTTAGTGCTGCATTCGATACCATTGACCATCACATTCTATTACAGAGACTAGAACATTTTATTGGCATTAAAAGGTACTGCACTAAGCTGGTTTAAATCCTATTTATCAGATCGATATCAGTTTGTACACGTTAATGATGAATCCTCTATACCGCCAAAAGTTAGTCACGAATTTCCACAAGGTTTACTTGGACCAATTCTATTTACCTTGTATGTAGCACCGCTTTGAATAATATTGTTAAGGAAGCACTCATAAATTTTTCATTTGTTATGCAGATGATACCCAATTGTATTTATCGATCAAGCCAGATGGAAACCAATCAATTAGCTGGCTTCAGGCGTACCAGGACATAAAGGCCTGGATGACCACTACGGCACTACGATGTTAAACTCCAAGACAAAACCGAAGTTATTGTACTTGGCCCCGAACACCTTCGAAACACATTATCTAAAGATATAGTTTCTCTAGATGGCATTTCCCTGGCCTCCAGCGAAACCGTAAGGAATCTTGGAGTTATCTTTGATCAGGATATGTCCTTTAACTCCAAAATAAAACAAACTTCAAGAACTGCCTTTTTTCATTTACGTAACATTGCAAAAATCAGGCACATCCTATCTCAAAAGATGCAGAAAAACTAGTCCATGCATTTGTTACGTCTAGGCTGGACTATTGCAACTCTCTATTATCAGGCTGCCCCAATAAGTCCCTTAAGACTCTCCAGCTGATTCAGAATGCTGAGGCACGTTTACTGACAAGAACCAGAAAAAGAGATCATATTTCGTCAATATTAGCTTCTCTACACTGGCTCCCTGTAAAATCCAGAATAGAATTTAAAATCCTTCTCCTCACCTTCAAAGCCCTTAATGGTCAGGCACCATCATATCTTAAAAAGGTTGTCCCTTCCGGGCCAGACCAGATCTTCCATTCCATTCGAATGTTCCATTCCATTCCATTCCATTCCATTCCATTCCATTCCAGTCCATATAGTAGGGCTGGGTGACCCCTAAAATTCCACCCACATGGATTACATGCTACTATAGGCTTCCCTAAAACCTGGGGACTTCCTATGATGCATTGAGCTCCTCTCTCCTCCTTTTCCTCTCCATCTGTACGCCCTCATATCCCATCAATGCTTGTTATTAATTCAGCTTCTTCCCGTAGTTGTGTGCTTTCTCTCCTCTCTCTCTCTCTCTCTCTCTCTCTCCCCTTCTGTTGCTTTCTGCAGGTATTTCTGCCTCCGGAGCTGTAGAGTCTGGGTCTGTGGTTGCTGCTGCCTGCTGCCCCCGTGCTCCTGCTCTGCACCCGCTGATGCTATTGCTGTTGTTGCTGTTGTTATTAGTATTACTATTATAATGTTGCTCTTAGTGTTGTTTCCGTTGGTGTTAACATCAATGCCATTACCATATCTGTGCTGTATTGAGCTGCTGTATGTTCTCTTTCCTCCTGCTCTCTCTCTCTCCCGCTCCCCCCCTCCCCCTTCAACCCAACCGGTCGAGGCAGATGACCGCCCACCTTGAGCCTGGTTCTGCTCGAGGTTTCTACCTGTTAAAAGGGAGTTTTTCCTTGCCACTGTAGCATAGTGCTTGCTCATGGTGGGAACTGTTGGGTCTCTGTAAATATAAAGAGTCGGTCTAGACCTGCTCTATTCGAAAAAGTGCCCTGAGATAACTTTGTTATGATATGGCGCTATATAAATAAAACTGAATTGAATTGAATATATATAAAAAATAAAGTTACCTGTGAGCCCTTGGAGTTAGAGGGGAACAACATGGTTTTAAAATATCCTGAAACTACAAGATTTGATCACAGTTGTCGCTGTGATCGAGGATGAGTTATCTCCAGGTGACATCAGTGACAAACTAATGTCACTGTCAACTGTAATTTAAGGGTTTTTGCTTTTTTGTCGGAAATTTTAACAAAGGCTGCTGCCAGTAATACAACGCCAGGCCAACGTTGAGTGAGATAGGCAGGGAAAACGTCCCTACATGTTGAGCAGTCGTGTGCACAGAAGCAGAAGCAGAAGCATGTTTTAACCTCCATCTTAACTGTTCACACTACAACTTTTTAGCCCCATACTTAGTTTTGGCCTGGGACTTAAGCATTTACATTTCAAGCCCTAGCAATGGCCCTTCTATTCCATCTAATTATATGGCTTGCCTTTCACCAACCTAATCAGTGGCTATTTTGGATAGTTCAGACTTTTTCTTTTGATTTGATTACAGGCTTAGCAGAACAAATCATTAAAAACTGTGAAAGATGCCCCTCCACCAGACAGGGGAGAAAAAGATATCAATACGACTAATTCACATGGCCACATCAACGAACTGCTCATCTTCGCGTGCCACTATAATATGATACTGATGCTAAACAACAACAGCTAGTTTTTGGACAGCTAGCTAGATATGTCTACACATACAAATGATTGATCCACATCACGCCCGCCAGTCGAGGGTGGGCGGACATTTCACAGTGGACAGACTGGCCACATTTGACTGACAAGCAACAGCAAGTTAAATGGCGCTGTTTAACGATCTCATTTGCATCTGCATGGAATCTGTTTAATGCTACCCAATGCTCCACCTCTGAATATTTGTAAGACATAAATATATTCTAATATTTATTCTATCTTTGATGACCATGTGCATTTTAGTTTGTATTTGTAATTCAAGTAAATCCATTATTTTACAGTTTTTGGACTTTATTAATACTTTCAACCACAGTTTATTGACAGTTTTTGAGCATGTTTTTACTGTAAAACTACAGTAATAGTAGTTTTATTTTTACATTATTTTAAAGTTACATATTGTTACATGAAAAGTAATCACTAAAACTGTAAATATAAAGTTAGAAACAATTTTAACATGTATTTTACACAATAAAACCATTATTTTACATTCTTTGTAATGTATTATTACTTTTAACCACAGTTTATTGAAGGTATTTCAGTGTAATAAATCAGGGGATATCTGTAAATTAATGGGTGTGTATCTTTTAACGTAAATTTCTGTAATTGTATTGCTTTTTGTACTTTATTTGAAATACATTTTACTTACATTTTTTACAGTACACAGTCTGCTTCTTGCTTGCCTTTCTTCCCCTCTTTTTTTCTGCTCCTTCATTAGATTAACATTGATATTCATTAACACCTGATCTACCCTGTGTGCCTGTGTGTCAGGCTTGGCACTGCGCCTTCATAGGAAATCAATGGTATTTTCATTCATCCAGCTGACTTCCATCCAGTCATCCAGGGAGGGCCCACGTCACTTTGCTTCTACATGCAGTAGTAGCAGCAGTGATTAACAGGCTAGTAAAGGAGGGTATACAGTGATTCTTAACTAAAAGCAGTGACTGTGACCTACAGACTCCTCAACCATCCGTGTACTGATGAATAAACATATCTAAGCAAAATGAAGAGGGAGTGGAAGGAGAAAGAAGAAGGGATGAAGAGGGAGAGAGAGAAAGATAATGCATAGGTTATGGTAAATCATCTCTCCTCTCTTCCATTACCGATCAGGGAGTGAGGGATGATGACGAGTTGGCCAATTTCCCCAAACTCCCAGTGGATGCCCTTGAAAGTGACAAATTGCCAGGTTAATTGTGTTGAGGTCATGACCATTCGGAGGGAATGAGCCACTTTATTTAGAGCAAAAATCCATAAAGGGAGTTCACTTCCCAATCTGCGCTGTCTCCATTTGGATCCTGTGAGGGATGGCCCCGGTCCTCATGGGAACAATCCTAAACCATCCCAAGTGAGTAGAGTAGATACAGTATATGACAGGCAGGCAAGCCTAGAAATCAAGTTAATTTTCCGCAATTCAGGGCCATGACAACAGCATTTCCAAGTCAGCTGCCTGACAGGAAAGATATATTTTTCTCTCTCAAACTATCTACCCCAGGGATCAATTGCACTTCATTTTCTGTCTGATATAGATGAGGCAGGGGACATGTCCATTGGAGAACTAATGGATTCCTGGAACAGCGCTCGTCCCTAAATCCAGCCACCTGCTTACTCCCTATCTTCTCTTCAGTCCACCTCTTAGCACCCCAATGCATTTTCAAATATCTATTTTGCAAATGCTGAGGGGAGGCCAGACCAACAATTTGAATTCACATCTTAATAAGTACATGCAAGGTGGAGTAGGGTCAGAGCTGAGCCATAAAGGAGACAAGCGTTGGGGCTTGTTGGGCTGGTATGGAGCGTGTGTTGGCATGCTGTCAGTGGTAACTATGAGTACAGATTTTTCTGGGCAGAGGCAAGCGAGTGGGGGTCTGTTGTGTATCTGAGGCGAAGCCAGCTCCAGCCTCTCTGCCTCGCTGAGATTAGGGGAGAAGAGGAGGCTTTCATATAACTGACTCTCCCTGTGGCATGACTGCGGAGAGGCAGCAAGCGAAGGAGGACTGCTTGTCTGCCTGCAGTCGGGCTGGCCGGCTGAATGGATGGATGGATGAGGGAGGTGAGGGATTTAAGGAAATAACATGGGAACTGGTGCAGAGGAAGAAAGTGAGAGTGAGCTCTCTTTTTGTTTCTAACCATACAAGGAGAGGAATGTCCGGGGAGATCCTCCAGGACTCTGATAATAGGTTGTGGAGAGCTGATAGACCTCATTCTCTCCCTCCGTCCCTTCCCTATCTGTGTTCCTTTTCTTCCACCCTGTCTCTTTCTTGCTCATTCACCCTCTCTCCCATTCTTTCTATTTATCTAGAGCAGTTTCTATGGGAGCAGCCAGCCAGAGGAGCCTCGGAGTCGGAGAGAAGAAGGAAGTAAAGCCAGGTGTGCAGGGGGAACATGACGGGCCCCAAGGTTGGGCTGAGAGGTGAGGGACAGACACTGGAGTGTGTGACAAAAGGATGAGCTTCACTGCTAATGACTCCCACAGGGGAGACCAGCTGCTCGGGCTTACGCGTGCGCTGCTACCGTGTAGGATTGACTCGGCGGTGTGATAGAGCGTGCACACGAAAACACAAACTTCACAAGACTTGGACATCAGGAAACACAGAAATGCACATGCAGACATAGTCACATATTAGCGTTTTCCTCTATCTCTCATGCTCACACATACACGCACAAATGCCTCTCTAAAAATCCTCCTCCCTTTTCTGTTTTTCAACCCACCCACCCTTCCTTCTATATTCATCTAAATATCTGAAAAATCCTCAGTTTGAGCTCACACTGTCCTCAATTTGCACTCTGGTGTCATGAGACATGATGCAGTGTTGCTTATTAATTCAGATGTTACATTCCATCTACTTGGTACATTTTTGTCCGCGGCTGTAAAAAGGATGTTTCGGCACAATAAAGCATAATCAATAATACATTGGACAGTCATCTGTGTGATAGCGGGAGATTTCTAACAAGCCCCCACCCCACAATGGTTGAACAAAGAGGAGCCCTACTGTATGGCAATGCATGTGAGCCCTCTAGTGTTAAGCCGTCTAGTTTCATGTACTTGGAGGAGGATAAAATAACAGCAGCAAATAAGGGCTCAATGCTGTTTGTGTGCTTTTTCTCTAATACTGTACACTGTTTCTTTGTATGTTGTGCGGCATATCCCACACATTTTTAGCCGAATGATTATTCCCATTCATATAGCATTCAAAAAGGACATTTATAATGGCATGATGTTCAATATACAAATGACCATTCAGGTGACATTTGCCTGCAGATTTTCACAAGAGAGAGAGAATTTCCTCCGCTTTAGAAGGCATGAAAAACCTTAAAGGCCTGGACTCTATCTGGTGAATAATGTGATATTAAGTAGATGTGACATTTTAAAAGAGGCTTTAACATCCGAGCATTGATCAAATGCAGGGTGACAAGCATCATAGCTCAGTTAATGGCTTTCTCAATGAGACTTTCCAAAGGTTCCCTTGTAGACTGTGGGTATGTCATGGCAAACTGCCATGGATTTTTCTATATCTGTATTCACATGTACAAATTATATTAGCTATTCATTATATATATATATATTATATTATATTAGCTATTCATTGTCACGTTTGTAATACAGTACATGAGTAATGGCCTAACACACTGTACACAAATCACACTCACCTTACCATCGATGCATCAACGGGAAAGTTAATTCCATAACGTTCTTTCTGGGAATACTTTACTCAATAATAGTGATCTTATGATAGACTTGAATGGTGTAATTATTCAAAAGGGAAGCTCTTCTATAAGGGGAGGTGTGAAATATCATTTCGATGTTGCACAGCTAACCTTGGTTCATTGTATTTTTGAGTCCATACTCCATATATAACTGACATGATCTATTGTGCAGTAGTTTCCATCTCAGCATTTGCCTTTATCAATCTGTAAATTCACATTCTACACGTTTTTCAGGCATCTGACATGTATGCAATGCAATTTTTCTTCACAGGAACGATGCTATGCCATGCTTCGGTAGCAATGTAGGCATTCTGGAGAGTGAGGGACAAAGATGCTGCCAGATTTTTACACAGGACATCTGGACAAATGATTTTGTGCCAGACGTCCCTTGTCTAAGAGGGTTCTTTGTCAGTTACTATTGGCAGTTAGACATACAGACCAAATTACAACAAAAAATCTTGCTAAATTTCCTATTCATCATTTGTGTGACAATGCATATCAACAGTGTTCCTCTCTTTTGATGCCCCTGAAAGGACTATTCACTTAAAGAAACTGTTGTTTTGGGGAACATTTCTTGGTAACAGATGAGAAGATTGACACTCTTTTTAAGTTTCCATGCACTAAATATGAAGCTATAGTCAGCATCCTGTTAGCTCAACTACCATACAGATTGGAAGCAGAGGGAACAGCTTGACTGGCTCTGTCAAAAGGTCAAAGAACACACCATTAGCACCTCTAAATCTCACTAATTAATATGTTTATTTATTAATGTTTCCTATTTCTTGGACTCTGGAAAGTGGACAAATCCAGTCTAGCTGTTTCGCCCTGTTTCCAGCTACTAAGCTAAACTAATCGGCTGCTGGCTATAGCTTCATAGTTAGCGTACAGTCATGAAAGTATTATTGATCTTCTCATCTAACTCTTGGCAAGAAAGCCAAATTCCAAAAATGTCTAACTATTTCTTTATTTACAGTAGATATAGATTTACTCAGTTGAAGACATTTTCATACTTACATGTTTTGGTCTCATCATTTAGACATTTACTTTAGCAGGGTAAACGATCTGTGAGCAGGTTGAATGTTTGCTAACCCATGCATAAGATAAATCTGTTTTCCGTTTAATGATGCATTATTTTAGTACATATATTAAAATTTTAAGAATATAACGGGGTTATGCTCCAAATGTGGTCTGCCAGATAATCTTTTTAAATGTAACTTGTTGCTCACTGATGTCAAATAATGTTACAATCAGACTTCAAGTTATTCTACCATGTTTAACGCTAGAGTAAGCTGAACATTTTGAGAACAGCACGGCAGGTTTGGCAGACTCGAATCCTGTAACTTGTTGCTCACTGATGTCAAATAATGTTACAATCAGACTTCAAGTTATTCTACCATGTTTAACGCTAGAGTAAGCTGAACATTTTGAGAACAGCACGGCAGGTTTGGCAGACTCGAATCCCTTACAAGTATCCTCGTGGATGTGTGTTTGCACACGTGCGTAAAAGTACTCTAGTCACGCGGGGGAAATCAGTCCTGGCTTGAACAGCAGCCTTTAGAGGAGTGAACTCACTCAAGGCTGGTCATTAATCACTGTGTGTAAGAATGTGCATATACTGTACCTGCATGCAACAATGTGTGTTTGTATGTGCATGCACTGAGCTACAGTATGTCCTTTCTAGTTCAGTATAAATGAGTTAAAAAACAGGGAGGTAACTGATGGATTGGACAAAAGGTCAGAATACAAGGGCACGGTGGGACTGCACTGGAAAAAGACCGTTTCACCTCTGAATGTCTCTGCTGCTGACGTACAAATCAATCACTGTGACTGAATACTAAAAAAGCCTGCATGATCAATTTTGGTCTCCCATATAAAATTAATGTGGACAGTTTATTATGTTTTGCTTCAAGTTAATCTAATCTTAGTATAAATAAAAACCAATGTTGAGTCCATTATGATCAGTGTAAATATAATGCATTTTTAGATAAATAGGAAGCTTGGAATATGGGCTATACCTTGAAATAGGTTATGTGACATATTTTCCATGTACAAGTAGAACTCTAACAACATTTTTAAGATTTCTGTTTATTGGGTGGTATTATGGACCCTGCATATTTATTTGGTTTTCATGTTGTCATGTGTTTGAAGGTCTTAGTTGGAGGTGTTTCTTGTGGCGTAACTCAATTCCTTTTGGCAGCCAGCTGAAGAGTTGGCCAACTGACCACAATTAGTGGCATGTCCAGACCTCCTGCTCTGATTGGTTGGCTGGCAAATAAAACATTTTGTGTGTGCTCTATGAAAGCCTAATAAGAGACAAAGAGGAAAACAGATGAAGCAGATTGCATGAGGGAGGGTGGGTTGAAATGAAAGACATAATCCCTAACTGTGAAATCAACCATCATTTGATACTCTGAATTTTGAAAAGAGATGGCCCCCCTGCGCACACCATCTCCACACCAAATGTGGAGTCTTTCACACAGGCTTCGAAAATCAGTGAACTCCACCAGCGAGCTGAGTGAGTTTGACTCTCAGCACAGTTTGTCTGGCCAACTGCCGTGCTGTGTGAGTGTTGTCCTAGAGCTGCTGTGGGCTTATGCTGCCCACATCCCTCTCCATCGAGACCGGCCTCCTCTTTGCTTCTTCGGACCACTGCTGGCAGCGGGACTGAGTACTCAGTAGATGTGGAGAGAGACATAACAGGCTGCAATTCCCCAACTCCCACCAGGAAAGTCACTCCAAGATTAATGAGTGTTGCGATGTCTGCTGGCTACATGTTCGACCATCAAAAACTTGGACCAATGGACAAGAGATAACTTCAAGGGATGAGGGGGGTTTTGTTGAAGTTTTTGGATGGAGTTTTTTCAAGCTGGGTCTACAAAAATATCACTTTTTGTTTCTCCTATATGGATGTCATTGAAGAAAGTGCTTTGTATTCATTTGATATATATAAATTATGAAAACCTATGTATGCGCTGTCCTAGGACACGATATCTCAGCAGAAACCTAACCCAGGGTGGATAGGATAAAGAAATAATGAGTAGATGGAGAATGCTGGAATACAAGACTGCCACAGATCAGGGTTGCTGGTTTATTTCTTTTCCCAAGACAATGTTGTAGCTACAAATTTCAATTTTTTTTATTCCTAAACTTCTTATGAAAACTGACTCATTAGGTATCAAGACAAAAGAAACACATTTCATTTTGTCAGGAAGTCACTTGGACAGACAAGTCTCTGGCAGGAAATGAAATAAATATGGAAGGAGTGGCAGGAGTGAGTGGCTCGGTTGACATTTACTGTGACTAGTGTTTGTAGCGGCGAATGCATTTCTGTCATCCTCTCACTCACCATCTTCGTCTCGTCCTCCTCCGCGATCCCTCACGTACATCTTTCCCTGCTGCATGCAGATGTCCGTGACCTTTAGCTTTCCTGTATGAAATATAATAATAGAAAAAAAGGGAGGTGAATTCATTGAAGAACACAGGTGCAGTTCAAAACGGCTCGACTGGATCGGAGACTCTGGGGCTGGTGCCAGATGCCACCATTAAAAAAAAAAAAAAGTAAAAGAGGTGGAATTTTTATTGTTTATTGTCACATTTTCTGTGGATGTGAGCTCAGCTGTATGATCCTGAACCATTTTACTAAAATGTAGACTTATGAATATGAATATACACCCAATACTCCATAATGAGGATGTTTACATAATTCATATGAATGTGTGTTTCTGCATATGAGCATGAGCGTGCTCACTCCCACACCTGCTCGTGGTATGTCTGCAGGTTTGCAGCATACTGCGACCATTTTCGGTCTCCTCCAGACACATCCAGAGTTCCCCTCCATCAAGGGCATAATGGTGCGATCCGTCGGCTGATAATGTTGGCGTGATCCACAGGCCGGCCAGCCCGGCGCCAGAGCAGAACAGCCTTTCTCATGGCCCATTACAGTCTGCTTAATGACCACACTGATGACCCAAACTCTGTGGCAGGCTGTCCTCACTCTGCCTGTTTAAAACAACATTTCACTCCCCTCGCCAAGGTTCACTCACCCCGGCAGCTACAAAATGGTGGATTCTGTTTTTCTGTCTGTGTGGACTTCCAATCAGAAAATTAAAGCGCTGTAGCAGACACTCTGTTTATTGTTACTCTGTCCTCATAAAAACACTTTTTGATTTTCTTCCAAATTATATTATATTTAAATGATAGTTTTTTGTTTTGTTTTTTTACCTTTATTACTTCTTATACTAAAAAATAGCACAAGACATTTGCTAAATATTGATACATTGTAAACATACTAGGTAAGACTGTAAATCAAAACTTAAATTTAAATATAACAATAGATAGGAATAATACTGTCTTCATGACAAAAGTGAGCAGAAGTTGTGCCTGTTGCTATCAAAGCATAGTTCAACTAGGCATTCCTTATTAAATAATATCAAATAATAATTGTGAGGATGGCACCTGTGTTTCCTAGTAAAAGCTTATGTGTGTTTGGAGTTGCAGGAGGTGAATAGTGTCAGTGAAGTGCGCCATACCATCCATCCATCCACCCAGACCTAACGTCACCTGACTTCCTCGTTTGCTCCAGTCATAATTCCATTGGCCACTACAGGGCTTTGTCACCTAAACGTAAGCATATGTCGTTTTGAGACCCTCACATCTGGACTGATGCTGTCGGGCTTCTTGGGAGGACAGTGTCTTCCATCCACACACACACACACACACACACACACTGTCATTTCCAATGCTGGTACACTGTTATGATGTCCCAGAGACGTGTGTGTGTGTGTGTGTGTGTGTGTGTGTGTGTGTGTGTGTGTGTGTGTGTGTGTGTGCGTGCGTGCGTGCAGGGTTATAGTGAATGCTCTGATCTCTTTGACAGACGTGGCTTCACACAGTCGAGGCAGCAAATAAAGACACACAGACACAAGATGGATGCTTACATTGCATGTTGATACTGTATGTGTATGCCCAGACTTGGCATACAAACTCTCTCTCACACACACACACACGTACACACACACACACACGTACACAGACAGACGGACATGGACAACAATATTCTCTGGGCACACTCTTTATGTCTGTAGAGGCAAATGCGTTTCAGACATGTTAGAGCAGTATGATTTCCAGTAATTCTATTCAGTCTGTGGGGCTGAGTGAGGCACAAAGGATGTTCACATGTTTTTTCCACAGACACTATCCACCATGGAATTCTTCCTTGTGTCACATTTCAAACTCCGAAGTCTTAATTTGGAGGCTTAAACAAGTGAAGCACGGTGTCCAGAGTATTAGAATGAACCTTCTTTGCCATAATAAATGATGATAAATAATTTGCTCAACATTTAATTAGAATTATTTTAACAAATGTCCTATGTGTACTTTACATGGATGTGTCTTGTTAATAGTGTATGTGAATTTTACTAGCTTTTAATCATCTTTCTAAAGAAACCATGTTAATTATTTTGCCAACCTTGGGAGACTCTCCTCACCTAACAGGATTTTTGGAGGATGCAACAGGATGCAACAGTAGAGGAATCCTAAGATATGAATTTAATTTTTGCTCTTTCTCGGCCATTTCCAATTTCCCTCACTCTTTATCTCTCCGTCCCTCCCTCTCTCGTTCCTGGGCTGTTATGATATGTGGCCATGTTGTACGGCGACTGGAAATGACAGATGATCTCTCTGAATGAGTAATACAATCAGAGCCATGGGGCATTGGAGTGGAGAGAGAGAGAGAGAGGGATGTGAGGGAGAGAGAGAGAGTGTGAGGGAGAGAGGAATAGATCAGCTGGAGATACGGGACTGAATCTGGGTATCTTAATTTAGTGGGCCATAATTAAAAATCTGTTTGCCAGTTTTTTCTCTCCCTGCTCCACAGTCCCGCCTCCCCTTGACAATTAAAGATTTAATCACCATCTGCAAAAAGGGGCTGGGAAAGTACGTCTGACCCAAAACTCAAAATGCAAGACGATGCTGTTGAGGGATAACATTCGGAGAACTTGGACACTGTTTGTTTGCTGTCCATTCTCATCCAACTATGAATTTGTTTACTGACATAATTACTGCTATAATGAGCCACTAGAAACAGACACTTGTGACAGTGTTTGCTTTTTGTATTTTAATTTGGTTACTTGCCAGAACATAAGAACCAGATCTGAGCTTTTAGTAAACTGTCGCGGAAAATACAAGCAAATATCTTGTTGTGGAAATTAGGAAATAACACCAAAAACCTTGGGTCGCCCACATGTGCACTCAGAGTAAAATGGCTCTCTATTGTAAGTTATAAAAGCCTGACATCATTCTAAATTTAAATTCTGCAGTAACACATTTTGTCTGTCCAACAGACCAGTCTGTACACAAGCTCAAACAACTAGAATATGAAATATGCTTCTGTAGTGTACGCTGGGAACACTGTGTTCCACATCCAGCTCCAAGTTTTTTTCTTTTTTGGTTCTGAATGCATCTAGAGACTGATAGCAAACCGTGAAACATAATATCACACAAACACAGCATTTCCACACTGAAGTTTTCAGCTCCCTGTGTATTCATGCGGACAATTATCATTTCTTTGAACTGTAGCCTTCCCATAAGAAAAAGAGAGAGCTTTTTATTTGTGGAATGGAGAAAAAAAAGGCAGTCCTGTTAGTCAGACTTTTGCAATCTCGTGTACTTGTTTCAGTACGATCAACCTCCTGGAGTGTGTATTTGCTAGTATTATTGAATCTTTCTTTCTGATCTTTCTCACCAATGACTGCCAAGAGGAAATTGTTCTTTTGGATAAATATATTCAAGAATGCAGAGGAAATAATTTTTTTGTATTTCCATGTACTCGAAATCTAATGTTGTTCCTAATGATCCCTTGGCATTCATTGCTGGTGTGGGACTTCTTAGAAACCCTTTAGAGGATAAAATAACAGGAAATCTAAAATATTGCAAAGTGAAGTGCTTTGCAATCAATGTTATTCATGCTTAAAGTAACCACCAGTGTGATTTCAGTAAGAACTATTTGGGGAATTTTGGACTTATATTTTCTTCTGCAGGGCTTTACTAGGAGAACTTTCTCGATTTAGCAAAAGAAGTCCACTCAAGTCTATCTTGACTGAAACAATTCCTTTATCCACCTTTATAAAACAAGGATCAGTTAAGAAACAGGTTTTATTTTCTAAGACAGCCACTGGATTTGCTGTTGATCTGGGTTTTAGTATGTTTTTGTTTCACCTGTGTTTTCTCTCTTTTCTGTACGTCTCTTCTGTGTTTTGAGCTGAGTTTCAGCTGTGGACTTATTAGTGGCGTGGCTCAGTCGGTTCACCCCTTTGGCCTGGAGTGAAATATCTCAACTACTATTGGATGGATTGCCACAAAATTTTGTACAGACATTTGTGGTGCCCAGACGATAAATCCCACTGACAATGATGATCCCCTGACATTTCTGCTGGCACCACCATGAGGTTGACATTTTTGGGTTTTTAGTGAACATCTCAACAACAATTTGATGGACTGCTATGAAATTTGGTACAAATATCCGTAGTGTCATGATGACCTGCCCTGATGATCCTCTGATGTATCCTCTAGCGCCACCATGAGGTTGACCTTTGTGGTATTGTGAAATATCTCGACAGCTATTTTAATGGATGGCCATCTATTGCCGCCACCAGGTCAAACTTTCAATTTGTCCAATATTTTTTTTTTTTTTATGTTTAGTGCTAATTAGCAAATGTTAGCATGCTAACTCACTAAACTAAGATGGTGGGTCTTTGTCTGCTAGTATTATATGGTGTTCCACATCTGCTGTAAAGTAAAATATCTTTTGAACTCATACAAAACAAGGTCATGCATGATTATGCATGAGTGTACTGCACGTTGGCAAAGAGGCTCTTTGGAATATTTGAATGTATTGGATATGCTCCTCTTCACAAAAACACACACTGATTAAGACACAGACTCAGCTCAGTGTGGCACTGAGAGAAAATAAGTCACATTCTCCATCAGGTTAGTGGATGAGAAACCAAGAAAATCATAAAGGAAATAACAGAGGAGCTGCTTGTGTATTTTTTATTACAACAATTGAAGAAATCAATAGGTACATTCAATATTCGCTCAGACCTCCTATTTTTGTGCTTTAAGTCTAGAACAAACTAAATCCCCCTGTAAAAGATGACTTTATCTCAGACAGTCTGTAATTAAGTCACAAAGCAGAACTGTCTGGAGCTATCTATGGGGAGAAGGTGGGCAGGGAAACTTTGAGACTGTGACATGTCATGAATTACAACTCAGTCTATTTCCTTGCCAACTCTTATCGGGTTCAGAGACCTGTTCTAAAGGGGAGCTTTAGTTTCGTGTATCAGGCCAGTGCTTAATGGAATTGATGGCTCTGTATCAACTTTGGCCCAACAGAGAGGGGTGGATTGGAACTTGTTGGACTCAGTGGAGCTGTGCCAAAAAATCAGAAAGTCTCCTTAGCCACTTTACGGAGGTGGCTGATATCAGTTATGGAGTTAAGAAGCTAAATTATGTGGTTTATGACTGGTGGGTAGATCATTTCACTGGAACATTACTGTTTTGTTACATGCTAACATGTTGGATGTTGGAAGATAGACTTTTATAGCACGGTCATAAATGTATCTACCTTTTGATTAGCGGCCATAACAGCCACAGAGGAAAGATAAATGGAGAAATGAGATGATGAAAAATAAAGATTGAAGTGGCCGTCGATTCAGGGATAGAAAATAAAAACAGAGAGAGAGGGTGTACAAAGTTCAAAGGTATGTTGTCAGCTATGGTGACCTGCTGACTTCTCTTGCAGCGAGCTAACAAGGCAGCATCACTTTTAGCCCAGTGCCCAGAGCGGAAGGGGGTCGGATCGGGTAAGGAGAGGTAAATTATACCCCCAGTCCAGCCACAGACGGGTCCTTCTGATGCCTTGCATAAAACTCTCATAAATGTTTGATTTTGTTTACTGGTCAGCATAGTATGAAAAACAAGTCTCATCACACTGAGTAAGCCTTGCCTCTGCTGAGAGCCTCAGGATAGGCTTCCAGTAGCACACTGTTGACAAGAAGAATGAGGAGCAGTCAGGAAACACAATGAAGAATGATGGAAAGGAGGTTTTGCTTGAGGAACATGCTTTTTCTAAATGTGTTAAAGACAATATAAGTCTGGAAGTGAAAGTAATTACATTCATGGAACAAACTGGTGAAGCTGTGGAGGTTTAGTTTTTGCCCTAACAGAATACCTAGCTCCAGGTAGTCTATTATAGGTATTAAAGTCTATTTCTTTCTTTCCTTTAATTGCGCTTCTGCTTAAAACAAGATAAAAGCCTTTGCTGTGGGCCATCAAATTCCTGCCAGCTGACTGAAAAGATGTGTTGCAAAGTATGCGTCACCAACTTTGCATTGAGGCCAAGGATGCCAAATATTCAGACAAGAGAGGGCTCAGAACTAGGACATGGATTGACTTTACAAAACTCAAGAAGTGCTGTGCAGTTAAGGGATCTTGCTAGGCAAAAATATATTTAACAGAGGATCAATTATAGATCAGAGATGAAATATTTCACTGTGTCTGGAGGAGAAGGTCATTCATTTTGCAGTTGATCTAACCTGAAGAAATAAATCACCATGTTTTCTCTCAATTAATTTGACTTTCTTGTGTCATCCGTGCCACTAAACTACAGCGTGCAAAGAACTCAAAGAATGCACATGACTTAAAACTCTACTTCTTTGTCTGTCTGAAATTACTTTAACAGACAGAAAGTACAAAATATTCTGTGATTTAATTTCCAACAACAATACAGTAAACTGTGAAAACTTAAAAATGCACTTGCCCAGTGGTTCAGTCCTCTAGCAGCGGTGCTTCTGGCAGGGTGGTGCAGGTCTACAGTGCAGGAGGAAAGAAAGGCAAATAAATCAATAAATAAAATGAGTAGGAAAGGTCAAATGCACACACAACTGAAACAGAACTGCACAGATTTATATAGACACATTAGCATTATTGATATGTAGGCAAGTTGGTACAGCATGGAATGACATGAGCAGTCATTAATAAGTGTAACTCTTTCTTATGTAATAACCTCGGGTAATTGCCCTGCACTAAAAAAACGAAAGGTTTGTTTGTTAGAGCAACAGAATAAAACACCTTACAAGTTATTATACTTGTCACTAAAACAGCTGTTATGATCACTGTTTATTATGTTCTAATTAGATTGCAGTGTTAATTTGCAAGCTTATGAATAAAACCTGTTGGATTGTGTGATGATCACAAACAGACTTTGTAATCAGAAAACTCATTCAATCTGAGGTCTCTCTTTTCATTTTAAATGTGATTTATTGGCTTTCTCCTCTGAAGCTGTCAGTCAAATCAATTGCAAAAAAAAATTATATCTTGGTTGTGTTCTATTTTGTACATTACAGCAACAGAAAAACCAAAAGATATAAAAAATAATGCTTTATTACATCAAGACAGATTATGATTATGGTTTTTCATTTGTTGAACCCCACTCAAGACAAAAACAACAACAAAATGAATAAAAACACAAATAAATAAAATAGTCTGTATAGTATCTGTCTGAGTGGTACAACCCACTGCAGTGATGGGGTTTAGTTGGCTGTCTCTGTGTGTGTGTGTGTGTGTGTGTGTGTGTGTGTGTGTGTGTGTGTGTGTGTGTGTGTGCCCTGAACAAAAGATGTTTTATCATCACCATTTGCTGCTACTGACCTTAAACCCAGACTGTGCTTCGGCTGAAGCTCGCTCTCATTGTCACTGTCTGCATTCCCACGTCCATTTGTCTAACCTCTTTAAGGAGCACCTCTGTTAGCACTGTATAGGTGGCCACATTATTTTCTTCTTCCTTGTATTGAATTATCCAGAATTGTTTCCTCTAAATCAGAACACCTTAAAAATTAAACAATATTATGTGCATACACACACTTGTAGGAATCTTGCAAAAGTGCTTGCAGAGTAGACAGTCATGTATTTTTAATAACAATGTTGGCTGGGTTTTTGAGATGCCTAGTCAGTTCAACTTACTGCTCGTGGTGAAGTGAACAACTGTACCGGGTTAGCCAGAGCTGCGTGGCCACATATGTGGCACAGGTCGAGAAATATAGGCTGTAACCAGTGCTGTGTGTCTGTGGTGTGTTCATTTGCTAGTAGGAGGTGACTGGTAGATAAACAGTATTTCATTAATTCACAGATAAGAAAGCCACACCCTCAAAACAAATAATTAGGGGGGGGGGGGGGTTTGCTCAGTAGTTGACTCTCAAATCTTGCATTGTGTGTATTTATATACTCAGTATTTTTTATCCAGAAAGACACAATATACATATATGGTATTCAGATCTCCTGATCACTTGGCTTGCCTTTAAATTCTTCTTTTACCTACTGACAAAATACACACACACACACACACACACACACACACAGACCTGTACTTTATAACAAAGACAGCAAAGGTTGCAATCTCAACAAAAGAACAGACAGATTCAATAAAAGGTTGGAAAGGTTCAATGAAAAAGGGTTCTCAAATATTATTCTCTATTCCTCATTGACCAGAGGCAGAGCAGCTGTGCTTTTAACTACACTTATCACTGTGGAGGAAAAGTCACAGGTAGCAGACTGACTCAATGCATAGGCAATCTCATATGCCACAGCTGTTGCAGGAAAAAGCACATATCGTACTGTAATATAACATAAATCCTAAAATTGTACATATCATAGCTTGCTAACATTAGCTTCATTACACATCCTGTCATGCACTAGGTGTAGTTTGTAAAGGACAAGGAATGCCATGTCATGCTGATCTTGTTCCAACATGTCACATACTGGATGTCGCACACATTAATAAGTCATAGCCACAGTTGTGTTCCCATGCATGAATTTATCATGGCCACGCATTACTTTTTTAACCGTAGATGTCATCAATAAGGCTTCAGTCAAATGAAGAAAAATTATATTAATGAAAATATGTTTTTGAACAGTGATGAAAAACAAGTAGATGTTAGTGATGGACCCCTTCTGAACATCCCAAACAAGTGGATGCAGTATGAAAAATTAAACACAGGCACTTAAGCATAGCTGAGCCAAGCAAGGACATTCACAACAAGCCATTAAGCTTTCAGATTCCGCTGAACATCACTAATAAGTAGTCTGGCTCACACAGACCACATGGTCCAGCCAGCTGTGAATGTGTGGACAATCTAGTACTTAGATGGCACGAGCCACTTTTTGGGCAGGACCTTAATCATTGTACGGAAGACATGCTAGAAATGCTTATAATACAATAAAATAAAGATGAATACACTTACTCTAAGAGGCACTGTACTGACTCTTAGAGCCTTTTTTTTTCTTTTACAAGGGAAGCCAAGTGTCTTGCCAAGCAGCACTAGCCCCACTAGTGCATGAAGAGATGGATATTGTCAAGTCTCCCCTCATAACTCTCATGGAAGGCCAAGTGGAAGAGGTGACCAAAGCAGTATAGTGGTAGTGCAGTCAACAGGATAACGTTTCAAATTGACATGGATTGCTTTTGTTTGGGAGCCTTAAGGCAATGGCGGCTGT
Organism: Macquaria australasica; assembly: GCA_005408345.1. Classification (NCBI taxonomy): domain Eukaryota; kingdom Metazoa; phylum Chordata; class Actinopteri; order Centrarchiformes; family Percichthyidae; genus Macquaria; species Macquaria australasica. The sequence continues at coordinate 137,256 of SEMN01000586.1, read as the reverse complement.
GCCCGAGTTGAGCGTGTCAGATTCGGATTCCACTGAGACTGAGATATGTGTTCAAAAATATAACACACACTGGCAGCCCTGTGTCTGTGTGTGGTACAGTGAAGTGCAGATTCAGTCTACAAAACAAACAGTATCATAATGGTCCATAATAGTATTCAGACAGCAGTCATATTCTTTGTTGTCTATTATTTTTACCCATGCTAGTGGCGTGGCTCTAGGAATGGCAATGGATGACCCTAAACTGAAATATCCCCAGACTGAAGTATCTCAACAACTATTGGATGGATTGCCATGACATTTTGTACAGACATTCATGGTGGCCAGACGATGCATCTTAATGACTTTGGTGATCCCCTGACTTTCCCACTATCACCACCATGACATGTGTGTTTGTGAAACAAATTTTAGAGGCGAATTGACGCAAAGATGCATCCACGCAAGTTGGAAATGTTTCAACGTAAGCAAAAAAGAATCACACTTATCCCAGGACTTTATGAATCTGCTTCAGAAACGTACAGAGACGAGAGGAAAAAGGAGAGAGACATCGGCTGTTTGGGGCGGTCCAAGGGTCAAATTTGTGCATAGGACATGAGTCAAAAATTTGCTTCACTTTCTGTCTGAACACTCCTTGCGTTTGTGGTCTTGAGTGAAATGTCTCACTCTCAACACACCTTCATGTTCCCCTCAGGATTAATTGTAATAACTTTGGTCATCTCCTGGCGTTTAATCTAATGCAATCATCAGGTAAAATTTTAAATTTGTCTTAGTCTTTGTTTTATAACCAAATACCTGCTAAACTATTGACATCTCCGTCAGCCTCATCTTAACTTTGTGTTTAATGGTAATTAGCGAATGTTAGCATGCAAAGACCCTAAACTAAGATGCTGAACATGGAAAGCATTTTACCTGCTTAACATCAGAGTGTTTGAAAAGCAACTGTTTCTGTTTATCTGTCAATTGAAGTGTGCATGCCGTCAAAGTTTGTGCCGGTAATCCAAACCGGTGTCTGGAATTTTTCTAGGTCATCTTTTAAAGTCCTTCAGAATGAAAAATTGAAGGGTTATCATCATATTAGTCAGACAGGAGACACTTTCTTTCCTCCTCTCTCTATCTCTTTCCCAGGCCCGAGTGGAAAAACTGGCCCACCCTCAAAGTAGCGGGTGCCCTGTCACACAACACAACATGGAAAGAAGGTCTGATCAGCTTTCACACAGGGAACTCTGCCTCACCACAGGGTTGGTGTTGCCATCTTAGAGCAGAGGTGTGTTGCCAAGGCCTGGGCTGGCAGATAGAGTGCTGACCTGAGTATACAGAGTTGTTGCTCTGTTGTTTTTTGCTGTTGACTCCCATCTCATTTCTTGTTTCAGGCAAACACTGGAACTTGACAGTGTGGGCGCATGGACCTGCAAATGATATCTACAGGGGTTTGGACTGGAATATTGTCAATCAGAGTGAGCAAGAAGGAGAGTATGGGATGTTGTTTGAGTATGTGTTTGTACAGTACATGTCTTCATGGCTGGGCTTGTGTCTCTTGTTATATAGAATATGCATAGAGTGTATACTGTACATGTCTTCATGTCTGTGCTTGTGTATGTTGATATATACATTATACATAGGGTGCATGCATCTGTCAAGTTTAAAGATTATGTGGATACGGTCTAGTTTTGATGTTCCTTACTGCAGGATTTACTTGCCTGAGTTAAACATTTATATGAAGCCTCTCAATGAGGAGCCAGAGAGGAAAAGGGAGCAGGAGGGGAGATGCATCCTGACCTGCAGTGAACTGTTGCCTCCTGTTGAGCTTTCATTTCATGGTTAAATGTGGAGTTAATAGCTGGTCTTACATGGTGGTGCCTTCAGTGTCTCTGTCTCAAGCCTCTATTAGTCCCTGTGGCTTAAAAAAAAGGATACTGCCTTCTCTAAGCGGCTAAGCAAACAACAGCATTCTTGTGTGGAAGTTAGGTTTAATACACTCATTACACAATGACTACAAATGACAGGACTCCAAAATAAGCTTTGTATTTAATAAAATACCACAAATGACTTGTGCCAGCTGCAATACCTTGATCAATATGCCCCCTCTTTGTACATCTGGCATCCTCAATTCTTTGTAAATGTCAGCAATCTTTAATCTTACTAAGTTCATGGGGTTTATAGATCACCTTTAATTGCAATAGTAGAGATGGAAATGCGCAAATGACATATTTTGTGAACAGGTGCGCAAAAATGATGTAAAAGGAAATGTTGAAAGTGAGGGGGAGCCTTTGAGAACATTAGAAAAAAACATAGCTCAACTTTAGGGAGAATTTTATATATATTTTATTATATTTCAATTTCATATTTCTTAGAATTTTAAGAACTATGCTTCACAAACATGATCTTGTTGAAGTACAATGAATCATGTATCCATGTTCTACATTTAGCCGTCGGGTTTGTAGATTTTACAGGTCTACATGGGCGTGAAAGTGAGATGTGAACCCGGCCTATACCTTCATCATTAAAGAAATAGTTTGACATTTTGTGAAATACGCTAATACAATTTCTGGCAGAGCGTTAGATGAAGAAGATCGATACCACTCTCATATCTGTCTGTTAAATATAGGGATACAGGCTGCAGCTGGTTAGCTTAGCTTCACAGAAAGACTTGAAACAGGGGGAAGCAACTAGACTGGCTCTGTCCAAAAGGTAACAAAATCCACTTACCAGCACCTCTAAAGCACACAAATGCAGCGTCTCATAATAATAAACCATCTGCTATACCTGTTAGTCCATATCAAGCTCATCTTTGCCTTTTCCCAATATGGCAACTCAGAACTTCTGTCCCATCTGAACTTTACTGGAGTCCAAATCCAGAACAATATGTAGGGGAATGATCACGGGTCATACAAGGTGATAATGTTGCAACAGTGAAGAAGACTTCCCTCATTGAGGATTTTGAGAAGCTAGCCTTTAGCAAGTTTTCGCTTTATTTCATCCATTATTGACCGTTAGCTTGCCAGACTAACGCCAGACTAACGCTGTCTTTCTCTTTTCCTGCTGTGCATTGAGGGCCTTACTCGCAACACACTCGAACGCAGACGAACCTGACAAGAGCCAGAGGCAACAAATTGGTCTGAACCCAACCTGAAACCTGACACACTGTTTGGACGTGTCGGGTAGCAGGAATCTATGTCCCGCCATTTGCACAAATCCAATTAACACACTTGGTCCACTTTCATCACATTGCTCTTCTTTTATACATCCACCAATGGCAAAGGAAATACTTGGTAAGCACTTTGAGCTCCCCCACTGTGACTTCTCTAATCACTTACCACATACTGTAGTCACCCCTGGGTAGAACGGATGTGTCTGCTTTTTGAAAGTAACCTAAAAGATTTATTCTTTTAGGTTAAGAGGGTAGCGGTTTGGCATGAATATGAGCTGAGAGATAGCAGTGAGAATATGGTTTGGAGCAGGAATATGCGTTATGAATACTCCTGATTTGGGGAAATAGAATTGTAGAGTTCTGTGTGTGGGACGTACACATATAAAACCAGACAAATGGTAGTGATGAAAAAAAAAAGTAGAAAACAATGTGATATGGGCATGGACAGAGGCAGTGAAAGCAAGGGGCAAGAAAAAGGTTAATATGACAAATAATTGGAAAGAGGCACAGCCACAGGCAGTGCTACTAAATTGAATCGGGGTGGATGTGAAGACTGCTGGTTAGATTAGAGATAGTATGAGGTGTTTTAAATTGGTTGCCAAATAACCAGCGCTAGATCTGAGAGGACAGTAGGTATCTGGACCAAATCATTTCAACAAGGACTCTGGCATCTATTGTACCTAGAGTTCAATTTCTTTCCCAACACGAGGAGAGCACTCCCGAACATATGAGAGGACAGGATCCTGAATTAGATATGGAGAATTAATAATTGATGGCGCCACAGTCGCACGCAGACATGTATGCCCAACACACACACTCACACACTCTCATACGGTATCTGAAGTATTATCTGCATCCTAAAGGTCAGGAGGGAGTTAAGGTTTTCTCCTTGTCAGTCACTTATGGTCAAATTAAATATTGAGTTTCTCAGAGGGAGAAGGCTTGATACTCAGTGTACTGCAGCAAGGACTGGATTGGCCACTAAAAGAAATGACGTAACTGCTGGGAAATAGTCCTTCTATTGAAGGACTAATGATAAATAAATCCATGATGACTAATGATAAATAGGCCCACATATAAAATCAATTTGAACATGTACAATTGCCAATGAGCTACATTAGAGAGCAAAATAAAATAAGCACACCAAAAGGTCAAATATGTTTTAAATGTGGAGCCGAGGTGCAGGCCAGCCCTGCATATGACGAATGCCACTCCAAGGCCTCGGGTTTATCCGTCATACACATCGTAAATCCAGCGTGCGTCTGGAGTGGGTGTGATTTACTTGGCCATGGTTTACCCAGCTCTGCATATAATAACTTGCCTTAAAGAGCTTTAAGTGGACCAAAGAAATCCAGAGAGAGAAGCCCCTGTCTCTCATCCTTGTCATCTCAGCCGGGACAAGGTGTGACTGATTGCGCAGACTTGATCGACTACTTTGCATGACGTACAATCAGATAAAATGGCCATCACTTGGGCTCTATCAAGCCATAAATCACCACTGAGATATGGAGGAATATGTATTCTCTTTCTTCATAAATCATGGTTATCCCTCATCTAAGAGTCAATTATCTAACGTGCAACAAATGGCTCGGCAATAACCTTGAAGATAGGGGATACGTTCAGGGAGGCCAGCTTGCAGGTTGTCTGTTTTGTAACCACTGGCCACAACACTGCATTATTTAAAAGCTGTTCAAGAATGGATTTATGTAGATTTGAAAACATTTTGAAACAGTTTTATTTGATGTGACCTGTCAGAGTCTGATGATTTATTGACCCTACGTTTGCCTGGGTGAGAAATTCATGTCAGTTTTGTTGAGTAAATGGATGCTATTTCATCCTTAAGCTCTTGTAATGATGGCATGGTGTTTTATTTCCTCAGTAGGGACTTAGTAAAGGAACAACTTACATTACATGAAGGCATTCAGTGATCATAAGCCAACCTTGGACGTTGTACTGCTGATCTGTACTTCAAAGACAAACACATTTTCCTTTGTAATTCAGCCTCATCTCTTGTTAGAGCTGTACAGAAAAGAAACAAGACTATCAGTATATGTTCTATTTCTATGTCTTGGTGATCCTTATAATTGCAAACATATGAAAGGAGTCACAGGAAAAGAGATTGTCTTTGTTCTGTTACACCACATTTGTTTCATTTGAACTTCACAGAATATGTAAGTCCACTGACAGTCCCTGGTAATAATTGGGTGCTTTAGGCTGAGGAACTTCACATGGGCAGAGACCCAACGTTACAAGCCATGATGCAAAAAAAAACCCAAAGTCAACAGAAGTAAAGTATCAGGGATTGCCCCCACACAATTATTGCACTCCAGCCATTAATATTTAGTTGCCTGCAGAGTGTTCAGTGCAAAGACAAGCTTTCCAATCTCTGTATATTCATGCTAGTTTATATGATATTATATTTAAATAGATTCAGATTTTTTTTTTTTTAACTTTGCATAAGTATTTGCTTTGCAGGGTATCTTTAAAAGTTGCAGTTTCAGCCTTTGGCAAAATTGGAAAGCCAAATCCGAACAGTAACCTATCATGACTTTAAACAATAGTGAGCATTTTGGGTTCATCATATGTGCCAGATGCCATCAACAACTTTGTTCTCATAGCAATTCACATTTCACACACACAGCTAAGGTTGGAGAGAGTTCTTCTGGGCTACTAGGCTTTAAAGATTTTAAGTGCAGTTTAAGGTGTGCTCACTCCTAAAATGTTGGCAGATGATTGGTGAGGTTTATAACAAAATCTACTACAGGTCAATATAAGATTTTGGAGCGTGTCGCCTTAGCAATTCTTCTCTCTGAGACCCAGTGGTTGGGAAGACTGTCTTTCATTCTATGTTCCTTTCTTCACTTCCCTTTCTCTCTCTTACTCTCACTCTGTCTCCCTGAGCCCATTTCAACATTCTCTCCCTTTTCCGCTGCTCCTGTTAAATTGACCTGTGCACAGGAAATTCTCAGCTCTTTCCACGACAGGTTTACTCTCCAGATAAAATCTCACTGTCCCGTCCGTGGGTGCTGACGTCTTCTTTGCCATAAGGCAAGGCAAGGCAAATTTATTCGTGTAGCCCCTTCCAAAAACAAGGCAATTCAGAGTGCTTTTTATGAAACATAAAGGAATTAAGAAAAGATACAAAAGAAATACAAGACAATATAAAAAGACACACAAATAGGATTTATAAGGATTAAAACAAATTTAAGTAAAACAGAAGATTAAAATAAGCTAAAATAGAATACAACAAGTTAAACAGTAGGATAAAAATTACAGTGCAGCTAAAGTGTAATTCAAGATATGAATAAATAGTCCCAAATTTAACTTAATAAAATGCAGTGGCCTTTACCTTGGTGGGGGCAATGGCATCAATAACATTAGTCATTTTAGAACTGAAATTATCTACAAGATCATCGACTGAGACCCACGCAAGGGCAAGTGTGGAAGAGAAAGTCTGAATGAATAATTCACTGGTGTTTTCATTGAAATAATATTTACTGATTAGCTCAGTTTGAACATTTGTATGCACTGAGATAGTCATCTTAAAGAAAACACAGGAAATGATCAGAGGGAGCAACACCAGTCACCACAACCTTAGAGATGTTAAGGCCCTTGGAGATGATTTAGTCCAAAGTGTGCCCCTTATTGTGTGCAGGCTCCGTCACATGCCCAGTCAGCCCATAGTTATCCAGAATACAACACAGTTCTTTAGTGCTGCTGTCCTCGGGGTTGTCAATCACCAACAATAACTTCAGAGTCAAAGTCAATGCAGAGATGAGAGAGAGTTCAGCAAAGTCATCACAAAAGTTTGCACAGTATTTAGGTGACCTGTAGATGCTTAAGAAAACAGCTGAAGAGCGACACATTCAAAAGAAGCTCATTTCCCATAAGACATCTGCTCGCACTGGAAAGAATTATTAAACAAAATGGCAACTCCACCTGCTTTCTTATGCACTCGCTTCGCTCATTAAACTGAAGTTGGGAGGGGTTGAGTCAAGAAGAACTGCTGCACAGTTGTCTTAGTCTAAGTTTTATTTTTGGTAGGAGAAAGAAGAGGCATATTGGGGGGTCATGGAAGTGTGGCAAGGACCCTGTCTGTCCTAGACATCTTCTGTCCTCTCTGCGCTGATGCCAGGCAGATTTCTTTGGTGTTGATTTGAATGGCAGCGATTCGAGATGAGTCAGTGCAGCTTAATCTCTGATCTTAGTTTGTTAGATATATCCCTAAGAGGGGAGGGAGGGGGAGACTGATGAGGCAAACTTTTGGTGACCTTGCTGGCCTTATCTGCCTTGTCAGCCCGCACAGGAGAGAGCTGTTCTCTCTTTCTGTCGTCTTCGTTATCAGCAAGGTTGGTGTTACAGAATGTGCTTGGTTGGGGTGGAGGCCAATGACGTGGCAGTGACCAGGGGCTGAGTTTAACAGCAGCGTTAACCAGCGTTACCATTTTATCAGTGAATCGTAAAAGGGAGAGTGAAGGGAGGAGGAATTAGGAGAGGGATTCATGAGCTGGTTATCAACACACTGACACTGAGTTTTTTACCCTTGGATCCACATCAGACTTTTTTGCCTTTTATTGTCGGCTGGCACTTTTCATAATACTCCATGCCAAAACTTATGGTTCGAACATGTTTTCCAGTTGTAATGTCGGGGCTGACTGCGGTCTTTGTTTATGTTTGTGTTTATGTCCGCGGCAGAGGTTGGCTAATCTGAATCTATAAATTTTGCTCTGGGAGTACAGAGCACCCAGATTATCCCAGCATGTAGAAATCCCATTAATGGCGCATGGCTTCACTGGTTTCGTTTCAGTGAGTCTTGGGAAAGTTAGCTGTCTATTTGAACCTTGTCGAGTTTAGGGTTAGCTTAGGTTTAGGGTCGAGTTCTGATAAGCTAACTCACCAGCAGAGTGTCATGAAGTTCATAAGACTTCTCCAGCGTGAATATCCTTGACTGAAGTAAGGCAAACTTCTGTAACAATTTATGACAGTCTCTGCACTTCATCGATTGTGATGAGCAGAGTCATGGTGCAGTCCAAGACCCAATTATAGGAAACCTCCTTAAAGGTTTTGTAGTTTGAGACAAGTAGGAAAAAAAGTAGATGTTTATCAGTGATTGCGAGGCACTGATTCGGTGCAGAGGTCACTCTCTTCCCATCTTCACCTTATGTCTGTTATCTCTCTATCCACTGTAAATTGAAAAGAGATTTCCACAACCCGGTTATTGTAGTGAACTGCCAATTGATGTTAGTGACCGTCCAATCAATTAGGCAACCCTACAATTACTGGTGTTCCTCCAGATGTTTTACTCAGCACCAAGTGAGTGGGAATACATGTAGGTATGTAGGGAAACTGCACACAGACCGATGTGCAGAAAAACAAGAGAGAGTGTGAAGTAGACTGGTGTGAGGGTTGCAGATGGATAGTGGCCAGCTTGAGAGAAGGTGGGAAGTAGAAGAGAGAAGGAGTTGGGTAGATGTGTTGTGCATCAGTGAGGTGAGAAATTGCGAGAGCTGCACAGATGGCATGCTCTCACCTTCATCAAGCTCTCCCTCCTTTGGTCTTCTTTGCCCTGGCACCAATGCCACATGACATGACCTACTAAATGTGCCCTTCATATGAGCATTTATAGTTGTTCATCTTTAGCATTTTCTGATCTAAACATCTGCATGTACTGGGTCTCTCCAGGGTAAAATATTCTGGTGCACAGAAGTCATGTGTTTTATGTTTGAACTATGGATTGGAACAGGTGGGTCTAAAGAGCAGCAAAAACACCACCTACAGAAAGGCAAAATTCAATTGAACATCTTAGAAAGGATGCTAATTGTCTTTGGTTTTGACTAATATTTAACAGAAAATATGAATTTAAAATGAATATGGGTCAAATAATATTTTTTAAAAGGAGACCAAGATTTGTTGTTCCCACACATTCAAAAGCTGTTGTGTTTCCTGCTGTGAAAAGACATTGATCACTACAGCTTACAGAAAAGAAGACAGAATATGGAGAAGATACATATGATCTGCTGATCATGTCTTACAGTCCCTCCAGGTAAGTGAAAAAAAAATAAAATTAAAACATTTTTTGGTTTTTTTAATCCAAATAAACTGATGGCTTTTCTCCAGGGGAATCCAGGCACTCCCCATTTTTCAAGCCACTGTCACTCTAATGAATAGACTAAACCCTTTTTCTTGGAATCTGAAGTTTACTGTATTTACATTGAGATGGCAAAGCAACTTTTCACTCAGTTTTATTTAAATTGGTGAAACAGCGCCCCCCTGAATTACCATTTATGTTAGTGAGCATGTGTGGTGAAATATGGTAATGCCCTGCTAGAGGCAGTCATGTCAAGCCGTTCCTTAATTAGTAATTTCACGCCTCTGGGAGTAAAAATAGACTCTTAACAAATGTAGAGGGAAGTAGCTGCACTTTTGTCAGTGAAACTATTAAAAATAATACCGTGGCAACGTCACTCTACTGAAACATTAGGTAGAGTTAGCAAGTTTTAGTATTGCTAATAATATTAGCTACCGTGCTTCATCGTGGAATCTGTTAGAAAGCCTAGCTAACGTTACACCGAAACTGGACCTTAGCTTGGGTAAAATAAGAAGACGCAGTCTAAAAACGTGCAGAGAAAATAGTTGGACACTTAGCCAAAGTATGTTGTTCTGTGTGGTAGAAGACTTCACTTTCAGTCGAAATTAAATGAAGTGGTTATTGGACTTTTTTCCATCATGAAGGACAATGGTCTTCAAATACTGGTAAGCAAGGCTAACACCCTCTTTTGCCTGTCTCCTTGCTCTGTGGCTTCTGTGGCTGCCCATACTGTGCTGTTGTTGTTGTGGTTGTAATATACAATATAAGTGGTTATGTTGCTTGTATTGAGTAAAACGCATTGTACCTTGTTTGCTTTAATATAGCTGTTTGAGGTAAAGCTACTTAAGTTTGTATTTGCATGCTGTCCACACATGCACTCAGCACTATGGACAAGGTCTGGAGAGCAAATTTGGATTTCCACAGTTTTCCATTTAGTAGTTGTCAAGTCACCTTGTGTTGTGTGATTTGTGATTGTTGTAGCCTGTGCAGAGGTCTGGTAGTAGCTTGTTGGATGTCTTTCATTCATGCTTTGATGAGGAATACTGTATGTCTGTCCTTTTCTAGTATCCCATAGACTGGAGGAATTTGTCAGTCAGAGATGTATTTGATACATGCAATGATCTGCTTTGAATTTAACTTTGTTAGTGTTATGTTTGTTAGGCAGATACATAAGAGACCTAAGTCATGTATCGGTATGATATGTGCATTGTTTCACTTTGATTTCAACATAAATATAATGTTAATTTTTCTTGTTAAGCAGTACCAGCAAGGACACATGCCATGTCCCTTTTTATAGAGCCTGTTTAACTTAACTCACTCACATTAATCTAATGTCATACTGCAGCTAATCTGTACTTTGAATAATAACGCTCTACTGACATTTCCTTTAGCTTTATTTTGCAAAAATACACACACCTTATATGCCCTCTATTTGGAGCCCATTATTGCTCTTCCTATATTGTAATGATCAAATGTTTCTGAACCATGGGTATCATGACAACCTTGTGTGTTGCTTGTATGGGGTGACTATGGGTCAAACTCCAGGCGTGCTTTTATGTCCCAGTCGATCATTATCCCTAATCACAGTATAGGCAACACTATTTGAGAAGAGAATACCAGAGTGATATAGAAAAAAAAGATGAGGTCCATGGTAACCAATAATATGATGAGCTACTTGTTAGGATTAGTCTTCAATTCAAGGAACGCCAGGATTCAGCAACCTATGTTTATACCATTGGTAAAATCCATAAAGGTTTGACAAAAAAAAACAACATAAAAAAACAACAACAAATTTCCCCGTCATCCCTCCTGTCCAAACAATCATTCAGCCACTCACAGTAGACACTATCTACAGAGGCAGAGGAAGCCATAGATTGCTCCACCTCACTCTCCCTCCTCTCTTTCTTCACTCTCTCTTTCTCCCCAGGAGAAGAACAGATGCGTAGGCAGCACTAAAGCAGCATCTGATTGTGTTTGTGATGTTTATCGCTCCCCTAGCTGCTGAAGATTTACAGTAAATATCTCTTTTATTGCTCACACAGGGCCCCGCATTTACACTGGTGCACCAGTTCCCCTCCTATATACCTTTGGCCACCCACAATCAACTTGAGGCCCGTAACCACAGCTTGTTTCTTCTGCCATATGCAGTGCTGGCTTTAAACGAGGCCTCCTGCATGCATATCAAATCATTAATCGCAGGATCTCACAATGACTCGTAAAATCCTGTTCATTGTAAATGTACCCAGCAGTAAATGCAGCAGCCTTTTATTAGTTTTTGTCCCCTGCAAACAAACTTTGAGGTAAAAATCAGGGCGAAAGTGTTAAATTATCATATTGTTATTCCTCATTGTGACTGTTAAGGATGATCTGTGGAACAAAAGGGAGCCATTGCATCTCTTCTCGCTAGCATTCATCCACTTCCATCAATAATGGCACGCATTTGAAATTGTGTTATTTGTATTCAGGGGAGGAGTGAACTTTAACCACAATTTGCACTTATAAATGAAATCCTGCTTTGAGTCGTGGCTTTTGTAAAGTGACACGGAGGACTGGGGAACATAAGGAAGCAGATGAAAAAGTTATTAAGGCGTGTTTGTGTGTGTACATAAGGGCATGTGCTCTCGTTTGCGATGCCGGTGTGCATTATTTTTAATTCCTTATTAGAACATGGGTGTGTATGTACTTTTCGCCCTATATTTAGAGTATGTGAGGAAATACGACTCAACCACTACGATACACAGCAGTTAGAGTATGAATAATGCCCATGCTTTGTGTCTCATTGCTCTTTTGTCTCTAGAATGTTAATACACATTTGTCTGCCAGCTACTGAAATACAGTATCTTATAATGCTCTCTGGGAAAGTGGAGCGGTTGAAGATTATGTGGTGAAATCAAGGCGCTCATCTTCCTCCAGACATCTGTTCGAGATAGGTTTCTCTTCGTGGATCACCCATGTTTTCATTTCATGCTTGTGGCCACACTTCCATTTCACCGTTACCCTCTCAGCCAGTCAGTTATCATACCTTGCAGAGCGATGAGTCAGGGCAGGCGGTTGTTCACATAAAGGTGAATGATACGGAAACTATCAGTCCCGAGTGGAAGAGAAATGGTAGGATTTGTTGATGGAGAAAAGGATGTAAGGTGATGGAGGGATGAAGTGATAAAAAGAATGTAAGTTGGGAGAAGGGGGATGTGATGGAATAGCGGCCTCCTGGAGTCCAGGTCAACCGCTGAACTCTAAAAGCACCCGTTTGATCATGACATGTCAAGGATGTGAGTAGAGAGAGAGCGAGGGAAGGAGGGCCGGGGGAGAAAGATGGCACAACAGCCAGAAAAAATGCTCAACGTTTGGCACCAGATTGAGTGATCCGTTTCAGGAACTGGTGAGCACATGTGTGTGTGTGTGTGTGTGTGTCTTACCTCCATTTCATGCACTGCCTCGCACCCATCACTCCTTATGGGTACGTGGTGTATTGCTTAGCCCATGGATTTGACGGACGGCACATCAGTGAGCCGCATCGATCTGGGAGGTTTGGTGGGGGGAGGGAGGGCTGGAGTTCGGTTGTCACAGACAGGGAGATGGAGGATAGTATCAGGCATGCAATCTCACAGCCAGGGACCCCGGCGTGGAGGGATAGGTCGGGGCCATCCATCTCTCTGCATTACCCTCAGCCGCAAGGACATTAAGCCAGAGGGATAAGGGTCTGTCTGGGGGTGTTTAGAGCTACGCCTGGTTATCTCTCTGCAGGGACCACAAGGCTAGAAACCAGTGTAACACCCAGGCAGATGGGCAGTTTCTTTGCTTTTGAAGTCTGTCAAAGTATAGGTGGCAGTACAGGCTTTTCTCAGTTTCTGTGTGCTCTCTTGTCCTCACTTTTATGCTCAAATAATTCAAAGATCAAGTGTATTTTGTAATGTTTTAAAGAGTCTTCTTAAGAGAAAGAGAAGATAACAAGTCATTGAACTATGGAGCTATGGCTATATGAATGCCAACATGCATTACAGATTTTATCTAAAAGATTTTAGAGAAGAAAAAGTGGTGGTGGATTAGCCCTATTTAAATTCATGTTTCGGTGTTCCACATTCTCTGCAGACTGATTGCTGTTCGATCAGACAGTCAAAACAATCTAGTCAAAAGAGTTAGAGGCGGAGTAGTGGCAAGAAGATACAGTATAGTGGAGAGAGAGAGAGGCTGAAACTTTCACAATTGAGACACATTCTGCAGTGTCACATTTAATCAAACATAAGTCTCTTACACATTGCTTCTGACAGAATGATGCATTCCACTTCTAATTTTTGTTTCACTACCACAGTCAAGTGCTCTGCAAGTCATACAACACTAAGAATAAAAAGTAAAAATACATTAAGTCTTAGCCTTGAGTTTAAGTTGTAGCTGCCATTTTGCCCTCAGTGAAATGTAACTTATTAAGTTCAGTAGTGCAGAGTTTAAAAGAAAAAAGTCATAAAAGCAAGTTCTCATGAGCAGGTTTGACTTTGAGACTTTTCTGCGAGGAACGGCCTAAAACGAATGAGTCCTTCAAGTACTTTAGCCAGCAACAGAAAAGCATGATGAATGGGATTCAAGTTAGTGGACTTACAGTAGGAACAATTACTGATTCATCAAGGCTTCAACTTTTAGTTCGACATAAAGCTTCATCCTGTTTGTAGCAGAAAAGTCATTCTATCATACAACTCCCATCTGCGGTTTCGAAGTATAAAACAGCTGCAGACACGCAGCTTCTCCCAGCAGACATAAAGAGTGTGTAGACAAACGAGTAAGACTGTGTGGTGTCCCTGTTACAAATGAGTCTGAGACCAGTCTGGTGTGATAAGAGAGAGACCAAAAGGAGTGCTGATGGGGCCTTGAGGACCATCTAAATGAGACAGGGATACGAGTGTGATATGCACAGTGTTTTTCACTCTGAAAGCCTGTCTGCCCGTCCTCAGTGCCTGGCTGGACACTCCCCCGGTGCCATGGTGTGGGACTCTTCCGATCAATATTTCATGCTATCAGGCTCAGTCATTACTGATTAGCAGACACACACATACACACCAACATACGGCCACTTGCAAACCCATCCACAAATGCTTGTGCATCCAAGAGAAGGGCAAACAGAAAGAAGAGAGCCTTTAATAGTGACTGTCAACTGTCTTTTAATAACAATCAAAAGCTAACTCACTGCTAGCCCATCCATTCAAGTGTGTCATGAATGCACTTTAGTTTTAACACATTAAACATCAGATAAAATGTAGATCTAATGATGAACATTGTCCACCATTCTTTTCAGTCTTTTTAAAATTCCAATGAAATAAAATGATAAATGACTAAGTGATTAAATGTGTTTCTATTTATATTGAATTTGCATTTTGGTCAACATTACATGACTTGTTGAGTTATAGCAATCTACTGCTAAAGAAACCTAGATCATTTGAATTGAGTGTGCATATTTAGCAGATAAACAGTTATTTCCACAATATGAACAAAGGTATGGATAAAAACACAAGTTCATTTTTAAGAACATATTGCTGTTTCTCAGACTCTTAAAAACATCGGCATGATAAGCCTCCCAATGTCACTGCTTAATGACAATGTTGAGACATGCATAATAACCAACAGATGTTGATTCTATGTTAATTGTGATGATAAAAGTTACAATGGGACAGAGGCAGCAGATGAGCCTTTTTATTTAGCTAACAATAAAAAAACATCAGGATAAATTCGGCATCATGTGGTTTGGTTGGGTTACTGAGACGTACTGTTAAGTTAAACATAATTTTGGAGCAGATTGTATTTCTTTTAAAGGCCCAGCTGGTAACGAATGAGTTCAGGAGACCGTCAGGGAAACGTCAACTTTCTTTTTTTAAGTCTGTATTTGCTCTACAAAGGCTTGTGTGTTTCACAGAGACAATTTTTCCAAATCCAAAGTCGAATTATTTGACATGACTGGATGCTGAACTTTCACATTGTCAATTGTTTTTAAAGCGACACAGCGGCTTACAGAGCAGTTTCAAAATACTTGTTTTTTGTTTCGGTCCATCTTACTTGTCAGAGGTGAATAACATTCTTTTCACAGCAGCATCCCCAGCAAATGAGGATGACAGTCTCTCTCCTGTCTCTCTGTCTTTCTGATACACAAGCAAGCGCACCCCACATGCAAATCCACAAGTACTCTCCGCATTCATTCACATACACAAGCTGCATGCACACACTGTGAGACCAATGAGTGGAACAGCAGCCCATCCATTCCATTTCAAGGTGAATTCAGCTGGCTGTGAAGGCAGTGTGTGTTCATGCTGGTAACTACTTTATGTGCAATTTAGTGTTTTTGTCCTTGCAGCAAGTTTGTGTGTGTGTGCCTGCTGGGTGTATTTACTTACATCACACTGTCTCAGTATGCATATGTACACACAGCTGCCTCTGTAACACAGCACTGCTCTGTGTGATCCAAACAGGGCTTCAGAGCTTTGATATATTTTCATAGCAACACAAGGCGATAGCGGGCTGTCAAGAGACCCCAACAAAGCCAGCACCAGACCTTCTTGGTAGGTGGATGTGTTGTTTGAATAGAGCAGACAGCCACTGCTGAAACCAACACCATCCTTAAAACTGCATGTGTGTATTTGTGTGTGCGCATATTCACGCACAAGTTCTACTGTTTGCCCTCACAGCAGCAAGGATCTCTGCCATGTCAATAACGATGAGAGCAGCCAAGATTTTAATGGGAATATAATCTCTTGCCTATTTGTTCTTTCTTTGGCACTCACAGTATTTAGCTTGGAAGAGAGGGGTGAAAAAGGAAGTTGAATTTGATCAAATGAAGGACACCTTGGGAAAAAAACGGAATGCAATAAGAAAGGAGATGCAAGGAGGCAAGGATATAAAAGAGATAAAAAAGGAGCTGGGGCAAGAAAAAAAAGAAAATTCCCACACATAAAGTTCTCCAGTTCATCTCTGGCTCTTTTGACATTATATTTCATCCTATAGCATCCCTTCCACCCTTACCTCTTCACTAATGTTTTTATTATGGCATCGCACCCTTCTCTTTCAAACACTTATATGACACGCAGACGCACACACTCGCAACCAGAACCAGTGATCCTTTCCTTGGCCTTTGCGAGACCAAAGACCTATCTGCTAAGAGATAACTAGTTCCCCTAGAAGAGTGAGCGAGACGGGGTAGAAGTGAGATACAGAGAGATGAGGCCACTGATAGGAGGGAGAGAAATAACACTCAGCAGTGCATGACTCCCCCAGTCTTCCTGTGACTAATAATGTTGTCCTTAAGGTGGCAAGGGGTATTCTTCCTTTAGTTTGTCTTCCTCCCTTTCAACCTCTCAACCCAAGGATACACCCAACTTCTCGGTGTTCAGTAGTGTGTGCCTGCATGTGTGTGTCTGTGTGTGGTGTTCCCATCAGGGCAGCCTTGTTGCGGTAGAATCCTAAATGAAATAATTAAATGAATAAAAATAGATTAAAATACACATTTTACCAAATTCCGTCAAATTATTTATGTGCCTTCTAGATGTAGTCTATTAAATTAACTGTTTCACTACAGTGGTGGAATTAGTGACATGCATCAGCACATACTGCACCTGCAGTTATCAATGGCAAACCAAGAGTTGAGTTAGGTGTGTCGATCTGGCTGTTAGCGTTAGTGAACTTGGATATCTTACACACTCAGTGGCCACTTTATTAGGTACACCTGTAGAATCTAAGGCAGTCCAATACAACAACTTAGCCCTATATTCTACCTTTACAAAGATAATAATGTTTAATTTTTATTGACACTGCCAGAGAGGTATTCATTTAACTATGTTTATTATTGAGGTCGTAGTTTGTTTGCAGTGGTGGAGAATTAAAATTTCAAACACATTTCAATATAATGCAGTCCAGTTCGACACCAATACTAACTATGACCTCAGTAATAGACATACAGTTAAAACCTCTCTGAAAGTTTGAACAAAAACTGGCCATTGTAAGCTTTGTTACTGTAGAATATGTGGCAGTGCTGTTGCACTGGATTGCATTTAATTGTATAGGTGTACCAAATAAAGTGGACAGGGAGTGTACAACCCCGTGTTATGTATTCACATTTCTTGCATACAGAACTGACCCTTTTCTCTCCAGATAGGATACCTATAAGTTAGAGCTGAAACGATTAATCGAGTAGTGGATTAAAAGAAAATTATTTGGCAGCAATATTGGTGATCAGTTAATCATTTGTCATTTTTTAAGCAAAAAAGCCAAAGATTCTCTTCGACCAACTTCTAAAATGTGGGTTTTTGCTTGTTTTCTTGAATATCTGTCGGTTTTGAATCATAGGTTGGACAAAACAAACCTGCTTCAACTAACACTCTGCCTGTCAACAGTTGGTGTGTTAACACAAGTCCTGTCTGGACACAACCCTGTAGACCAACCAACTAGTCAATTACTAAAAAAAAACAACCAGTGAAGCACCAGTATTTGAAAAAGAAACAAAAAACTATTAGAGCTGCTTGGTTTCTCCTGGCTTCTGTTTATTGAGTCGCAGTCAGGTGTGCATCATCATCAAATTATGAGTATGCTGCCTGAAGCATGAAAATGAATATCATCTGAGTTCATGTGCTTTACTGTTTATAGACAATTGGATCAAAGGACATGGAAGCTAAACATTGTCAGGAGTTTAGAACAGACCAGTCTTGTAAATGTGTATTTGTTGATCAATATAAAAAAAAAAATCATGCATAAGTGACAATATAAGACAACTTTTTAGTAAGTATGCTAGCTGCATTTATCGATCATAAACACCACAAATGATATAGTACATTGTCAGCCATATATAACCTGTAGCAATGAACCTCTGCTATGTTGTATTTCCTCAGCAGTGGACTCTGGCTCATAAAAAGTATGCTTCAACTGTGACAACATGTTATAAAATCTGAAGTAATCAATAATGTCATCTGCGTGTATATTCCGCAAAATCAGTTTGGGTGTCTGAAGTGTCTTCCTCAACTCTAATAGCTGACCGAGCTGCAGTGGTTCTCCTGATTGAGGCTCCCTGGAGGCACAGAGAGGAATATTAAACGTATCTCTCAATGTGTAGTTATTCTGTCATCAACTGACATCAAAATACAAGGAAGAAGGAAAGTAGTCTTGCTGCAGTGATACAGAATACATAGAATTGATGTATATATTTAATATTATTTAATATTATAAAGAATACAAAGAGAACATATGTATGTCCCAAGAAAAAATATGTGTGAGAGAGAGTGTGTATGTATGTGAGAGAGAATATAGTGGAAATGGAAGCAACTCATTTATCGTGCTGTGATTGGCAGAGAAGCTACAGTAAATAGATGCAGGCTCCAAAAAATCCTGGCTCCAGTTGACTCCCATTCAAAAAGCGAAAACCTCTCTAGAAATACAAAGTCAATAATTTTTCATAGATTATTGTCTCAATTGCTCAATTCAGGCCCACTAAAAGTGTGCTGGGAGCGCTGTTTATAGAGCAGACAGTACAATGCTCCAGACAGACTGCTCTGCTGTGTTTGGGGTTAAGGAGATACACTAACAAGACCCTCAAAGGATGCTGTCACACAATGCATCACTAAGTTTAATGTGGTTGTGTCTGAGAAGTGTTGCTTCATGAGCAGTTTACTTTACTGTCTTGTACTAACTCATCCTGTACGGTTTATCTAATGTAATCTCACACACCGGGAAAGACTCAGTTTCACTACAAACTGGCTAGACTCTGTCACACACACAGGTTACCCACAAGGCCACCTACCTTTTAAAGAGGAAGGCTTGGCCGGTAACACACACATGTGCAGTTATGCTGTGGGTGTGCTAACCAGAGGTGGAAGAAGGATTAAGCAAAAGTAGTAATACCCCACTTTGAAAATACTCGACTACAAAAGAAGTTCTGCATTAAAACCTTACTAAGATAAAAGTAAGTATTATAGCAAAATGTACTTAAAGTAGTCATTGCGTAGTGTTTTACTATTATATATGATGTTTTTGGATTAATATTACTGCTGTATTAATGTGTATGTTGCATTATACTGCTGTAGATGTTTAAGGTTGTGCTAATTTTAACTACTTTATATACTGTTTAATTTACAGCAGTGCATCATATTCTACAAGATCATATGTTTGCACTATTTGAGAATTTACGGTATGTTATTTTAGAGAACATGTGTATATCGAGATATATATTGTATATTGCGGCATGGCCTAACAATATCGAGATATTATTTATAAGCCATATCGCCAAGCCCTAGTGTGGAAGTGAAAATGTGTGTTTTAAAGTAGAGTGTATATATGTGAGTGAAAACATATGGATGTGAAAGTAGTATGCATGTATGTAAAAAGCAGAATGCATGTATGAGAGTAAAAATATGTATGTGAGAGGCCCAGAATGAATTATGGCTTGTACGACCCATAATAATAGATATACTGTATCATCCCTTGTTTTAAGAGGAACCTTAGTCCACACCTGGTCTTGTGGCAGCTGCAGTATGATAGCTCTGTTAACAGATGAGACTGAAACAGAAAGGTGGTGAGATTGTAATTTTCCACTCACGGCTGAGACAGGATGTTTCAGATATGTTCTATTGCGTTAAATATTAATGTATGGCTGGGACAAGCAGTTTGAGGCTGTATGATACAGTTGAACAGAATGAGAAAAGATCCAGCCTGCACCAGAGGGTGCACATTTGAGAACGGATGTGGGAATTCACAGCTTTTAGGTGTTTTAAAATTGTAAATGCTCACACTGTGCTTTAGTTAGTTAGTTAAGTTGTAACTTTTGAAATAATAAAAAAGACCCATCTCTTTGATTGCACAGTCAGGAGCCTGGCAAAGTAAAACCTTGATTTGAGCTGTATTTGAGGTCACTGCGCCACTCTCTTTCATGCATCTCCTGTACTTTAAGGGTAAATGGGTATGTCTATAATTGGTCCTTGGGGGTGAATAAACGTAGTTGTAAGTATTGCACCAATATTAATCTCATTCCCTTATACTTTAGTTTGGTTTAATAGGCACTGCTCACAACCATTGCTAGAGTCTCAGTTGCACACTTCTTGCTTTCAGGGGGTCAAGCCTGGGAACAGAGTTTTCCTTTTGTCTTGGTTAAGATGGGTTTTCTTTCTGCTCTAAAATTACCTACACCTCTGAGATGGCAGGTCCAAGGGAAATCACATTCTGTGGATTAGTTTCAAATCTCCCCCACTCCTGAGGCAATAAAAATTACATAGATCAGCCAGATGGTAGCACTAGAAGAAAAAGTGTCCAAAAAACCTAGGCAAGGTGACCATTTTTATTGCATTAATACAGCCTATCATCGACATTGGCCAACATTCAGTGTCACTCTTAAGCTTTGGAGGGTTGTTGAGAAACGGGGTCAAAGTCACAGATGCCTAGAGGCATGAATGCATACCTCTGCCAGTTTATAGTGCTCCTGATGAGAGACTTCTCAGGCTGAGAAACAACCAAAATATGCATCAGCATCAGGTGGTCCATTGTTTGTAGATTCACAGTATTATTTTTAGGGTTATTCCCAGTACTATTAGTGAGGTTAGGTGTTGAGATGACAAACATCATGGGCTCAGAGGCAATTTTTAGAAGAGAGCTTTCAGATTTAGTTGAACTGATGGGATTGAACAAGACAGCACCTCTAACCAGTAGCTGACATTTTTGATCATGCCAAACTGAAACATGATTAGCAACATGGACTTTAAATCCACAGATCAACAGCTTCACGTGCTTGAAGCAGAGCTGTTCCTGGCTTCTTAGAAGAATCAGAGGTATTATTTTAGTAAATAATGTGTCTTATTTTTAATTAAATCTCAAACATTTTCAGTAGCAGAGTTGCCACATCTTTTCCATTCGGTTTGTGCCCTGTAGATTGACTATAGCACCACCTGGGAACTCCTTGCTCTGCGAGAACCTCTGGTAATGATATTCTTGCATTTAGCTCACTTATCGCATCTAAATTAAATTTGGGAAGTGTACGGCAGTGCAGGAAACTGAGAATATAAACTGCATTTACGGAACTCTGAGTGGTGTACATGGTTCTTCACAGTATTTCCTCAAGCAATCATTCATTTTAATTGGGTAGCTATAGGGCCTTAATGAGCTTTAATGTTGTGAATGGCTCTGCTGGCTCGAGCACCTCTCAGCTGTCATGCGAGCATGGGGCAAGGTTTATCTCCCACTTCAAACTGTTTATGTCACCTTGAGAGAGCTTTCATATTCATATTTTAATTTCATAATGTCCTTAAAGGGTAAATCAGCACTGAGTTAAAATGCTGCTGCGCTGCTTTCTGTGTGTTGGATACTCTCTCAAGCATGTTGGATGTTATCAAAGGAGGCTTTATGGCTTTGACTGCTGATAGGAACACCTGACGTAACATCATTCACAGGAATGTGGCCACAAACATACTTAAAAGTTCAGCCTATAGAAAACAGCGTAGCAGTGCAGATTTTCTCTTAAAGCACAGAGGGAGATGGTGCCTCTCTATGCTGTTCTTTGACTGTAGGAAGGAGCTGGTATACTATAATATTCTTCCCTCATACTGTATGATATACTTTATAGTGTCTTACTACTGCTGTAAAAGTCTACAGTTGAATCAGAAACACCCCAGTGTTATTTAAAGCTACATACTCCCTGATAAAGGTTAAGCATTTTCCATCCTGTAGATTCCTTGGTCATTACACAGACTGGGGTCAAATCCCCATTTTCCATTAGATTTAAATAGCAGTCGTCACAGGACTTTAATATGAAATTTAAATGTTCTGATATTTGTATAAGGTCATCACTAATGTTACCTGAGAATCAGAGAATAACTTTTAGTTGGTGACAAAGAGCAGTCAGGGACCAGAGTGCCTGGCTGCTGCTGCATATGAATCTTTGGGCTAGACTGCACTTTTCCATTAGTACAATATGTCATGCTTTAGCAACCTATTTCTATTTTAAACCGTGATGGTCCCTGTCCTCAACTGAGCTGTTTCAGCATCACAGAAAATTAATTTACTCAACGTATGTGGCTATTTAAAGAGGTGACATTTTAAATGCTCCCCATGTTCAACTTAAAGTATTTTTGTAGCTCCTATGTTCCTACTGCAGGTCTTTCATTGTGGAGCAGCAGAAAGTGTGTTGACTTTGTCACTGAGGTGAGTGACTGATGGCAAACTTTAAACAATTTCAGCAAGTTTTTTGTCAGCAGATCAGTTTTGAATATGTAAGGGAGGAGTGGAAAATAATAACATTCAGTCACAAGTGAGTGGTGAGGTTCCCTACGTGATGGAAATTCAACGTAAGGGTCTCAAGTGAGGTGTTAAGAAAACCAGATCAGGTGAAGTTTTGCAGGGCTAGTTTTATTCACACTGCAGAATGTGCTTACATAGCACCTACTGCAGTCTGTTGCAGACTACTACTGCTGGTTTCAAAGCTTTATGGGCGATGGTAGCATTTGAGATATTTTTGGCTACAATATTCAGACTTGAAATCCCTCAAAATGAGGGACTGTTGTAATTTAGTGAACAATTTTTGCTCTGTGCGGATGACCCAAGATAATGGCAAAACACTGTTAATGCAGCGACCTGTGGACCGCCCTGACCTGACAGTGGTTATTTCAGGATAAAGTAATATTTTCACACTAAACAAAATGTTCTCATGGTCACTTAACTACACAGACCCAGACCACTTTTAATCCATCAATTGAAATATCCCACAGATATATATGCTGAATCTCCATTTCATGGCACATATTCTATGTACATTTCAGATACGAGTAGCATTTTCCCTCATAATGCAAATGTGTCACCACAACTCAACAATAATAACATAATTATAAATAATTTAAAACCATGCTTGCAATAGGATTTTTTTCTTTTTTGTCTTTTGCATAAAAACATATTTCCACTAATTACTCTACAACTAAACTTGTCAATCATAGAATGCTGTTACAGGGTAAAACAGTATGCAACCACAATTGTATGCTCTTTCTGTTTTTGTGTGAGGAATTCATAATGAAAAAACACCCGTAAGATACAGGACAACAGAACTCTTCCAATATGAGCATTTATATTTCACATACTCCATGCACTCGCATGTGCATTTGATATCCCTTTAGATTTTGGTCTATGGTGTTCAAAATGTAATTCACAATTTGAACACCATGTAATTCGGGTACTGCGACACCTTTGCATCACTTGCACACAACATCATCATCATCTGATGTACACCATATGGACCACAATGTGAAGAAAGGGGACATCATACAAATATAAGAAGAAAGAAAAGATTTAGACCCATACAGATTTAGTCCAGATATTGAGACTTTCCCTCCCTCTCAGATTGTTTGATCCTGGCTATGTTCTTTGCACTCTGTACGTGATGTACAGTCTCGATCTGAGAGTCGTTTTGTTAATAAAGGAGGAAGTGCTGTGTCTGCACAGGCCTTTGATACTAGCTCAAGGCAACTCCCTCTCCTGGGCGAGGCATTAATAATATAGAGGAAGATCCAAGTGGAGAGGGAGCAAATGTGTCACTATTTAAGCTTTGAGCAGATCTGTGGTGATACCGCCCACTGCAAGGCAACCTTACTTACTGTACCCCTGTCACCAAGCAGCCCCAGTCCAGTCCTCAATCTCTCTCGCTCTGTTCTCAGAGCAGTTGGAAGTTATAAACTGTGCAGGCTTTTTAGACAGTTTGTTGTTAGCACACTTTGTCAACAGACAAGATTTGCAAATATTTGAAAACCAGACTGTGAGTCCACAACTCAAACCAGCATTAGGTAAAAACGTACTCCAAATACTGATATTTGTCCTGAAGCACCTATCATTCAGTGTTATTATGATAATGCAATATTGGCTTTAGCTGTGATTTGAATTGGTAAATAGGGTCATACAGGGGTCAAATCATAATAAACACCCAGTGACACTGACTTAATATTGATGTTTGTACATCAAAGCCATTTGGTCTAGCTATTATTCACATGTCCCAAACTGTGTTTATAATAGGGTGCAAGAGGGACAAGTAATTTTAATTAGGCTGATGGACTGTTAGACAACAGCTTGTGTACACATCACCACTGTGGGAGATTTAAACTACTTTCAGTAAAACTCAGGAATGTGGGCCACTTGTCTTAAAAATGTGACACAGGACCCCTGAAGTTTAGATTTAATTTAGCAGCATGTGGTCTCCTTTGGCTCCAGAAACCCACCTCCCAGCCTGCTACATGCCAGAGTCCATGCTCCTGAAATCAAAGGCATACAAAAGAGATTTCTAGGTTACCTTATTCTATTTATTTTCCACTTCATTTTTTAATTGTATGTGATCAGTTAACCTGATGTAAGTCAACTAATGGAAGATGTGATGTGTTTGATTAAGACTTGGAGTTTGACTTAGAATCTGACAGGGATGTGACTGAAGTTTCTAATGTCTTGTTATTTAGAATGTCGAGGGAGATTTTTCCTGCTACAGAGAAATGAGAATATGGACTTATAAAGCATTTTTATGTTTTCTCAGGGAGAAAGAGCTGTATCTGTAGAGGTATTACACTGAGCCAAGAGAGAAGGAAAATGTCTCTTTTCCTTTGATAGACTGATATTGTTTCATTTTTTCTTGGAAGTTCTATTTCATTGTAATGCCTGTATAGAATAAGGTTATTAAAACCATCTTTCTCGTTGTTTTGTACATTGTGTGAATGTGGATCCATTTTACGTGAGCATGAGCTTTTATCTGCCTCTTTTGAATGTGTGTTTTGCATTTCTTCGAGTCTTGTCTTGCAGCTGCCAAATTAGTAACTGAAACACACAGAATAATTTTTTGGCTGAGGCTTTGCAAAACCAAAAGCTGGGAATATGTCAAACACCCCTTCAGTGTCTAGAACCCGGGTTTGCATGTTTTTCATCTGCTTGTCTTGGAGTATGCAGGTATACACCTTTTCTCATGCATACTTGCATGTGCATGCCAAATCACAGTGTAGCTGTGTTGTACAGGCTCTCTGATATGCCAGTCATGGATGAGATAGTTTGAGACTTCAAAGTGGCTCAAAGTAGCTCAGAGTCAGCCTCAGTCTTTAGGCAGGCAGGTTCAGGTTTACCTGACAAGCCTCTTAAAACACTTAATCCTGTTAATTCACAATGTAAGTCTGTTTGCTGCACAGTTCTCATACTCAACTAGGAGCTCAGCCCCTACCGAGTTTGTCTGAGACAAGTTAAGCTGGAAAGTCTTCACAAGGAACATTACCTGTGTGAGTGTGTGTGTGTGTATATGAAAACACAGGGACCTCAAAGATTATTTTCGGACAGGCACGTTTGTGGATGTGGCTTTGTGTGCTTTTTAATCAGGGTGTGGAATGACACAGTGACTGAGTTTAAAGTGTGACCTGTCAGCTCTGCTATGAGTTTTTTAAGCCACACGTGGTGAATAATTAAAAGACTATAGCTATTTGTCATAACTTCCATTTTCACAGTGACACGTTTATACACAAGATTAAGTTAAAAATTACCAAAGGAAAACAAACGGTTAGTTTTTGGTTTTGTCTTTTGTGTATTTCTTATCAAAAAATTGTGCCACGTCTGGTTTCAGCTTGAATTGTACATTCTTCCTTGAAAGTACACCAGGATCAACTTTCTATCTGTTCACCACCCATTCTTGTTAAATTGGAACAAATCATGTAGGCTACTCCACATCTGTGTGTGTGTGTTTCTGCATTACATATTGTGTATCAGAAATTGATTTGGAAAAACAATTTATAAAAGAAACAAATGCAGGTGCGTGCTTGTGTTTTATGTGCCTTCCAACATGTTTTCTTTGCCCAAGTCCACCCAAGATGCAGCTCCCCTCTCTCCACCAAGGGTATTTCTTAACTGTATCACAGCTGCCGCTGCCATGAGTTATGGCGCTCTGTGATTCATTGAGCGATTCTGATGAGGTTATGAGCGAGCCAAGGACAAAGTTATCTCTCCTCTGCCCAACAGAAACACTGAGTTTATTAGCCTTCGAAGCAATAGACCTCTTTTTTTTAAAATCTAATCCTTCGTTCCTGCACATCCCATAGCCACTTCATACACTACATGCATTGGTTGGCAGAATACATAACGTTGTAGTGAGATGGGGAAAAAAATGTAAAGAGGAAAAATCCATTACACTGCTGCCTTGACTCATGGAGCCTATATAGTGTAATTCATCTTGAAGCTTGTTCAGCTCGAAATGGCCTTATTTACAGAGTTCCATTACAACAGTAAGAGAGAGAGAGAGGGAGA
Source organism: Macquaria australasica (assembly GCA_005408345.1). Lineage (NCBI taxonomy): Eukaryota > Metazoa > Chordata > Actinopteri > Centrarchiformes > Percichthyidae > Macquaria > Macquaria australasica. Next base: position 110,770 of record SEMN01000586.1, on the reverse strand, counting down.
GACTGTGTGTGTGTATGTGTGTGATTTGTGGGGAATCATGTCCAGGGCATGTAACTGAATGACTGGAATGACTGAACCTAGGGCAGAGAGGAAGATACAGAGGAAGAATCCTACATGGGAGCCGGAGGCTGATGGATGGATGCAAAATAATGACATGTCTCCAATCCGTCTGTAGTGGTAGATTAGTATCCTAACCCAGCTACATATGCAGACATTGCAAGTCACACACACGCACACACAAAAGCCTCTACTATCCTCAACAAGTCGTCATACCTAAACAACAAAATAGTTTATTGATTCCAAACACCCCAGTAGTTATGGGATGGTACAAGTATGCTACAGTCTTACTATCCTACATGGAGTCTCTTATATGGTTCCCTTTTGTCGGCCTTTACCTCGAGGGTCACAATTACCACACATTGTCCAGTCTCAGTAGACTCACATCTGGCAGGTTGATGTATTTTCGACTACCCTTCTGTGGTCTATGCTGAAGGCTCTGCAGGAGAGAGAGTGAGGAAGCTGAACTGGACAGAATTTGAGCTGAAGGTGCTTTGTTCATTGTTGGAGGTCACACATTTGTTTCTTCAGGCCAAACTGTTGTTTGCCTCTTCTTTCCATGTAATGAGAATTTTCTTCAGGTTGGGAAGGTCAGGAAATATTGTCTTACTGGGACTAGTTGATTTGCAACTCTGGTATTGGTCAGAAGGTTTGAATTCATGTCGGACATTTTTATCATTTCTTCCATTATCTTTGATTCTCATCTTACTGCACCTTTCGACTTTGCTTCCAGTTCCCAGAACATTGCTATAAAAGAAAAAAACTATCTAAATTAGAATCTGTCTAAATGAAGAACAAAGACGTAAACCAACAACTGTCTGGATATCAGATGTTTCTAGTTTCTGGAAGAAGTCTGTATGAGCATCAGTGACAGTCTCCAACCAATGACGGAGGGCCTAGGGTAAAGATGCTATCCAGTTCCATCATGGGTAGTGCAGTCTGCAAGTTTTTTGGAGATTGTGGCATATATGGGACTAAAAAGAGGGAATGTCTCTGATTCTACTCCATCAATTTTAAATATATATTTAAAAAATGTCTATCTTGAGTACCCCAACCTTATGAATGTGCAACGTTAAATTGGTGGAATACAATAATTAGGGATATAAGCACTGCAAGTACTGGAATCTAATTATTCTCCTCCCCCTCCTCAAGTTAATAGCTGAGATCTGGAAATATAGCGAATCAGAAAGGATATAAACAAGCCAACAGTTTAACCAGGTTATCTAAAACTCTATTTGGAGGTTAAACAATGAGCGTATTGTCAATATTTCCTCATTGCATAGGAGAACTGTGTGAGCACAATTATAACAGGTAGCAGCGTTGGAAGTGGGGGCAAAGATTTCGAGAAAAAAAGGAAGATATTTACCAGTTTAGGCCAATATCCTAATCCTACATTAAACGATCATTTTATTTTCATTCAATTCATTTAATTTCCGTCTCTAACGCACACTCGCTTAAACAGTGCTGCTGTTCACACTACTGTTAAGATACCTGACTGGCAGAGGCCAGGTGATCCTGCACCTGCAGTGAAGTAAGCTGCTGTGATGGAATGGTACCTCATTATAAAGCTCCAACTGTTACTGAAGAAAGCAACCCTAGGTCGTCACCAACACCATCCCCAGCAAATAACGCCGGGTTCAGACATTTCGGTGCCTGCTTCCTTTCGGTGCCCATGTTAACCAATCGGGTTGTTCAGACAGGAGGCACTGCGCTGCGGAGCTCCGTGGCCACGACCGAATCTGGCATGAAAACACACTGATAATCTATTATAAACAATATTAATGAATGAAATTTCAAAATCTCCCCAGCCACTATATTTATTAGAAATACTATCACTGCTGTTTGTGATTGTGTTTTTTAAATTACCTACTTATTCCACATGATTGCACACATCTCTTTGGAACAGCAATAGTATGCTATGCTTTTTATTTACTCATGCACAAGCTGGTGATTACTGTAACGTTATGCAATTTAATTCGGGCTCATTTCACATTAAAAACAGGAACTTTATGCACTAATTACTATTTTTGCCCCCAAAATTTCGGAAATGCCCCAATGTTTTAGATAGTGGGGGCAAAAGTTGCCCCTTAAATATTTTTTTAATTTTCTACACTGACAGGTACCAATAGCAAAATATTATCATAACTGTTAGAAACGATGGCCACAGCTCCGGAAATAAGACTCCAGTTGTCCTTTATGGTGGAGTTGTATTCGTTAATCACAGTGTACAGCAGTCCCACCATAGGGGCCTCGGGTACAGGCATTGTTACGTCATAACCCCTTAAGGCAGAAGTATAAATCGAGCTGTAGTCAAATTAAGTTGAAACTTCTTAAGTTGAAACTATGAAATTGCAATGTTTAAAAATTATGTAATTTAAGACCTATGCTGTCGGTGCATTGACCCTAAACATAAGAAAAGTAGATATAATTAAAATGTCACAACAGGCTGGTTACACCACAGCATGCTGACAAACCACTAAACCATGTGAGAAGGAAGGCAAGAGAGTGACGTGTATATGGATATACACGTGCATGCAAACACTTACACACATACAGACAAACACACACACAAACCAAACTTATGAGCTAGAAATGACTTATCACTCCTCATCTCTTTCATCACTGGGATACATTCCGACTGCGCACATCACATACACGCATGCATGTGGATACAACTCACTCCCAGACACATTCTCACACACACATACACTTGTTTGCCTCAGGACACAGACCGTCCTCCACTGTCTGTTTATGAACTCATCTGTTTGCTGCAGACAGGCTAGAGATGAGAACATTTATAGTGTGTTGCGGTATGGTCACGTATTTATTTTTACGTACAACATAATTAATCTACTGTCTAATTTGCCCTCAGCACTCTCTTGTCATCTTGTACAGCCATAAAGCTGTCCGCCGTTCACAGCCATCATCTGCTTCATTTGTAACTTTTGAAGGTTTTTTGTTGTGAGGTTATTCAGAGTACCTAGACACTGAGGTGTCAGATGTTGTTTGGTTGGAAATTGACTGAAGTAGAGCCTTATTAACCAGAATTATGTAGGGGACATGTAGCAGAGAATAACCATCTGAATGTGTCACACATACCGAAATAATTGAACAGAAGGCAGACAAACCTTGTGAGCTTGTTGGTGTGCAAGCTCATGCACAAGCCGACTTACGTGGGTGTGTATTTGTGTGGTTTTTGTATCACTGTGTATGGTCTGTGTGACTCCACCCACAGAAACCTTCACTTTTCACTCTGATGGGAGCCAGGGATCAATAATGCATCAGCCAACAGATGGGTGACTGTCCTTCCTATCATTTGTTGCCTCTCCTCATCATTTCCCCAGCCAAAGTATTAGAAAAACTAAGGTGAAAGAGGGAGACGGAGACAGACAAAGACAGGATGATGGAGGAGAGAAATAAAGAGAGGGAGAGAGTGGATGAGTACTGATAGTTCTCCAAGACTAGTTATTCAAAGGCTCAAACAGAAATGAAAAGTTTTACTTTTTATTTTTGAATCAAAATGTGTATATGGTGTTATTTGTGGTGGGAGAACTGAATGATTTACTTAACAGTGTAAATATGCCTTTGAAGATCTTATTTCTACTTCATTCATGTCTGATTGCACAGCTTTCTCTTTGACTATTTTGCTGAGAATTACGTTAGCAGAGCCATAGCTTTTTTTTTATCCATGCTCAAAGGATATTCATGGTGAGTATAAAGATAAAATGACAGTTTTACATGTACAGCTCAAACTTGCAATACAAGTTAAGAGGGAATTCACTAAGCTATAATTCTGGAGACATTTTAGAAGGATCCAACACTGCCCAGTGTGGAAAAGCGCTTTGCTGTGTAGAGCAGGTCTCTCTTTAGGATGGTAAAGTCTACCCAGTACATCAATGGTTTTCATACTTCCACCCATCCCCGATGTCAACCACTAGCCGTCCCTCAGGAAATCATGGTGCATCTTCAAACGTCCCAGGTACACCAGCTGCAGTATTTTCAGCCCTTTGCAATAAGATAGGCAGAGAATAAAGGAATATGAAGGTAGGAATCAAGCTCAAGGACAGTTTCAGCCACAGACAACTCTTGAACAACTCTACAGTCCTCACTGGTTCTTATTTATTTGCTCTCCAACATTCCCATAATAAGAACCACAAAACATTTCTCTACATTTATTAGTCTTGTAGATACCATTTGTAAGTTTGTTGCCTCCATTTTGAGTCAAAAGTTATGAATAAGTGGATAGTGAGGCATTATAGTCATCAGTCAATAAAGGGGTACTCCAGCAATTTAGTATTGCACAAAGTCAGGGGTTTTGTGGGTGAAACACAAAAGAATGATCAAATCTATGCAGCATAGCCCGAGTTATCCTCAATAAAGGTCAAGTTCCAAAAGAGCTTGATCCTACATTTCCCATAATGCATCTCAACAACATCTTTTGTTTGCCTGCCTTTGCCTGGTAAATGCCCATATCTTTCATAAACCATGCCCCAGTTTGTAACAGGCTTTCCGAAGCTTGTAGTCTCCAAGCCCAAGCCAAGATAACCCCGATGACATCATCAGGGTCATTTTCTCAGACTTTGGAAAGTTCCTATCAGAGCCACAGAAGATACTACCTTGACAGACTGCGTAGTACTCTTAATTAGTAGTCTGAAGTTTATGTGTGAAATTGGTGGAGTGCCCCTTTAAGTTGTGAAACGTGGACCAGCCAATTACATTTGAGTTGGGATTTTAAAAAAATCAAATTGAGCCTTGAACTGTAGCACATGTTATTCAGTTTACCCCTCTCAGTCAGTATATCTGTAATCAGATATGACTGGCACCATAGGTAAACATGCAAAACTCTATTTGAGATAAATATGAGAAGTGCTGCATAAATAAGCTCTTGCTGCACTAATTAGAAATCATCATCTTTAGATTTCCTAAAATGCATAAATGTAACCACAAAGCATATGTTGATGAATGCAACAATATTCAAGATGTTTTCCTAATTTATTTGTTGATATAGCTCAGTACACAGGCACATTTTCATCTATTTGGGAAGTTATTTCTTTTCATAACCTTTTTTTCTTTTCTCTTTTCTAGTTCCACGACAGACATCCTCAGCCTGATGTTGAGAGATGTCCATAATAAAGCTGTGCCTAACATTGATATCAATCAGTTTTTTTTCTCCAATCCTCAAAAAATGGCATTGCTGAGCAACAGGTGTTGACTGGCTGCAAGTTTGAGATGGAATTCTCAACACATGCCCCCTGGCTGCAGCAACTCTGGCTTCATTTTCTGCCCTGATATAGCAAGCATATATGGCTATCCAAGATTAGACATTATTTGAAATAATGTAAGTGTAGGCTGCTTTTGTGTTGTGCAGAATGAAAGTAAAATATGGAAGTGCTCAGGCAGGGGTCAAGCTTTTATTCTCCGTTTCACAGGAGCAGAGAGGTCCACTTGTATGATATGAACTCAAGCAATATTTTACAGTGAGCCTGATCTCAACTTAACCTCTCCAATCACTCACCCAGAGGGAATTCCTCTGCCATGCTGCCCATAGGGGTTTTGTAGCCCTTCAAACCTATTTCCGTGGATATGCCAGTGGCACTGTCAATCATCTGTATGAGTATGTAAGTCACGTCGCGTATGTCATATACTCTTTTACCTGTTTCACTCCTCCATCTTGCTCCCCCCCCCCCCCTCTCTGTTGATCTGTTGATCTTTCTCCCTCTCTTTCCCTTTAGTTTCCAGAAGGTAAAGCTTGTGCAGTTCAGATGCTGCTGCCAGTTGGTGAGTCTGACTGCTTTAACATATCAAAGGTGCTGTGCAGGAAGAAAGCTCCTCATTATTTCAACGGCCAACATCAAGCAACTGCGCATTTGTAAACCACAAGGGGTGGGGGGATGGGACGTTGGGGGGGATAGAGTCAACACGCTAAAGTTAAGTAACAGATTTTGAATATGACTAATCACTTTTGATCAAAGTGTGTCACAAGTTTAACTTTTTCAGAGTTTTTAAAATGATCTTTTCAGTTAATACATGAGGCACATGTTCTCTTCAAAACTTCAGTTTAGGAACTCCTACGACCTTGATATGTGCACATTTGTGACTTTGTCCTTTTCTTGTTCATTTCTGTGCCTCTCTGTCTTTTTGCCCACATCTTGACTGACTTGAAACACTGCTTGAACTTGTCTGTGTGTTTCTTGTGACTTTTTCTCCCAGCCTCTCTGTTCCTTTGTGTTTTCTGTGTGTGTGTGTGTGTGTGTCGTGATTCATTAGCCGTGCTTGGTGAGAGGTTTGGGACACATTTTTTCTACACTTTTGCAAGCTGTGGAAAAATATCTGTAATTTGTTAGACAAACACTGGCCTATTGAAGGTCACATAAATGAACAAAAAGAAAAATGTGGCCGCATTGGGAAGCAAATGCAATATTTTATATATGATTTACAATAATATCCCACACACAACACACTCACAGATGCACATGGACATGGGTGAACACATTCTTCAACAATCTTTTGGCAGAGTAATTACAACTGGCATGGTATCAGTATTTTCACCTTCACAGAGGTCTAGTTTAGTCATTGTGTGTAATTGACTCCATGCTAGTTAAGGTAATCTTATTCATAACTGTGCTTGGGGCTATATTGGTCGCATTACACTCAATGGGGCATGTGGCAGCCACATAGCAATGTAAATTACACCCCCACTTGCAAAGTGATACTGCAATGTGAACAATCTGCACACAAATATGACACACTTTTTCTCATTCTCACAGGCCATGCCACATGTTAACATGAGTAAAACACCAAGAAACACACAGCTGAGGTGTCTGGTAACCCTACAGGAAGCCAATTAGATGGCAAGTTTTGCATATGCTGCCCCCTCTCCATCTGACTGCTGTACGAAACAGCGTGATGGTATGGTTACACCTAAGCTTAGAGAGACAGAGTAGGAAAGAGGTACAAACACAAGGATAGCGGGATGACGGATAATGCAGCAGCACCGCTAAATGAGAGGGGATGGAAGGAAAGCAAAAGACAAGTGTTTGGATTACAATTCAGCTGTTTATCATATAAATGAAGGGTCGTGTTCAACTGAGCCAGGGGATAACAATCAATTGTTTGGCATGCAGATCTGTCTCCATTTCCTTGCCATTGCCAGCCATCCACATAATTCCACTGTGTGTCACATGCAAGTCTGCCTGCATCTATTTGCTCTGCTAATGTCTCTTGTTTCATTTCATCACCTCTGACATGCTCAGTAAGAGGGAACAGTTATTTTCCTTGCATCAATGCCTGTTCCTGAAAACACATTTTCATTTCACTTTGATATTTTACTGATTGGAAGCCCATATGACCAATAAAGTGTTTGCATTTAGAGAGCATTCTACAAAATTCCAGTCTCATTAGATCACTTTGTCAGTGCAAAGTCCATTTCTTGTGCACAGAGGGCCTTTATTTCAGCGCCTCATGCCAATATGTGTAAATTAAAAAAGTACAGTGCAGTACATTCACATGAAACCAGGTTACCTTAAAAGGTTGGTTGCTGTCCAGGAGCTACATGCTCAACAAATGCAATTTGTTTGGGAGATGATGGATCTCATTGGTGAAATATACAGTGCAGACACCTTTGCAACCATGATGGCTGTGCACACCCTAATTATCAGTCCATTTTCCACCATTCATCTGGGTCTGGGTTGCAGAGGCAGCAGGCCAAACAACGAAGCCCAGATATCCTTCTCCCCAGCCACATCCTCCACTGCTTCCTGTGTGATCAAAGGGCATTTCCAGGCTAGATAGGATATATATTCCCTCTAGTGCTTCTGGGTCTGTCCCAGGGTCTAGTGTGACGTGCTTGAAATATGTTTACGGCGAGGGGCTGATATAGGCATCCTGTTCACAAGCTTGAACCACCTTTAAATGGCTTTTTTAAGCATTAAGAAGCAACAGTCCTACCCTTACCTTCTTTCAGATTTCCAAGCTATTAATCCTGTTCCTGCAAAGGAAACTAGATGTTTTCATGGGTCCCAGATGTTAGACCAGATCCAAATATGACCCATGTAAAACCTATAGAAACCACTCGTGCATAAATTATTTTTCAAAAAAGAGAAACTCAGAAAGAGAACCAAGGACAGTCGAACCTGATTCAAATAGATCCAACCGATCCAAAATGTGGTCGACCCGAACAGACCCTAATAGAGAGAGAACACCGGCTGCAGTCAATTAAGATTGCAGCCAGCCAACAACAACAACAACAACAATAATAACAACAATAATAATAATAATGATAATAACAATGTTCTAAAAAGTAATTTATAGTCAGTTATAGAAAGATGGTAGATAGACCAAAGATAATAATTTTCTTACCAGTTTGACATCCGTGACTCAAATTCCAAAAACCATACATTTTTTTTACATATGCTACTGATATCCTAAAATATTTTTCCCGTAGTGATTTTGACTTACCACGTAATCAGAGCTGATATCTAGTATGCTCGGATCCATTCGGATCCGCCTGGGTATTTGACATATTGACACACAGACCCGCGGCAGTAAAACTGAACCCTACCCTACCTGATTAGGTCCTGGGTCAGGTCTCATTTTCTCAGAACCAAGCTGACCCGTGAAATACCTTTTTAAATGAAATAATTTTGACTACTTGTATGCACAATCTCATACTTTTGTGAGACTGAATAGCTAGTCTCGCCAAAGTCTTAATCACAAATATTCTCTGACTATGCTGAACTTGCTTCATTACACAGGGCCCAGACTAGTGCTGTTTGAGATATCAGCTAAGATACATACAGAGAGACACAATCTGATCAATAGCCATCCACCATTTTATTGCTTGGCAGGCAGAAACAGAAGTGGGTGGAATAACAAGTTTCATTGTTTTGAGTGTGCACACAGGCCACCAGTATCTCTCCACATGACTTGCATCATCAAATATCCCTAAAATAATAAAGTTCCCTGTGCCTTTGATATTCCTACTTGGGGAACCAGCTGCAGTTCCAGCTCCTGAATTGACAAAACAGACCCTCCATTTTGCATTTTGGATCTTACTTCTGCTCTATTCCAATAATTTAATAATTTGCAGCAAACCTCTTCTCCCTGCTCATCCCGTTCATGTCTTTTGTCTTTTGTCTGCTTGAACTGTTCCAACAAACCTTTTGTCCAAGCCTGCAACCCACACCCTTTGACTTTAGAGGTTTAACAATTACAAATCATCTTCTAAGCGCCACAAAGGGGATATTACTGAAGATGAATGAAAGTGAGTTTCCTTTAAACTTCACTAAGGCAAGGATAGAGGGATTAGTAACAAGGGATGCTAATGATGCACGGCAGGGAAGCCCCTCCATTGTGATATGTGACCTCTGCAGTATTTGATTATGGGTGAGATTTTATTAATCCTGCTCTTTAGCATAACTTCCAGGTATTAAAAAGGGTACATATCACACTCTCACAGCACAGGAATGGCAGCTTTGCAGCATTACTGCTCCCTGTGATTGATTGGTGCTGTACATGTATAACCTCCAACACCCACTTCCCGTTCCCTTCAGATGCATCAACTCTCAACTCCAAAAAAAAGTTATTTTTTGTGACTTTGCTGTCTGCTGAATACAAAGTGAAGTGATTACATGGAGACCTCCCACTGCTCTCAGCAAACTGCTGCTTCTGTAACTCACACTGGCATGGAGGCTTGGCACCAGTTCTGCCTGGGTTTAGTGCCCCCCCTGTGCTGTCATTAGCATACAGGCCATGTCTCACTGACTGCCAACCTTTAGGCAGTGATTCCATCTTGTCGTGATACGCAGTGAGGGAGTGCAGTAAAACTGCCATGCTGCCAGGCTCTGACGGCTACAAAATTGCAGGAAGGCTGTGAAAGGGAAAAAGGAGAACAAAAAAAAAATTACAACCTGCCTGGCAGAACGTCAAGAAAGGGGACTGAACTCACAGAGGAGCTACTTCACCTTATTTTCCTCTGTTGGTGTTGTTGTTGGGAGTTATTGATGTAATTGACCAGCCTAAGGACAAGGGGAAAATCTATAGTGGAAGAAGATTTTCTTTTTCTCCAAAATGGAGGCATCAGTGAAGGCAGCCAAGTTCCACTCGTGTTGTAGGTCATCTTATTGATTGTAAGTTAACGGTAATTGAACGAGACTGCGCTCCGTTGTTAAGAAGAGACATGGCCCTTAGGTCTTTGGCTCGCTTGTCCCGCAGGTAGTCCTGCTCAGCTTGTTTATGGCCATCAGGTCTACAAAAAATCAAAACTTCTTTCTATCTAGTGCTGGCCCTTAGCTTTAACCTTGCATCCTCATCTTGTTTTTTAAGAAGCAGACAATATTTAGCAAACTGTTCACCAGCAACCCCTATTTGAAGTCTTTAACCCTGCCTGAAGGTAAGTTGTGTTACCTTCATAAAAACAAGTTTTCTAGTCAGATAAGCCTTGATCATCAAGAACACTTTCAGCCTGCAATGCTTAAATGCACTAATTATGTGACCACGTGTTGAGAAGAAGAAAAAATCTGAGGATTCAGGCAGCCCCTGAACTTTCCACTAAAGTCTTTTTATCTCAAATCATTTGCATACTTTTGCATCTCTAAGATACCATAACCTTCAAAAGACACAGCAAATGCAAATCAAAAATCCACAATCTTCCATCTTCTGAAGTACTTAGCCAATTTACCACACAGCAAAACAAGTGTTGCAGACAGTCATCATCTCCTGTGTTTAACATGATCTTTTTCTTCTTTCCCTGTCCACTGTTGTCACGTAGAAGTAGAACTTGATTCCGACTGTACATTTTTAGGGTAAGAATGAACCAGTTTTTATGCGCATTTTCAGCAAAGAAAACATCAGATCTTTGTGGAGCGAAGAGGAAACTGTAATGTTCCTCAATTCTAATACATAAAATAAACCATATTTTCATCGTTTTCTACATTGTTTTCTACCGTTTGAGATTTGACTGGCGCTTATGTCATCTTGTTGCGGCCTCTTCTTCTGCAATGGTTCAGTGGCACCCGACTGGAGAATTAGCGCCACCTGCTGTTTATCTAGATGAACAAACTCCTAATGGTAGTGGATGGAAACAGGAATTAATTCACTGGATGGAAACCTGGCTACTGTGTGATGCTCACTCTACTATGACGCTAAGGCGACGAACATGAGAAGACAATGTTTTCTTGGGAATCAAAACCTGTGATGTGTAACATAAGGATGGTAGACTACACAAGGGCATTTCTCTGTCATTGTGCATGTACCATACTGTAGACAGTTTTCTTGATGATTCTGACCTCTCTTGCTTCCTCAATCTTTGGACAGGGAATGTTTCTGAGCTCTTTGTGCATACAGCTATGAGTAATAAAGGCGTTTGTCATGTTAATTTCATTACACTGAAATGTTGATTGGTACTTGTGATGGCCGCATCTGCAGCCACACAATTAGCATAAGAGTCAGTAACCCCATGCCCGGTCACATAGTAGGTTAAGTTGGACACATTTTGTTAACCACATTACACATATAGAAACACATAAATGACCACACATAAACTCTTTAGTTCATATAACATACTTAAGGTTTATTTGGCATTTGTTAATATTACATTAGTCTCTTTTGTAGCGCGCACATTTAGTTAACTTTTGTATGTTTAACAATGTTAAGTTATTTTGAGTTGGTTTAATTCTTTTTCTGTTTTACCGGTGCTGGGGGGTGGGGGGTCCATACTTTTGCTGCTGGAGTCCTCTGGCTAGGATTGGACAAAAGATGGGTCCCAGGAAGCAGTGGCATTAAATACAGGGAGTGCCAATTAGGACGGTACCAAGTACCCACCACCTGAAGGGGAGATTCGGGTTATTTTAAATAGCCTGTTGTAGATTGAATTTGACTTAGTCTAGTACTTAAGATTCCTTTGACTTTGTTTAGTATGATGTTTATTTCAGTTGAGAGACTTGCCAGGTTATTGGTTTCTTTTCAGTTAATTAGTATGTTAAGTGTTTTATGTAATCCCCCGTGTGTGGAAACTGGTTTGATCACCCAGTATATATGTTCCCCTGTGTTCTTTGTTTGGTAGGTCAGTTTGAAGTTTGATTTGGTTTGGTTTGACATGTTGTTAAATTCTGTTAATTTATTTTGACTAGTTCTGTTTAGTTGACCTCTTTTATGGGCCCAGAACTATTGTTTATGTTTTGTGACTTGGTTAAATTAAAAAAAAACCCTTTTGGGAAGAAAATACCTCTGCGTCCTCGTGCCTTCCTGCCCGGTCCCTCACAGTACTAAACAACATCATGCCCACCGTTGTTGAAATGGCAAAGCCAATTTTGACATTTAATATCATTTTGACACGTCACTAACCTGAACTTCCAGTTGCCTCGCGTATAAAGTGTTGGTCTACACTTTTCCTTCAGCCAACTCCAGTCTGACATAAATGATCAAAATGTGCTCTAAATTGTGCCAAACTTTGATCAAACACGGCTGCCACCGTGCCAAATTAGCAACTGTAAAATGATAGGATTTGGCCTCATTTAAGTAACTGATAAAAAGGCAGCTTCATTCGGATCCCAATCCCCCTGTCAAAAGTAATTCCTGCTCTCACTCCATCCCTGAATTTAGAAATAGGATGACTCACCACCTTCTTTCTGCTGTTCACGTCTGTACACATACACATACACACATACAAGGACAATTTCTATTGGTTGACTGTGTCCCTCTGCATTCTGGTGGATCAGAGTAGGAGAGACTGGACTTTGCATTCTCCCTTTCAATAATGCAACAAGTTCTCGTAAGCCTCTACATTACCTCTTATGGAGCACTTGGAGAAATAATCTGCTCTGGAATTGCAGCCTGTGCGGAGAAAAGGGAAAAATACTGTCTCTTACCCTATTATTATTTTCTGTTTCCATTCTCTTTCTCTATTGCTTTGTTGTCAGCCCTCTTGCCCATACACACACACACACACACACACACACACACACACACACAGAGTGACAGTGAACCAGGTGAAGTGAAGATAACGTGTTACTCGAGGCTAATAGGTGTCTTTACCGACAACTGCATAATTCCAGCCTGAACGTTTGGAAGAATAAGTCCAAATGGACTTGGTTTCAAAGCTGAACTCCCCAGCTCTAATGTGGGAACATCCTGGGTTTAAGCTGAATGAGAGAGGACAGCCCATTAGCATGAATGAGCCGTTATTGTTTTAGTTGTGTAGTTTTATTTTATTTGTCTTATTTATTTAGGATATTTTAATGTTTTTTTCACATTGTTATTCCAATGTCTGAATATTAAGAATTATCAGTGGCATAAAATTGTGTTAAAATGACAATATCATTTATGGCAATTATTTCTGGCACAATATATTGCCCAACAAAAGTAGTTATCATGACAGGCCTACATGTACTGTGTTTGTAATATAGAAGAAGATCAGAAGAAGTGTTATAAATGGATTGGAATTTCAAGTGAATTTATTTCTATGTTCCTTTTATAGCAAACCTCAAGGGACTTGACATCTAACTCTAAATCTAACTAATACACTATCTAATATCAGGTGATAGAGAAAAGGACAAAGTTACTTTAAGTCTACATAATGTCACCAGAGTCATAAATGGCATATTTCAACATGAGTAATTTAACTGTTAAATAGTTTCTCTTCTGCTGCAGTAAATACCACACATGGCCCTGCTGATAACTGTGCTTGGCAACCATACTATCACAACTTGATACAGTACGGAAAAATGTGGTTGAGTGTGGAAGTCTTGATAGAATTTCTGACTTGGGAAGTCAATTTCTTTAGCAGTTTGGCTTTCACTTGTTCCCAGGGACACGGAGACAAGTTTTTCATGGCCCATTGGCCTGATCTAATTTGGTGGAAGAGAACACTCTATGTCTAAATTTGTCACTGCGGCCACCAAGGTTGGCACCAAAGGATGGATCACTGAGCAGCGCCCCTGTCTCCCATATCAATTTCATACTGAACCCTAAAAATACACCCAATTATACAGAGGAGAAGAAAGTGGCTATTGTCGGTTTCTATATGTTCTGACCCCAAGGTGTCACCTGGATGAGATTGTGCCGAATATAGAATGTCCTGGAGGGCTGGAAACACTTGATTAAATGTCAGTGGCTATACCGTGCATCTAACATATGTCATTATTCACATAAGAATCCAACACGTGAGTCATGTCGTCGGAGCTTAAACAAGCTGTCGGTTATCCTTTAGCCTTTTTATTTCCAGTCCACCACTATTAAATCAATTAGGAGCCTTGGGATTCATTCAAGAGCTCTGTCACTTCCTGCTCGCCATGAGTCTGTGCAAGCTGCATACTTCAAAAAATAAAGACCAATTATGTCAGCACCTCCAAGCACCAATGGATGCCCCATCCTCTCATCTGTCAATTGACAGCCTTTCAGGGCTGTCAGATCCACCCGCTAATCAGCTAATAACACCAACAATTGGTAATTAGGCATCCCCAGAGTAAGCAATTAATTATCAGTTCACAAGTGCCTTCCTCCCGCTAATAGTTTGGTAAAAAGACAGCCCGCTTGATGTTATGTTTAATAGTCATAAACTTTTATTACCTCTCAAACACGAAGAGTCAATTACGTAGGCGAGTGAAGATGCCTGCTACAGGCCCTGCTGGGGAGAGAGGTTGATTAAGGGTGTTAAAGGCCCTGCAGCTTTAAAGGGATGAATGGAGAGTAAATAAACAGAGATAATTAAGGATTGGCAGAAAACAACAAGCTTTATTTTCTCTCTCTTTCTCTCAGTATTTCCATCTCTCTTTTTCTCTTGATTTCAGTCTTTCTCTTTCTCTCTCCCTCTCTGATGATTGTTTATTTGTTATCTGGCCTTTTCTGGAGAGAGAGCCTAAGCTATTTTCTTGATTGTCCTATTTTTTTGTTATGTCCCAGTGATTGAGAGCTGAAAATCTTCATCTGTTTGGGGTTTACTGGCTATTGCTAATGGTCCGGTTGATGGCTACATTAGAGCACCATTTATCTTCTTAGCATTTTTATGGACTTGTTACCCAATTTCAGAAACTCTATACCTCATGATTCCCAGAATTACATTCACTGGGGGAAACTTCTGTCATTTATCACTGGCTATCCAAAATAGTCTGTAACAAATACACTCATTCAGCACGCACACAGACGGACACATTAGAACCACTAACCTCTAACTTCATCAACATCAATTAACCATCAATTAACCATCTCCTTGCCTCAACCTTACCTTATATTAGCATTTTAGGGTGGTTCATTTAGCCTTTTAGTTCTGGTCCGGTTCATATTCACACTGACTTATTACAAGAGGTGTAATGAAGTCATATTGACTGACAGGTAACATTGGATAGTTTTGGTGATGTCATCCTGCATCATCAGCTCTACATGGACCCACTTGAGAAAATCAAATTCTGATGACTGACAGTAAGGTATGCAGCACATTACAGTCCCATATGTATTTATTTATCTTCTCTGGTGTCACAAAGAGAAAGAACTGATTATAAGCATTATTAGTCGAGACTTACTGTACCCAACAGGGCAAGAAATGTCTCTTTGTCTCAGCAATGAAAACAGTAATAAACACAACACAATAAAAACAAGAAACACAACGTTCATCATGAATCATCAGCAATGCAGCAATTTGTCTGCAGAAGTTGATACAACTTAATGAAATCTCCTGGCATGGGGGCAGTTTAGTGGTGTTTGTTCATTATATTGATTGCACATGGTACAAAGAATCCCATATATATCTTTTTGTTTACCAGAGGTGTTGTTTATTGTTGTCTAGAAGGCATTAACTCAAATTAAAAAATTTTGTGTCACTAACAAAAGACAAAGCTTTTCTATTTAGCAGTATTGTACAGAGCATCCTTTAGTTCAGCTACTATGATGATCAAATAATGAAATATAACTGAGTGTAATTGAAAATACTGGATCTGATTTGTCATTTTACTGAGAACAAAAATGTCACTGATTTAGATGATTTTATTGTAAAGAAAAAAAAAATCTAAATTGCCCTATTTTTCTTCATTGAAAAGTTTGGAATTAAATGATTGGAAAAGTTAAAAATCTACTTGATTCATTAATCTATTTTAGATATTTGACACAGAATGTATGTTGCCATTATTACAGAATCAATTGGCATTTTAATTGCAACCTTTGGCCATCATAGAACAAAGCAACTGTCTCAGTGCAAGCTGAGCTGGCTTTCTTCAAAGCTGACGTCATCAAAAGGATCCACGTTGAACATTTTTATAATATTTCAGTAAGTCTTCATTAACCCTGCAAATTGCTGCTTTCACATGCATAGTTGAGGGCAGAGGTGTTACAGTCGGATTTGTTTGCAGTACAACAAACACAAAGACACCGACACACACCTGACCTGTCGCTGTGACAAGTCAACATTTCCTGTTGCAGCTTGCTCTCGGGCCTGACGCAGATGAAAGCGTTGGAAAAGGGAACTTGTTGAGTGCTGCTGCACTCCTCAGCACCATTAGTGGTGCGTGGCTGTGCTGTGGCTCTCCCCTGCTCACAGTGAGTTATCCACCTCCTCCATCACCCCCTGTCTCAGCAGGCTAATGTGGTCTGGGCTTGTTGTGGCATGCAGCACACCGGCCTGCCTGGTCAGCCATTAATACTGACCCATTTCCAGGCAGCTCTCTGGAACTAAGAATTGGAAAAGCATGTGGAGAATTCTTTTCAAAATGATTCTGCATTCATTTTGAATCTGCAACATAAGCAAAGTTTTACAGAGTTAAATCTCTGTGCATTTTGTAAAGGAGAATACTTGAAAGATTTCTGCTTTAACGTCAACAGTACATGTGTATGCAAATGCATGTGTGTCTGCTTCTGTCTATGTTTAGTTTGTATTTTCTTTCAGTGTACTTACTTTCATAACATTTTTCCTCCTGGCAGTCTGCAGGCTGTAGAAACTCTTTTAGAGATTAGTCCTGTGAGTTTCATAATGCTTTTGTTGCCTTTAGCCTTTTTTCCCTTGCAGAAGGTGTTGTTTGAGTTTTTCTTACTTTTGTTGCAGGGTATTACTTTCGGTATTGCATCAAAGTTCATCTAATTTGTTGTCCCAATTTCCCTTGCAGCTGTCGGTCAATCATTGGGGAAATGTTTCAGAAGAGCTCTAAACATGAGAGAGGAAATGAGCCGAGACGGATGTGCCCAAAAACACACTGCGGGAGATGGAAGCAAACGAGACAAATGCAGAAATCAGGTTGGAAGGATGAGAGAGAGCAGAAAGAGAGATAGAGGGAAATGGAGGAGAAGGCAGGTGAGCTATGAGCATGCTGACCTTCCCCCTCGCTGTCAGAATAAAATAAGCCCAGCAGTCCATGCCCCTCTAGCTGGATCAGACTGCCAGTCCATCAGCTGTCCCATTAACATGTCAGAACAAACAAACTAAACAAAAAACACAAAGCGCCAGCGAGCAAGAGGACGGATAGATGGATGCCTTAGCTTGGAGGAGGACTGGCTGCATGGCTGTGTAGTGAGAGATGTACTGCTGAGCATTGTGGATCTGTCATCAGTCATTTCTCTCTGACTCGCTTTCTTTTTCTCTTTCTGTCTGCAAACAATGGCACAGCCATGCACCGGCACCCACAAGCCAAACACAGAGCTGTATCTATCCACTTGCATGGAATATTATTCAAGATTTATGAAGAAGTGTCTCCTGAAATATTATTAGAATATTGCGTCTTTTAGTCAGTGCAATGTTGAAGTGGGTCACATTTTGTGATCTTATAAGCAGCCCTAAATTATGCACTAACACTCTTCCCCGTCTCATCTGCAGTTCACAAGGTGCATAAGAAGACGGAGGGAGGGAGCTGGGCTCGATGACTGAGCCAGGATGCAGATTGTCTATTTGTTTATATGTTTGGACTTTTAATCTTGTCAAGTGGGTTATAGAGCACAGCTGTCGGTATACAAAACCAGTGGGGTGGCTGATCTAATACATTGAGCTCTTTTTACCTCCCCGCATGCCCCCCACTCTTTTTCCTCTGTCTGTCTGTCTCTGTAGCACAGATGGATCTACAGTGGCTCCTGGTGGAGCTCTGAGGTACTGTGCACAAGGATCAGGGATGCAGTGGATGTGTGAAATCCTTGACCTAGTTCCTCTACTTGTCTACATTGCATGTCTCTTGTTAATCAAATCAATGTTTGGAAAACTGGTAGACTTTTCTTAAAATGAATAGCGGATGTAAGAGACTCCTCGGTTTGACAGATTAGCCCAGATCCATTGATTGTGAGTAAGAGAATATAGCAGCAGGCTGGCACTGATCACAGCTGCTTTCATGGATTCTGGCAACTGGGTGAGGGTTACGTCATATGAGAGAAACTCTTAACATACTGTGCTGTAGAAAGAGATTTTTAAAAAATCAATCCAATTTTTCTTGTAGGCAGGCCGACATGAAACAAATACTGTAGACACCAGGTTTTCTTGTGTTCAATTCCAACTGTGGGAGATGTATTGTTTGTATGATAAGTCTGTGGTGAATGCAGTCCTGGTGAGAGATTTCTTTTACCTACATACAGTATTGATTAAGTCAGTATACAGGCAAAAATCCTGCACAGAACATTACATCCTTGAAGTAAGTAAAGCTTTTGGTATATTCTAGGGAGAGAGACAGCAAGTCATCGTGTTTCTCGAGATCTGAAGCAGCTCACTCTCCTCATTTTCTCCTTTTCCCTCTATCTCTGCTGGCCAGAGGTGGTCTGGGGAATTTTGCACTGCCTGGTGGAAGGTACACATCACACAGTCTGAGAATTATTTAACTGGACAAACATAAGGTCTTTGTTTATGCTCTTGGTATTTGACCCAGTGTTTGTATTCAGGTTTACCTCAGCCTTACTTGTCTTATCGTATCCTGTTTTTCTGCTGGCATTCCATATAAATTTGTCCTCCTGTGAATTAGCTTAAATCTTCAATGTTAGCTTCTTTACTTCCTATTTTTAAATGCATATCTCTTCCTCTGGAGTCAGACTGTGTATTTAAAGTGAGGATTTAGAAACTTTCCGGATCAAGGCATCCTGCTGCTTATGTTAAAGAAGTAGTTCGACATTTTGGGTAATAAGCTCATTTGCTTTTGTATCAAGAGTTAGATGAGAAGATCCACTCCTTCTCTTCTAACACCTGACAAGAACGTGAATAAGCATATTTCCCAAAATGTTCCCTTCGAACGAATCATACGTTGTATGTGCAGAGCTCTATATAACTAAACTCAAGATTCTATAGGGTAAACCCATCCCTCAGAGCATCTTTCTGACCCCAAGAACAACCATAACCCGGTTCTTTGTCACAGAGAACAAACAGTATACATTAATAAATAAAAACTTGAAATCTAATTTCAGCATGCTGACGATAAAACACCCTCCTCATATGGCATTGGGAGGGGTCAAGGCAGTGCCACACATGGCAGGGAGGTTGATGAAGGGCCTGCAGCTCTCTGACAACTTATTTTTGGTGGGTTGATCCGTCAACCATGTTGATTCCATTAGCTGGGACCTGACAGCGAGTGGCTGTGCTCCAACCTCTATCAGTCTCACATGAGAAGCTAGTGAGAGATGGAGAAATAGGGAGAAAGAGATGGAGAGAGGTAAATAACCTCTGTTACTGTATGACTCCTCTTCCTTAACCCCCCCCCAAGCGATAACGCTATCAAACAGCATGATTGCGGCATGACACGGGAAGAAAAAAACATTCATAAACGTCATGAGATTAAGAGTTGCCTAATAATGTTGAGGCAAAATTTCACTTATGAATAAGATGACAATGACAGCGAGAATAAAGTTGACAAGGATGATGACAACGACCATTATGGCAGCATTAGAGAGCAGCGGCATTATTCCGGCCCTGCTTGAAGTGGGTCAAAGCCCTAATGCCTTCTTTGTGAATGTGACAAAGTGTAAAGTGACTGCCACTGCTGCCTTGTTATACCCTTTTCCCACGCACAGCCACATAAATCTCCTCCTCATTAATGCTCCCACGATTGAAATTCAATTCCCTGGAAACTTGTTTTAAAAAGACACTTCAGGTCCAGCATGTTATCAGTTTAGGCAATGCCCATCCCCATTTACGGTGAGCTGAATTAGATCTGGGGAAAAGGGAATGGGGTCAGACTGCCATATTTCATCTTTAAACCAAAGCTCATATTTTTGTCTGAGCTTCCTCACTGCCCTGCTGTCTTCGTGAAGGCGCAATGCTTGAATTTACTTAAGTCCGAAATTACCTTTCTTATGTGTCGCCTCCTTTTCCTGCTCTCAGTCCATCAGCCTCGACTTGTTATTACAATTTCCCCTCAAAATGTGCCAAGGATTGATCTATGCAGTGTAATGATGATAGAAGTCACACTAAACAGTTCGGCGGTGTCTGTCACAGGCAGAGGCGCAGCTGTAACTATGAATAAGGGGCAAAATGACTGAGAAGAATGAAACATTACTCAATTGGGGGGTAATGAATTTGAACATGATTAAAAGTCCTTTATTCTTGTTGAGCTCACACCCAAACAATCCAAGCTGGCAAGACCTGGCTCAAAGTCAGGGTTTGACAGAACAATTTGTATGATGCCTGAGAACTCATTAGCTTGGGAAAGCTAATTAAAGCTTTCTGAATGGTTCCTTGACCTGTGAAATCTGCAGGCCAGGCAACCGTGAGAGAAGACAGAACAAAGTAGAAATCTTGATTAAAACTCAATAGGAACTCACTACTGGAATTGATTGTTTAAGCTCATTCCAAGTCATGTGGGTTAGGCGTTGTAAGACCTAATTGTAGTTTGAGCAGCAGCTATTGAGAGAGGCATGGACGAAAAACACGTTACATCTGTGAGCTCTGCCTAATCGATTATTGAAAATCAGAGTACCAGAGGAGAGCATGTCACAGGCTACTAGCATGGAAATCATTTCTGTTTGATTTAAACTCTGCAGACTTAACCCTTTTATTGTATTTTGTAGTTCCTTTGAGCACTAACAACATTTTTTTTTAATTTCATTTTTAAAATTGTTTTAACTGACTACACTTTTTAAGTATGAGCCTCCACCAAATGGTAGATGTCTGTGTACAGTATAATTACACTTTCGACATTCACATTGTTTTTTTCTCCATGAAAATGTAATATAAGAATTCTTTTTTTTTTTGTCTTTTTGTGTTTTTCAACAAACCGTCACTTATTTTACTGTACACTTCAATCCAGACACAACCTTTGGGCAGGAGTTGCACTTGACCCAGTGATCAGAGTGAAGTGGTCAGTGTCCACAACTGTTACTGTGGTTAAATTTGACTTTGTTTAATCATTATCTCCAATATTATCAGTATCATCCTGTATTTACCTGGTTAGTGACTGTATTTTCATTAAAATGACTAAAAGACTAGAATGATTTCAATAAATATGCAGTTTAATAATATTTGATTTATCCTGTCAACAGTTTATAATAAGAAAACATGGTATTGCATGGCAATGTTCAGTTTTTGTGAAACTGTCAGGAATACCACTTTAATTTAAATTTCTACCAATCAATAGAGCATGTTTTTGAAAAATCATTACAAAGTTGTCAGACGTTTGGGGGGTATTCACCTACATCATTATGATCAGTCAGCCCTCTAGAAGTCATCTTAATAAAAAAAATATAATTTATGAAAACTTCACCACAAACAGTCCACATGCTAAGAGTGATATTTCTGACGCTAACATTTAGTTCTGAAAACTGCAGCGTACAAGTTTTGTTGGCTTAACATACTTTAACTAAGTGCTATAGATGACTCAAGTCAGGTTGAGTCAAGTACAACTAATTCTTCAAAAAGATATCACAGCTCAAAATATACTCTACCAAACGGCTGACGAGTAAGTCCAGAGGCAGATTGAGGTGTGTGATCTGTGAAATGCGTCTCTTAGCTGCATTGTTGCACTCCACCGAGGGCGTCCCTGTGATAGAATATATTTCAAAAGTCACTGGAAGGGTCAGTCACTCTTCAAGCTGATGTGTCATGAGAATTTCACTTTATAGAGTTCACTCCAAGGTAAATCCTTCCAGAGTAAGAGATAGATGATGTTTTATTCAGAGACCCCCTGCTCTGACATTTTAGAAACAGTAGGAAGTGTGGATGTATGAAGCAGCATAAATGCAGTGATGGACCTTCCCAGGGTGTCCATACTTTCAATTTCTGCATGACAATTTGGCTTGAGACACGAGACCACAGCCGGCAGGAGTAACTGGGAAAGGGGAGTGTTGGCAAAAATCTCCTTGACCTTGGCTAAATAGGGGTGGAAAGGAGGGACAAAAGAAGTGAAGAATAAGAAAGTAAAAAATATATTTTTTTCAAAGGGTGAATCCCTCAAGTGTTCCTCCTGTCTGACCTCGACAAAATGAAAGAAAATGGGCTAAACTCATCTCAGTGCCTGTAGGAAATTCAAGTGGGAGACAGAGAGCAGAAGGGGGAAAAGGAGGTTAGTGCCCTCCGTGGAATTAGAGGCAGTGGTCCCCTGACTGACTTTGGAAGACGTTCACACATGGGATTGTCTGACAAAAAAACGAGATCATGATCTGAGATACAGTGATGCATAAAAGATTTCATCTGCTGCTGTATGGCATCATTTCAATTTAGTTGTCTCAGTTACAGAACTTTTATTGTTGGCCAAGCGAGAGTTAAGTAAGCAAGTTGCTATTAAAACACTCCTACCAGGTATGTTTTTATAGTCAGGACTGAATACACAATGCCTTGGTCCAGAAGAATCAATAACTGTTAAAACTCTGGAGTAAACTGCAGGAAAACAGTTTGTCTGTTAAAGATGCGGAGTGTGAAATCCATTGAATGAAGGATGGAAACAGACCCAGGAAAGTTCATAGCCTGGAGAGTCATGGGGCTGTATTGAATACGTTACTCTTTTTGCACACTCAGCCTTCTTTATTCGATTTTCACGTCTTTTTCATCTTTTCTTATCATATTTATACTGTTTTTATTCTGTCTCTCTCCCTCATTGTCTATCCTACACACACACACATGCTCACTGTGTGACGAGTTCGACATGATCTTTCATTCAGGCCGGCGGCTGAGCTTAATGTGGTCCTGGGCTCCTGAGTTCCCTTTAAATTAGTTTTTCTATTATGCTTCTCCTCTCCATCCACTGCAGGGCTACTCCCTCACAGCCATGGGGTCGCATGTGAATACTAAGCTGCCAAGAGTGAGTATCAGCATCAGCATGTGTGTGTGAGAGAGAGAGAGAGAGAGAGAGAGACAAGGGGTTTTGCTACAGGCTTGCCATGCTACTGTAAAACAAATAATTTGATAGACTCGTTTGTTCTCTGAGACTATACATCTTTTACTGTGCTTGTTACCACTTCTTCTATCTAACAACCAAGCATAAGGTCTGGAACGCCCCCTGAAGAAGAAAGATGAATCCCCTAGCACAGAACTTTGGCACAAATCACACTCATTGATCATCTTCCTTCTTTATCTCCTTTTCTCTGATTGTGTGTTCTGATCCCTGTCCTGTTGCTCTGCTCATTAGCATCATCAACCCAGCAACTGATTCCCCAATGCTGCTCCTCTCCATTTACAAATACACTCAAGGCATTATCATATGCACATATCAACTCACATCTCAGGCTCACAAGCATGCACATGCATACCTTCATGCATACAATACTACCTATCTTCTCTGCTGGTGTTGGGAGATGCAAATGAACCCAGTTCTCTATTCCTCTTCCTCTATTTGCATGACATCACATTGTTTCAGGATCAGTAACTGGACTATTGAATGAATAACAAATAAGAGAAACACTAATTAGGGCCTGATCATAGAGTATTTGTATTAGAGTATTACTATTGTAATTGAAGGAATTATTAATTATGATTTTTATTTTTAGAATGCATTTTTGAGGGGCTAGGGATACCCGAATACTCACGAAATTTGGTACATTTGGCAAAAACTGATATCTCATATGGTTCTGGGGCTTGGTTGTGGCAAGGGGGCTTGATAGCGGTAACCCCTCCTACAAGATTTCAAAGAAGAAGCCCCCACATTTACATTGCACCTAGCTGTACAAAATTTGGTAGGCACATGTGACACCTCCAGACTTAAAAAAAAAAAAAGAAGCCTCTTGGCACCACGCTCGAAACCCAAAATGAAGTCAGCCATTTTGAATTAAGTGTGAATTTTTAGTGCATTTATTGCCATTTACAGGCGCTATACTTTTACAAACTCCTCGTAGCAGGTTAATCAAATCCACTTCAGATTTGGTCAGCAAAATTTAAAGACCTTCACAATGCTAAATTGCATCTTTTGAGTTTTCATGGTGGTGAAAATGTTTTATCTGATATGAGTCTTTGACTTGGGTGTGGTAAGATGGCTCAATAGCGCTCCCAACAAAGTAGCCCTCATGGTACATTTCACCTAGATGTGCAACATTTTGTAGGCATATGCAACATCTCCAGACTTAAAAGTAACTCCTCCTAACAGATTAACAGGTTCCACCTCAAATTTGGTCAGTGAAGTCTAAAGTTTTTATGGAACGCCGTTGCCCATGGCAAGGCGGACAAATTGCATGTTTCACCATGAAACAGGAAGCTCTTGTAACTTGACTGTAAATTGTTCAATCTGCAGCAAACTTGACATGACATGAAATTTACATTCTGTGGCATTCTGGACTTGATATACAGCAACATAATGTATAAGTAGCACATGTTCTCTAGCGTCACATAGTGGACACAGGAAGTGATATTTAACTCCTTCATGCAATGTCCAATATTCATTGAAAATGTATATCCATGTCAGGCGACCTCCAGTAAATGTATTGCTCCATTAATAACTCACTTGTTTCGCACCACGTACTGGTAACAGGAAGTGAAGCCTAGGTAACACACACTTCATTAGATGTATACAAAATTTCCAATATGTTGTCTCTAGGGCCACAAACTCCACACAGGAAATAATATTTTACTCATTCACACAATGTCCAATAGACCTTAAATTTCAGATGTGTATTGTTTGTATTGTTTTCTGTTTCCTTCCTATGTGAGTCTTCAGTACCAAGGGGCTCCTTAGCAGATTTTTTAATATATTCTCAAAACAGCAGTAATCTCTATAAGGCATCGAGCGCTGATGCTGGAAGGCTCTCTAGAATGACAAATATTCTGTATGACTGCAAATCATTTATACACGAGCAAGCTGCTTCACAAATCTAACTCATAGTATTGAATAGTGCTGAAATGTGTCATCACAGATACATTTCAAGTCCATAAGCCTATATTTGGCAAGATTTTCTCTGATCGTTATCATCTTATGATCCCCCTCACAGTATTTTATGTTATTATGCAATCACAGACAGTGTGACACAAACAGAATGACTAAGCAGAGGGAGACTGGTAATATGTGTAAGTCTGCGTGTGCACGAGTATGTGCGAGAGAGCATTACAGAAGGGTAAAAAGATATGCCAAGTGTGGAATAATGGTTTGGCATGTGTGAAAATGAACACAGTGATTGGGATTAATGACCTTATGGGAGCCTAAAGTGGGCATAATGAGCTGGAAAAGGCATATTCTAGATAAACCCGGTGGAATGGTAATGGAACAAACTGCTGGAGTCAGGACCCAGTGTTGAGAGATATCGATGCTAGATTTAGACCTGATGGATTTCATTTCTGCGCACCTTAGGGTGATGAAGCTCTCTGATACTGCATTGCAGCCACCTCTCCTCATACTCATGTGCAGCTCAAGTGTTGGGTTGTTAGGTGTCAATCATAAATAGTGTATAATAAAGACTACAAATTGAATTGTCTACCTTACCAAGCTGTACACATTTGTAGCTGTACACATAATGGATGTTCTTTTTTTCATTGTTGATTTAGCTGTGAGGAAATATGTATATTTTTTGACCCACCAAAAGCTATCATTCCTACTTTTCATTCCAACCCACTCTCCTAAAATTACATTCATATACAGTACAACTTGTGTAGTTTGCATTAGCAAAAGTTCTTTTTTTATCAGCATAACGAGGAAATGTTTACATTTTATACAACTATAAATCAAACTTAAACCTAACAAAACATTTGGTAAACAAGAAACAAACCGCAGGGAGGGTGTCAAAGTCTTGTGCTTTCCTGACCTCCGTCAGAAAACTTGACTTTCAACGCGAAATGTTCATGCTGGATTTATGTACAAAACATTTATAGTTATAAATATTTCATTGGTTTTTCCCTCAATATTCTCTCCTGCCAGCTAAAGCAATATTCATGTTTGTATGGTTATGTTAAATTAGAGCACTTTAAGGTTAGTGAAAGATTGAGGACATGGTTGAATAAATTGAAAAAGTCGATGCTGACTTAAAGCACAAGATGTTACGCATTATTATCATACAAGTTTTTCAGTATTTAACCACAGCCATGACTTTCTCAACTAAAACTAAGAGTATTAGTAGCCTAAAGCCAGATTTATAGTCGAAGCAAAGGGTTAATGGAAGTCCCATCGTAGATACCTACGGAATAAGTTTTGATTCATAGCTCAGCGTTGGATTTCACACTTTGATGCTACCATTAGCTGCTACGTGGAAAGCCAGACCGTAACCCCATAATGCACAACTACACTATAAATCAAGCTTAAACCTACAACATTTGGTATGCAAGAAACAAACTCCAGTCTCTGGTGTCAAAGTCCTGTGCTTTCCTGACCTCCTCCCTATGAATTCTGTGCAGTATAACAATGTCAACCTCCTAGGATTTTAAAAAACATCCATGAAATGTATTAGTAGTATATACATGTATATGTATATTGAATGGGGTTGCCTGTAGTGCTCGCTGTTTGGAAAATGAGGTGGACTGCTTAAAGACGCAAAGCAAATTATTTATTATTTATCATTTGCTGTTGAAATGAGTATGGGTCTACATATCCAGAGTTATTATCAATGCAATGTAGTTTTTATACTTGGTAGCATGCTGCACAATGCTGTCAAACTTGTTTGATGAATACGATTTGAAAAGTCTTCCTCAGCAGCTGCCCTTTGGCTTCTTTTCACTGTCTTTCACTGAGTTTGGACCTTTCTTTGAGGCGTCCTCTTTGGTTTGTGCTGCGGGCTCCTGGGACAGATGTCTGTGGTTGTCACTCACAACGGGGTTTCAGTGGGGGCTGAGAGAGCTGAAGGAGGAAGCAGCATGGAGAGTAAGTGAAGGGTTTAAAACTGGCCCTCTGGGGGGATCACCTGTTCCGAATGGAGTGGTGGGGCCAAAGGAGAATGGAAAGGGTGGGTTGGAAGAGGAGGAGTGAAATGAAGGGTGAGGAGGAGTGAAATGAAGCAAAGAGAGGAGTTTTTGGTGAACATGTGTCATACACAGCTGCTGTCTTGGTGCCTGCCGGCGATGCTTCAGGCTTTAGGCCTCAACTGTGGACACCACAATCCGGAGGGGGTCGGGGTAAGAAGGAAGGCAAGGATTCTGTGAGGGTCATGGTATAGAACACAGTGAGGCCATAAGAGCATAATAAGGCCACAGGGTGATGGAAAAAAGACAGTAAGAAAGAACATTGTGAACTAGTGACACAAAAGGATGTTTTGTACTGTACAAAACAGAATCTCTGTCCTTATACAGGCATTGTTTCACATTCCGAAATCACACATCTTCCACCAGTCCCACCAGACTAATAGTCTATGATAATTTTTACTCTTCGCGATCCGTCAGCAGTATGGGTCCACGGGGACCAGGCCGGTGAATTTATGGGGCCAGGTTAGTGAGTGGTAAAGGAGATGGCTCTGGGAATGAGTGGAGGGCTGTTTAGGTAAAGCCTCTGTTGCTCTCCCAAAGGTCCTCTTGATCATCACACTTGCCCCCTGGAGACTATGACTCACTTCAGTGCTCCCCTGCTCCCGTCACATGCTCATCATGTCACTGAGAGACATGTGGGTGCTGGGGGAAGAGCACACAGAAGAAAACACACCCACACAGTTCGTGATTTTCCTTGACATCTGGGTCTGTTCTCATCACTCTTGTGTTTGTGTCATGTTGGTAAATGGCTCGAGTGTTTGTGTATGTGTGTGCACATGTGAGTAGTTGTGAGTTTATGTGCCATATGTCTTACAATGTCGGTAAATGGCCCCACCAGCTCTCCAGGGCCTGATTCCATTCTGACAGAGAAACGACCATCCTGACCGTGAGGATAAACCAATAGTCCTTACAGATGGATGTCCGTACTCTTGGTGATGAAAGGACTTCATGACCTACATCTAAACCAAGAGTGAAATTGGGGGTTGGGGCTGTGGCTGTGTGAAAGGGAAAATACAAATACACCTCGAGCCCTAAGACGCCTCAGGTGTGCGCTTATTGAACAAACAACAAAAATGTCAGACTTTTGCATACTGATCAGAACTCTTTTTCAGTGTTTTTTTTTCCAAATGAAAACATTTGGTCTCCTTTCAGTTGCTTAGATTTCATTGCTTTATGGATAAAGTGAGTGATGGCACTTTCCAAATCCAGCTCTTGCTTCTTGACATACAATCTAAGAAAAGAAACCAATTTATATTAAAAGCAGAAACCACCTTTGCTTTAAGCAAATTTATGCCATTGATAGTCATTTTCAAAAGTGACTAGATACATGTTTCTGATTCTTTTTGGTTAATTGGAAAAATAAAGAAAAATACAGGTAGTCGAAGTTTTACACTTGTTTTTATTTGATTTGGATGCACTAGCATGAACTGATTATGGAGCATCATGACCATTACTTAAGACAACACAAATACTTTGCTCTTATACCATGTTGCATTTTGCTGGATCACCACTGTCTGTCCTGAAACTTAGCCACACTTTCAAATGCTACCTCTGGTTCGTGATCTCTGGTCACATTATAAACACTATACGTGTGCACTGAGGCATGCATAGCTGTGTAGATGGAAACATAATATGACCAATGTTTTCTATCAGGAATTGATAAGTGGAATCGAGAACACACGTCTTCTGAATTTGGAGCTGTTTTTGTTACTGAACCCTAGATCTCATTAATAAATGTTCTCTTGATTTAGATTAGAAACCCGTAAAGCTGCAGATGTTTTATTGTTTGTGTGCTTTATAAGATACCTACTATTATTTGCTTTTGGGGTAGGGTAACTAACATTAACCTACTATTATCATTTCCTACTGTACAGCTAACAGTAAGCCTGCAGATACTGGCTTGAGGTCTTTTGGACCTACCTTCCCTCTGGGAAAAAAATGTTTTAATTGTGCAGCACAGAAAGTGTCATTGCACTAATGTAATGTAAAATTAGCCAAAATAAATCCACAATGCAGTTATAGCTGATATTTTCTCAAAAAACCCTGCATCCAAAACAAACCAAGACAGCCGAACATGGTCATATATTTGGCACATTCTGGCTTTCTGCCCCCTGGATGATCAAGTTTGGAAATGGAAAGCAAGTAAATACATTGACTAAAAATAAAGCAGAATGCAGTTGTTGAAAACAGATTTTCTTTGGATAGAAGTGTAGCAGAAGCAAGCAAACGATAAAACAAAAGACTCTTGAGAATTCAGTATAAACTCTTGGTCTGACCCAGGGTTTGTATTTATTCTGCATATCAAAATAAGAGCATTGATAGCATGTACATTTATCCTGAGATTACTCAGAAAAACATTTCCTCAAGAAGCTATTACTCCCTTATATATATATTTTTTTTTAACCATGATCAACCAAAAATCTTGGTTGACAAAAAATAACAAAAAAATGTCCTTATAATTTCAAGACATTGAATGAAGGCCTGAAAGTATTGATTTCTTTCCAAAATAGATGTACAGCACAGTGCGGTGAGATTAAATTCATCAAATATTCTCATGCAGAGTATGTTGACAAGCCTGATTGGATTTACTGTTGATGCACATCTCGGAGGCGTTAGGCAATCCATGTCAAACACACCATGTTTGTCTTTGCCTCTCCACTCGTTTTCATGTGCCCAATGAGAAAAGGCAGATTTCCTCAAGACCCCACCTCACCAAGTCCTTGCTCCCAGCACACAGACAAATAGAACTGAGCAGTTTCGAAAATGACGGGTACTGTGTTTGTGTGTGTGTGAGTCAGTGTGTCTTTGTTGACCCACTTTCACACAGTGAGAGAGGTAGAGCTGTAAAAGTTTTCCCCCCTTCCTTCCTCCGCTCTGCCTCCTAACTCGCTTTGCCCTGGCATCCTAAGGATGCAGCGGTGACTATGGCAACGCTGCAGTAGTGAGTAAAGAGGAGGCTTCTTCTCACTCGCTCCTTTTTCCCTTTTCTCTCTATATTCATTTTTTTTTAATGTCAGCTCAAGGCTGTGTCACGGGTATGCATCTAGATGTTGTCTTTATAATGACAAAGATCCCTATCTTCTGATTTATTTAGCATGCCTGCATTGGGATTTTTCTCAGCAGTGAGCTTCTCATTCAGCCTAATTTGCATCAAATCACGTTTCTACACTATTTCAGTGGGGTGGGTGTTATAAAGGCCAAGCGTAAAAATCAGATAAACTTAATTTCAGCAAACAAAATGTGTTTGAGGAGACAAACACAAACATTGCATCATACTCCTCACTTACAGGAGTGGTTGTAATGGCTACCACTAGAAAAGCATCCAGAGGACTATTAGGATGCTGTCCTGAGCACCCTGTTGATGGTAAGGGATACTGTTGTTGCGTGTTGACTCTCCTCTCAGCTTACTCCTGATTCCTAGATAACACCTCCTCTGGCCCTGTTCTTCCATTTGCTTCTTGTGTGTGTGTTTATGCGTACCATCTCTCTGGCACAGTCCCACCGCCCCTGCCCAGCAGTTTGAAGCTGAGGACTCCTGGCAAAGACAGAAGGGCTTTTGGGACCTGCAGCCGTATGAATTTTTCATTCACTTCCCTCCGCCAACTCTCGCCCCCTCTCTCCCTTTCTCTCGCTCTCACCAGCCCTCTCCCTCTCTCACTGACAAGCATTGTCTCTTGCTCAGTCTGCGATAGCACACCTGGTACCCATACAGGCAGGGGGGGTAAACACAAAAGCCTGCCCTCACACACACACACACACACACACACACACACCCCTGCACAAAGACACACACATTCACACTTGCTCAAACACAGCATGTAGCCTGCAGACAGAGTAAACAGCTCCTAGACAACAGCGCTTGGTATTCTACTTTCCAGTGTTTTTTTCTTTTCTTTTTCACCGTCCTCTTCTTCTCTGGGTCCCTAAGGCTGGGCATGTGAAGAGAGGGCAGAGGAATGCAGAGGAATCCTTTCTGCAGGAGAGCAGGAGCGAATACACACTGGAATTGCACACATTCATACACGAGGCACTACAGAGGAGAGTGAAGACGAACACTCAGCACCACTGCATCAACAAACCCGCAGCCTAACGTAGCCAATACTCACAAATCTCTTCCCTTTGTAGTACTTTGTGGTTACTTCGTGGTCCTTCGAAGGTGTTGACAGATATTTAAAAGGATGAAGCCAGCAAAGATTTAGCGATTAACCCTATCTAAGCTAAGCTGCACAGATGAGATGGGAAGATGAAAGAGTAAACAAGAAGTAAAGAATCAAAAGGTTTTCACTGTCATCCACCTTACTCATCACTTCTGCATCCATGCACACACAACAGAGAAACGGTGACTGTGCAAGACAACCTGACATGTCCTTTTCATGGCCTAGAAAATAAAGCTGTCAAGTGGCAGTGGCACAGCCAAGCCATTGAACCCGGACAGATCAGAAAGCAGTTGAACCCCAAGGCCATGACATTTTAGATCTCAGCTCCCGAGACATTTAAGATCTCAGCGGGTGACATGTTACCTTGGTCTGCTGTCTGTGCTCGGATGTATATGACCTGGCAGGTCCTCGAGCTTCAGGTAATGTCAGACATGCAGAGATGTTGTGTTATGTTAGTGTGGAACCGTTTCGTGTGGTGGCTATGGAGCTCTTCTTTGCATGGATCCTGGGAGAAAGTGAAAATGGTTGCCTCCACAGGCTCCTTAGACTCTTTGAACAGTCAGAAGATTCCCTTGATCAATTATTGATCAAAGCCATTACATAGCTCTGTGACAAGTTGCAAGTGTGTAGTGATTCATGGAGTCCATGTGTATGGGAGTGTGTTTCTGTTTGCGTGACAGAAAGAGAATGGTAGAAACTGAGGGGCATACAGGAAGACAAAAAAGATGAAGAAACAAAGGTAGAAAGAAAGAAGTGAGGCACATGTTCATATGGCTTCACAGACAAAATTAGATATATTCAAGCTATTTTAAGGTCTGGGTTCTTTTGGGGAAATGAAACATCTCTAACTTTTCCATCCTTTGTTTTTGTGCTACAACATTTACTTGTAATTGAAATTTTAAATCCTGAGGTCAGTATTAACAGGGAAATCCACCCCAAAATACATTTTGATTTTGAGTTTTTAAGTTTAACATCTACAAGCACAGATTACTGTCTACCTAAACTAGAAACCATAGCAAGAACTGATAATGTCATCAGGTGACACTTTTTGGCATCGGTCTATTGACACCAACCGTTTACGACCAACTCCTTGGCCTTATATAATTTTTGTTTAAGATATATTACATCTAAATGAGTTTTATTTGAATGTAGGGCTGAATGTTCCTATGTTCCTATATCCCAGTAAATCACAATAGGTGCTGTTATACTGTCATATGATTTGTTCTATTATTAACTGACTATGGAGCAGCTCCAGGACTTGTAAATCATATACTGCAGTCTTGACTCTCCACTGGCCATCTTAAGCAGAGACTTTGTCAAGTTCAAAAATTTGTAAATGAACAGCTCAGTATTATGAAAATATGTAAATTTTTTTCAAGGATGAGTTTTTCTTTTAATTTACAGGGAAGTTGACAATATGTAGTGGTAGTGGAGTGGGCAGATACTTTCTTGGGCAGTGAAGAAAACCTAAAAGTCCAAACGCTGAGTAACAGTGCGATCAGAAATGGAGCAAAGGATTAAACAGAGCACTTGGAGTGGGTTCGGGAGATAGACAGCACTGATTTTTGTGTTGTGTTTAATATAAGATTATTTTTTTTTATCTTTAACTGTATCCTCAGGATCAGTTTTTTAATCAACAGATTTGTTTTTCTCAAGAGGATTTATTGTTCTTCAGCAGAATTTTAAGTATGGACTCATTTACTGTAATTTATTGTCTGGAGCATGGCCTATTACGTACTTTGATATGTAAATAGAAGTGACATGTAATTTATATTTATAAAATATGCAAATGTTTGGTGTCAAGCAAACACTCATGTCGGAAAATCTAATAAGAGTTGATGTGATAATGTGAGCAGGATTGTAGCAGTCGCTAACATGCGAGTTAATGACTAACTATTAGTAAATTTATTATTCTGAAAGTGCCTAATAAATTCTTAAACATGTTTACTTTGTGTTATCTAGTTACATGCAATTTAATACATTATAAACCCAGAAATATAGCAATATAACAATATACATATTGCAGTCCAAAATTAGAAAACATTTTATATCACTTATTGAATTCAAATGGCGGAAGTCGAAATTGCAGAAACCGTTACTTTCCTTTCCTGTAGATGGTGCTCATCAGCATGTCTACACTACACAAAACTGCAGGTCCAGAACTGCAGGGGCCAGTTGTATAAATGTGTAAGCACACAACCCATCCATATAAAAACCATGCATAATTTACACACATAAACTAGTATGTATAAAAGAAAAAACGTTCAGTGAGAATGAGTGCACCTCGCACATACTTAAGACCATAAGTACACATGGATGTCTAGAGCTAGCCGCAGGTGATATGATAAGGTGGAGATGAAATATAAGGTAAGAGATGTAATCTAAATAATGAAGCATTGTTTGTTTACGTTGTTGGCCAGATTTACTGAGTGATAGATTTATTTATGCATCTGTTTGGCCCCAGGTCTCAAACTGGTGGGACTGCAGCTCTGCAGTTGAAGGATATTAGCTGGTACTGGTTTTGAGTACTTTGCATTAGTGCAACAGTGTCCTTGTTTCTTGTTGTTCCATAAAAAATACTGGGAACTATCATCTCTTTTATATTGTACTACATTGTAGCCAAGTATGCTGTAAGTGGTTTGTTTTTTTACAGCTTGTCAATAACAGCAAAGAAAAAAGCAACTACTCTTCCTAAAAAGCGCTGCATAAAAAGAGAGTGAAGTGAGTTGGGATTAACAACTGAGTGAGGAGAGGTTCAGCTGAGAGCTGCATATTGCTTGTAGGATTATACAGGTTGAAGAATTGTACTGTCCCTTTAACACTGATAAGGGTTTATTCTACTTTGTATCTTGCATTTTCCATTACTTCACCATGTTACCAGGTTTTTCAAAATATTGTAGTTAGAGTAGAGGGGTGGCTGTAGCATACCAAGAATAGCTCTTGTTTACAAGTTTGATGGCACATTATCTGGACCAACCACGAACAACAGCTCAGCCAGCTCCACTTGAATCTTCTTGGAACCTGCAGGGGCAAAATTAGATTCCTAGAACTACTGAACCGAGCATAGAAACATCTTAACAACCCTTGAACATGGTTTTACAATGTATCATGGTACTTTATGTTCAGATAATGGAAATCAAAAGCAGAGTAGTCTGTTTGCTGCACATAATGAAATCAGAGCAGTTGGGCCTTAGTAGCAGCGAGCGATTATTAGCTCCTATCCTGTTCAATTATGATTGGAAGACACCTGTTATGTCTGCCCAACATGCCCAACAACACTGATTACAAGTATTAGCTGTTATGAAGAATGTCAGGGACTCATAATGACAATTGGCAGTATACATGAATAGAATCTCTGTGAAGTTAAAAAAACAAAAACAAAAAAAAAAAACAGGTTTAGCCAGTGCATTAGCGGGGTACTGGGGTTGTTCACATCTGTCTGTTGATGTGTGTTTTAGACTCTGACTCAAGCTGAGTACTAATGGCCAATTCAAGCCAATTACAGCAGTAATTGCAGGGCTCTTGGCATTTTGGGCTTATGAGGAGAGAAACCTGTTCTGATTGGCCTGGCCAGGTACTGAACAGAGAGGGACAGAAATAGATCCGTTTGGCACATATCCATTTGTGTTTGAGGGACTGGCTCGGTCTCAAAAGTCAGATTTGAACAGTTTCTACTAAAAAACAATTGTCATATTCAAGTCTGCCCTAGTTACATAAAAACTCTAAACCTAATGAAACAATTACCAACCATATAAATCTAAATAAAACAGCAGTGCAAAGTAAAAAGGAACTGACTGCCTTTGGTATTTTTGTGAACTTTTGCTATAGCCAAGCTTATACCCTTCTGCAAACATTTCTCTCACAGTGCCATGTTTTCCACGATGACTCTTCTTACTGTCAGGGCTGTGATGGCTCCAGAAAGCAGCCTCTCTGTTTTCTGCCCACATACTAGAGGACCTGGCCAGACACACACTGCCCGAGAGACAAGCTGCCATTTCCACAAACTTGAGCTCTGAGGTGCACGCATAAGCACATGTATACGCACATGCACACGCGCACACACACACACACACACACACACACACACACACATATACAGTTATATGCATGGATTTACTGCATACCTATGCAAACACACATTAAAGGTTGGGTAGGCAGTTTTCTTTTGGCGTCATTGGGCAGAAATTCCATATTAACCGTGCAGCATATTGTAATTCAAGTGGTCTGAGAGCAGACCTCTACTTCAGCCCCCCCTCTTGCCTCTGTTTTCAGGCTTCAGAAAATCTATCCCGTGACGATAGACGTTAGCCTATCACAAGTTATTTCAGAGAGACAGTGTGTTCGTATTGGCTAAGCTACAAGAACAGATGCGCGTGCACATCCTTTCAGACGGTGAAAGCCTGATTTAGTGGAGGAAAAAAAGTGGTGAGAGAGACCGGGGTCTCGGTGAGGCTCACGCCGTGGAGAGCGAGAACCGACTCCTGCTGCCGGTCGAAGTTGTGGGTTTGGTGGGAGGGGCTTCGCGGAGTGATATGAGGCAGCAGAGAGAGAGGCGGAAGGTTTTGCCTAGGTTGCACAGATTTTGCCTACCCCAGCTTTAACAGAGGCATACAGGAGTCTATACTAGCAACAACTGCAAACATCCTTGAGTTCAATATCCAGCTCCTATTTGCCCTCAGTATGGTTCTGTGTAGTGCATACTTAGTTTTAAGGTGGTGACGGTCCATACAAATTATTAGATCATTACTTAAAGTTTGCATTTCTCCCTGCCTTAATTAATAAATCACACGGGCATTCAAGTGTCAAGAGAGCACTGACACTTCTGGATATTTTGGGGAGGAATGTCTGATGACTGAATGAAAACTTACTTGAGTACCAAAAGTAGGCAATAGACGTAAATCTGCCTACTTAAAGGCAATATGCTATATTTTTTGGTGTTGTCAACAAGTCCCGTAAAACAAACAAAACCAACAATGCATTAATCCATCTCTTAACACTTAACAGCCCCATTCGTTCCCACTGAAAACGCATATCCTTTAGGTCACAAAGTTAGTTTTTTAGTTTTTAGCAAATGTTACTCCAACAGGGGTAAATAGTGCATTTGTTACCGACTATTTTCAACCGTGGATTTGGTGTGCTATAGTGAGTATTTACTCCAGCAGAATGGTGTATGTGGGATGGATTAAAAATACACTACAGTGCCCATGTTCATTGTAATGAAGAATCAGGTCAGCCAGTGCAACTGTGCGGCTCACTGATGTGATTATTAATTTAAGTTCTATGGCACACAGGAATAAACTATATCAAGCTTTGGCTACGCATACAATACTTGTTAACAAGATCAATTTATTGTTAGTTTTGGTCTTTAAATGAGATTTGTTGACATTATGAAAACTATACAATATCACAAGACTTTCCCTTTAAAGGACAGGGCTGCTTTTTGCCTCTTAAACAACCTTGAATTCCTTGAAGCACTGACTAGATGCTGGAAACTTTCCACAGGGATCTTGGCCCACGCTGACTTGATAGCATCACACAGTTCCTGCAGATATTTCGGAGGCGCATTAATGCATCTGATGGCACATTATCCTGCTGGAAGCATCCATTTGAAAAAATGTAGACTGTGGTGAGAAATGGCTGAACTTGGTCAGCTACAATCTGTAAGTACACTGTGGAGTTCAAATGGTGCTCAGTTGGTGCTATGTGATGGTATTTGTTGAACAAGGTGACATTTTTCTTATTTCCAGTTTCCAGTTATTGGAGATCACATGACCACGTGGCTTTATCTTGTAGCTCTTAGTTGAGGGGAGTGGAGCCAGGAGGGTGGCCCACGCTTTTTTTTTTATCCAAGTAGGGTGTTCTGAAACATCCTTCTGCACATAACTGTTGCACTAAGCGAGTTTACATTTGTGGCCTGTCAGCTAGCATGAACACATCTTGCCACTCTCTTCTGACCTCTTTTGTCTATGATGCATTTTTGTCCCCAGAATTGCTGCTGCTATCGGGATGTTTTTTGTTTGTTGTTTTGTTTGTGCTGCTATCCTCTGTAAACTCTGTAATACGTAAATGCCCCAGTGTGAAGGCTGGTTGTCAGATGCTGGAACCAGCGTGTCTGTAATGATCACACCATATTCAAAGCGACTTAAATCTCATGTCTTGCATTTAGCTGAACAGCAACTGAACCTCTCAACTCTGTCTGCCTGCCTTATGTCTTATTTACACATCACTCGGTCTGGGGAGGCTTGCTGTTTGCATAAAACAGGGAGGTATGAAGTGAGAGTAATTTTTGAGAAAGATGGAGATGAAAAGCGAGGAAAACAGAGGGAGGGATAGCCTGCAAGTTGATGTGACAACAGAAATGCCAGACAGTTTTTAAATTTTTTATTTTTTACTGTTAATTGGATTCCACGCTCAATAACAGTTACTGTATACCTCATTATGATTTTAAATCTTATGACTACACTAAAGTTTCTTGACAGACAAACAGCCTTTTCAAAGTCCCTGATTGATTTAACGCGCTTTTCCTTATGAGAGATCCTGATGTGATTCTCCTGAGGAAGATCCCCCCCTCCTCCTCCCTGATGTCCTCTGTAGCATTCAGTTAACCATCTGCTGAGAAGGGAGCACATGGCAGAAGATAAGTGTTAATGAATGCATAGTTATATAATCCAGACCTGTGGTGGAGGGAAAGACAGAGAGAGCAGAGCGGCAGCCAGATCCTCATCTCTTGACAAAGTACAAGAGAGAAAGGTAAAGAGATTCTTTGTGCCACCAGTGCCCCCAAGTGGCCTGAGGTGGCATTTTGTTCTCTCCTTTTTTCACCTTTTCAAACATGACATGATAACTGCTGCTTTGCCTTTTCTCTTTCTATAAAGAAAAACTCAAGAGACTTAGGAGCTGATGTATCGCATGGTATTGCTTTTTAGATGACCACTGTTAAATGGGCTGCATGCTGACACAGTAAACACAGTAAACCAAGGACGACTATTACAAATCGGTCCCCAGCCCTCCCTCTTTTCCTCCTCCTGCCTAAACGCCATACCTGGCCCTTGCCCTGGCCAGCCATCATACCCCTTATGAATCAAAGATACTGGAGCAAAAGTAGGGAGAGACAAGGACTTATGAGCACTTGGCTCTGCCTCCCCATTTTCTCCTTTCTCTCTCTCCTGCAGTCTGTACATTTTTCTCTCTCCTCTTCTGCATCTATCTGTTTAGCTGAGTTGGATGATAAATCCTCAGGCGAGGTTTAAAGCACCAGCGGAGCAGAAACTGCCCAGGTTCCACTCTGTTCACATCAGTTAATATACACAGCCGGTCAACATTTACGAGGATACATGCATACCCGCCCCCTCTTCTGCCCTTCCACCTACCCACAAACACATTTCTCTTTCTCTGTCTGTCTTTCAACTTGGTTGAATTCAATTGCTTTATTGACACAACTATTCATTAGAAAAAATATTGCTGACACAGCATGCAAAAAAGGCAGCAAGACAACAGCTCATACTGAGCATTCACATCATATTATTGGGTTTCAAAACATTTTTTAGTTTGGACATTCGGAACCCTAATTCCCAATTCCCCAAGTTAGCAATATTGGATTAAATTCCACCTTAAAATGACAGTTAGACATATTGGGAAATACACTCATTCGCTTTCTTGAGAACAGTTACTGCAGAAATGACACTTTCATATCTGTCCACTAAATATACTGCTACAGCCAGCAGCCAACTAGCTTACCTAAGCCTTAAAAGAGTGTGCTAGACTGGCTCTGTCGAAAGGTAACAAAATACACCTACCAGCACCTCTAAAGCTCACTACATAACCAGCAGCAGATACTTCATGAAGTTACTGAGCTCAGCCAAGAAATAGTCCAGCACATAACCACCCGTAAAATCGCAACTTGTCAGTTTTACTGTGTGTTCAGACAAAACGCAAGGTAGCTTACAGCTAACATCTGTACAGCTGATACATTGGTGTTCAGGGCAAATAAATACACAATCCACAGACGGTCGAATAAGACGAATAACACAAGGTGAAAATTCCCTGCGTTTTCTGTCTGAACCCACAGTTGCACTACAGTTTTTGTTTTTTAATGTGCTGTTAGGCGTATTTTGTTACCTTCAGACCTATCAGAGTCTGGCTGGCTGTTTCCCCGTTTCCAGTCTTTATGCTAAGCTAAGCCAATTGCCCGCTGGCTCTAGCTACCCTACATATTTATCATACAGACATGAGTGGTATTGATCTTTGTATTAACTCTTAGTAAGAAAGCAAATAAGCATATTTCCCAAAATGTCAAACTATTCCTTTAAGTAGCTTCAAAGTTAGTTAATACAATTTTCCCATTGTTTGATACTATCACATACACTGTATATTCTGTATTTGCTTGTTCCGTTGGTCCATTCAAGTCAAATGACACTGAGAAAAATTAAAATCTAAACGCCTTCAAGCTGTTTTTGTACTTGCATGACATATTTGGTATTTTTGAAAACCTTCGGATATTACTAGAATTCAAAATCAAGTCTTGTGGGATTGAGCAATGCTTGTCCCAGCAACAAGGATTTGTAATGACGGACCTGCCAAAGAAGAGCTTAAGTATAAGATTGTAGAACTGTTTACACTGTGCGTGAGGAGCTAATAGAGATGAAAATCAAATCTCTGCTTATAATAGTCCATTTAAAATTTCTAAAATCTGAACTAATTCCCTTAAGTTTACCACTGTGTGAGCTAGTATATACAATAACAGACAGTCACAAATATTGATAATATTGTAACACAGTTGTAAAGTTAGTATCTCCTCGTCTCTCTGCCTCTGTGCCTACAAATAACCCATCTAATAAACAGGGACTGGGACAAGTAGAGAAGCGGCCCATACTCTGGTCTGCTTCACTGGACCTGAACACAACCATTTCATCTGTTGAGCCAGCAGGCCACATCAAGTGGTCTTTATTAAAGTCGCTTTGATGGATTCACCCCTGGCCTCCCCCGCTGTGATCTATCGCCTGTCCAGCCCTTGGAGGTCGTAATAAACTTGTTTAGCAATGGGGTCACTTCATGCAAGCAGAGCATGCGAGTGTGTATGTGTGTGGGTGCTTTTCTGCTTGTACAGTATGTTACGTGGCTCAGGTCTACCGTCGCAACCAGTGCATTGCTTATCCATAGCTGCTGGCACTGTATCCACTTGTGATGATATTTGTAGTTCCCCTCACAGATTCTAGCATGATTGCATCATATATTTATACACACACATTCAAGCAACGGTCAGGCACAGTAGCAGCGCTGTTATGCCTTTGAGTAGTTTTACTGTCTACTGTCAGCTCCTGCATATTTCCTAATAGAGTAGTAAATCAAAGGCAGTTGAGCCTGGGTAAGTCATTCAGATTCAGTGAAGCCAAACACAGAAAAGCTATTTATTTGTAAAAATGACTGATTTCCTGTTTTGTTTAGTATATATTTTTCTCTGTAAGTATCTCTGAAACTGACTTGAATAAGCAGGACATGTCAAAACAATTCATTACGCTTAATGTCTCATTTTTACACTGTATTACATTTGCAGCAGTCAGAATTGAATCACATTTGCACAGTTGCACTCAGCAAAGAAGATGAGATCTTTAAGGGTTCTGTATGTCTGTACTGCATTGAATCATTGAATGAAGCACGACAATTAGCAGACGTTGTGGACATGGCCAGCCCACGTCCTTGTGTGTCGTCTTCCAGTTACCAATGGCTGCTGTCCCCAGCGTACACCAGGACATTCCGCTCATTGTTAGTCGAGGTGAAACCCATCCACTTTCTAATGGGTACCGCAGGGACCAGTGTTATTGGGTGATTCATCAGATCAATAGTAGGGAGTTCTCATCTGACTTCCTGAGTCCAGCATGTGTAGCTTGTTGGAGTTTATGTAGCACGCATGGTAACAAGCACTAGGCACTGTGGATTATAGGCACCAAAAACTATATATGATTTTATTGTTTTAACAAAGCAAAAAATTGAATTTACAGCTTTGTTCCCAGATGTTATTACAAATGTTTCATGTTTGAAAGTAAATCACACCAGTGAGAGCCTATGATGTATTTTTATGAGTGAAATCTCTCACAAACAAAGTTTTATGAGAGGTGTGCCTGGAAAGAATTGGGGATATGTCATGCCCTTTGGAAGATACAGCAAAGGGCAAAGCCTGTTATTGTTGCTGTTCTTTATGGTTTTGTTTTATTAACAGTGGTAAACCATTGAAGTCACTGTAGGGTATCTTACATTATATTGTGTATGGATTGAACTACAGTTTTAAACAGGTAATGATGTTTTACAGTCCGGTGTCACTACTAGAATAAAGTTACAATCGGGGCATTGCATAGGAGGATTATAACTTAATATCAGACATTATATATGTCACGAATACCAAGATCCAAGTTATTAAAACACTTAGTGAGAAATTAGGACTTTATGGTAAAGAGTATATTTTTTAATTAGGTGACTTTCTGTAAACTATACAAAAGGTTGTGTCTGTGAATCATTGTAGTTTGGTCACATTGCTTGAAAAAATTTATTTACAGGAAACAGACAAACGCACAACATAAGTTTTCATACTTTAATATAAAAATAGGTATTGCGATAAAGTGTCTCTAAAGGTGTATTCGTTTATTATATGAATTTAATTTGAGGTTGAGTAACTGGTCATATGCAACTGTATAATTTGATGTGATCAGTTGTGTTTTTGTCATCTGTAGCAAAGCTCATACCCTCTATCTGCTTCCTCTGTCAGCTGAACAATCCTTATTAAAATATAGTCTGGGCACCTTTGGGAATAGATGTTGTTAGTGGAATTTCTCACTCAGGAATTCACTTAAACCACAGTCATTTGCTGAGAGTCTGCACATGTCCCCAGGCAATTGCTTAAGCACCCCTTTAAGATGTCCACAAGCTGAAACCACCAACAGTCTGATTCGAATTTTCTCCCAAAATATACCATTTCCTGGATATTGTTCATTATATTCATCGGAGGTGACATTCACTTCATAATCTGACATCATGAACGAGCCATGCCATCAGAAGTTTGCCGGGCGCACCATCATGGTTGTCATGGTAGCCATCAGATTTGGGCCCTTCCAATAGTACCATTTAATGCCACTGTAGCGAACCACACTGGATGAGCTGGGGTAATATATGCCATTCAGGTTGGATGGACCACAAGCCTCAAACCACCAACCTGGAGAGGAAATGTGCCAGAGAGTTCAAGGAAAAAGTCAGAATTAATTGAATTCAAGCTCATGAAATGTAACACCCAAATGTACAGCTGCAAGTCGGCAGTAACTTTATATTGACGCAGAGGAAAAATGAAATGCACTTTGGGACATTTACAAGGGGGTGGATAGAAATGTTTAACAAGGTGGGTTACAAGGAGAGACAGATTGAGACAGGGGTAGATGAGTAGCAGAAGTTGGGGGAAGCTGCGCTACCTCCAGATGCGAGCTGGGCACACTTGCAGGTGCAGCGGTCGTTGTCTCTGTCCTTGGTGCTGAACTGGGTGCCGGTGTGGGTGAGGCTGCTGGTCCGCCCAGCTGTGCCGCTGAAGCCCTCGGCATGAAGGCTGGATTTGGGAGAGTAGAACAAGAATTTCAGCAAAAAGCTCAGCCGTGGGCACTTCTCTCATTATTTAAAGCTGTGTTGGGCAACTTCGCTTGTTGGCAGCTCCAAATAGCAGTGAGCGGTTACTGCCTGAAAACTGTTTGAACTTCAGATTCTCTGAATTCATCTAATGTTATGTCTGAACACACGCACAATCATGTTTACCAAATCGGCTGGTCTGTGATTCCTTAATACAGCAGGATACCAAAGGGATGAGAGAGGTAACACATCTAACTTGGTGAGTCCTAAACCTGCTGTTTAGGAGATAGTTTGTAGTTCACTTTAAATGTTTGACTCTTTGTCTGACCTGGCATTAGAATTTCATATTGGCAAACAGAGGGAATAGACAGAAAAAGGCACGATCCAATGCTCTTCTCTATTGCAGCTCCACCTTGTCATTTAGAGTCTGTGTAGAGGGGTGTAAAACTCTTGCCTAGTGCAGTGTTAAATAAATAAATAAACCTGTATAAATTATTTCACAATCAAATATAATAAAGATAAATCAAAAATAATCAAAGAATATGAGGTTATAAACACCTGTGAACCACTAGAGGAAATCATAGCCTTTTTAGTATATGTATAATACTTTTTAATACAAGGTACCGTCTCCCCTAGGTTCCCATTGTTGCCAAACATCAATATGAAAACTAACCTAAAGAACTTCTCATTATTTTCCCTCCATGCTGTGCTTTGTGAAACAACCCAAACAGTCTGAAAGAAATATCTGCCAGAGTTAAATTGATTTGCTCAATTATTTTCATACAGCGGCCCAGCAGTGGAGTCTGTGAGCATTTGTGTGTGTGTGTGTGTGTGTGTGTGTCAGTTTGGGTTTGAAGAGAGTGGACGAGGAGGTCAGCCCTGCTGTCTGGCCTCTCCTTTGCCCTGTCAGTCTGTCTGGTTAGTACCGGACTCTCCCCTGAGTTATGTGACCCACCTCCGTAGCCCGGGGCATGCTCTCTGTGATGACTAAATGAAGAATCCTCCTCTTGAATTTGTAAGTTCACAGGGCAGAGCAACACATCATGAGGGGCAGCAAGAGGAGAGTTTGAAATGACGGGACGGGAATAACGATGGAATAGCAGAGAGGCTGGAATAATACATGAGGGGATACGTTGTTAGACGACTTAACTTTTCTCCACATGATGGATCGGTGATGTGAAGAAAATTAAAAACTATCACATTAGACAGGATGGCAACCACAGGCTACAGGATATCCTATTGGAAAGAGTGGCCCGTGGACTGTGCCAGCTCTTCCTACTCTCCAAAACATTTGCATTAGCCATGACTTCCAGATGTATTAGTTCAGCTATTCCACTAATACCGCAGACCACAGGCTAATCCTTTTCAAGGTGACTGTCTTTTTATATTGTTATTGTATCCTTTAATGACAAATATACTGTTACATTAAAGGAATGCCTACCGTTGGTTTTACTATTAGAACGGCTATTCTTGGCTACCTCAAAGGGAAAAGTGGTCTGTCATGCCGATGATTAATGTATGACTAATGTTACTGAGTTTTAGGTGAAGACCTCCATGTTG
This sequence comes from Macquaria australasica, assembly GCA_005408345.1. Classification (NCBI taxonomy): domain Eukaryota; kingdom Metazoa; phylum Chordata; class Actinopteri; order Centrarchiformes; family Percichthyidae; genus Macquaria; species Macquaria australasica. Next base: position 66,151 of record SEMN01000586.1, on the reverse strand, counting down.
CTCTAGGGAGTGCACTGAATGCAGCTGAGAAGGAGGGTTGCTTTGGCTGACTGGCTGCATAGCAGCATAGCACTGGCTTGGGAGTTATAATATAAACCCACAGACGAAGCCAGCGTCTTCAACATGCTAGTAAATCTTGTACATATTGAACTAGTTACACAGAACATGATCTCAGAGGTAGCAAGCTACAGAGGTGATTACATTCACTCAGGTGCTTCACCTCACACAGTGTAGCCTACAGCAAAATTGTAAAACATTCAGTTTCATCGCGCTAATTATGTGGAACAAACTCAGGCAAATGCAATTTGCTGCACTATTAGGGATCTTGGAAAGCATACACCCAGATACGATTATGATTTGTCATCTTTCAGAGCATCAATCTCCATAAACTTCCACAAAACAAGGGCAAGTTCCTGTGAATTTAAATGAAATCTAAACTGAACTATTTTGGGTTCTATTTTATTTCTGTCTGTTGGGGGAAGCATGGCTGCAGCACACCCACACATAATCTTGTTAGTGATTGCAGGGTTACCGAGGAGCTTGGTTTGAGTTGTCAGTTCCTGGCAGGGGCAGGTATTGCCGAGCGTTCCTGTTTTACTCCAGTGGATGTGGCTTGCCTTTGGGGATTTTCAGGGGCAGCAGTAGCCACTGTGATGGGAAAAGAAAAATGGGATGCAGACGAAAGTGGCTGCGTGCCCTCCACTGAGCTCATCATTTTGAATGACATTCTTAAAAATGGTCCAAGTGGTTCCTTAACTTCGGTGCTCGGGGATAAGAAAGCTTAGAGAAAGAGAAAATGGGAAGGAATTTGAAGTGTTGATAACGGTTTCTAATCTGTCGTGATATTAGGAGTCTTAAACCCAGAGGGAAGGCTACGATTGAGAGGGTGTTACTGCATTGCAATTATGCCTTTCACAATAGAAGGCTCTTAATAAAACACTTGACTGAAATAAAGTACCTTCATTATAGTCCTATTCATGTCTGATTTCTGAAAAAGTGAAAGAATTTAATTGGAGACCTGAGTGTATAAGAAGTGTTTTAGTGTAGCATTTTGTCATATCCTGTGCTATCATGTACTAATTACTGAACACTTTTAGTAATTTGGTAAATTATTTAATAATTCAGAGAGTGAATTTTGATCCGAGCATCCCATAATCGCAACCCAGAGTGAAGCCTGCGCGTTTAGTTATAAATTAGAATTATATACAGTATATGTTAGGTTACCTGTAGTTGTTGTCCTCGCCGTCTATGTAGAAGCGGTCGTAATGTGAGAAGGCTTCGTTCCCCTCTCTGTCTTTTAGCTGGACATGCAGACTGTATTCCTGGGAGCTGGTCAGCTTGTGGATGATATCATTCCCCAGCCAGTGTTCCCCAGACAGCTCTCCAAAGCCCTGTATTAGACACAAAGACAGAGAAATGATAGAACAAGAAAATATTCTAACAAGGGGGGTGATTTTACCAGTGACCTGCCAAGTGTTTTTGGAGTTAATATGAAAACCTCAATTTAGTCACATTTATCATTCTGATGGCCTAAGACAGTCCACTGAGTTTATAAAGTGAAATACTCCTCTCCCAAAGCTAGGGGTCGGTCATTTGAGACTTTAATTTGCCCCAATATCCTACCAATCATCCATCTGTGCCTGAAACACTTAGAGTAAAATTATATTTGGCTTTGTGGACTGATCCACTGTTGTTTGAACTTTGGAGCTGGACATGAACATAAGCTTTCTATCAAATTTTTGGCAATGGAAAACAACACTGAATGATCAGAATAACCTGTGTAAGAATATAGGAAATCTATTTAGAGGAGGAAATTTAGTGGTATCTTACTTACAGGCAGGTAAAACAAAACAAATGCAGGTGCTTCCATACAGTGCACAGGGGGTCACCAAATAGTTTGATGAGCATGAAGGTGATGAGAATTATATGATATATGAATCACCAGATCTTAACCAAATTGAACACCCATGGGCAGGATTTGAGACAGAGAGCGCCATGCAACAATGACCCCTTTAAAACATGAAATGTCCCATCACTATAAACCTCTGTGCAACCAATTGTTCCCCACAAAATCGAGCTGGATCAGTGCTGTTATAGCAGGCTTCTCATTTTATAAGCTATATCAACATTTTATTTATTTTTTTATTTTTTTAGCTACAAATGGACTTGGTTGTTATCTGGTAGTGATGGAACAACCGGTTCATTTTAGTGACCTTGTTCTTGAAGTCTCGTTCAGTAAAATGAACTACTCTTTTTTTTTAGTCATTTCTTCATTTCGTTCAGTAGACGAAGGGTGGGGGGGAACTACTCATTTCTGTCCTATACTGAGCCTATGTAGCTGTCACGTGAAAAATGAACGAAAGACTAACGAACGAACGACCCAAATCAGTCAGCTGTCACGTTAGAAAAACGAAACTCATGCATTATTATTGTTGCGCAGGCAAATGACTCTCTGAGACGACTCGTTACTACTCGTTCACATCAAAGAGTCGTTCAAAATGAACAATTCATTCATGAACGACACGTCACTATTATCTGGTAAACATGCACTTGCAAAGATGTTTTTCATGGAGTAAAATGCCCTTCTGCATCATTTTGATATTAAGAATTAGCATTAGGATTTTTTGTTTTTGCTGTTCACAAAGACCAACAGAGCTTCTCAGTTAATAAATGATCAAGTGTTAGCTGACTGCACGTCATTTTCCAGCCCTGTATATTGTAGCCAGATAGCAGTCGAGCAGCAGCTAACGCTAATAGATAATAAACATTAGTCAAAATCCCTCAGTTAAACTTTAAGTACATCACATTAACATTTAGTCACCTTAATCTCCAGATATTCAGAGCTAAGCCAACGCTTGTTCACTCAGCATGTGAAATTATAACATAAGCTAACATAACGTTAGCTCAGCATCCAAAAGGGAGACTGAGAGCTGTCAGCTGGATCAATTTAGATGATATCTGATATATTGTCAGACTTGACTTAACAGCAGTTTGTCATTATGATCCATAAATTGAAAACTACAGAGCAATGATCAATAAATATGCTACTTGTAAATACAATGATAAGAATAATGAAAAAGTAAGTTTAGTAATACTAGTAATGTAGGCAAATTATTATCACTAAATGTGAACTACAGTAGATTTATCTGGGTTTCTTTCTACTGTAAATACAGATAAACTTTAAGCACTTAACGGGTGTATAGTTTTCACAGTATTGTCCCCCTTGGACGGAGCAGTGACCCCCTCCCACACAGTTATGGCTCAAACACTGTATGGGAGATTATGGACTGATATGTTAGACAGCACTCTCCACCACCATCTTCAAAACATCAATTAAGGGAATATCTTCTGTAAGAATGGTGTTCATCCCTCCAGTAGAGTTGAGAGACTTGTAGAATAAATGAGTATTGAAGATCCCACACCTTAGTAAGACATTTTATGGTGGTTTCTCTTTTAATTTTTCAACCATTTGTACATGTTGAGGCAGATTATAAAGAACCAGGTATATAAAAGAGAAATGTCAAGGACATAACTGCAGCAGGAGCCAGTGTTACATATTGTTCACAGGTGGAAGGCACAGTAATATGAACATGATTTCACAAAAGAAACTGCAACATTAAATGAAAACACATAACTGTGTGCCACATGGGCGTGATGACTTTGACAGAAACGGTTCACTCCAGGGAAATAACAACAACATGAAACGTTCTAATCAAAAAGACGCCTTAAGAGAAGCGACTAAATATGGCTTTGGTTAATGAATCTCACAAAGGGCTGTCAAGTACAAGGTACTTAACTGACACAAGCGACTGCAAGAGGTGGATTCACAGTGTGAAAAGGCCAGATGAATTTGAGTCAGTTAACTGACAGTCGCTAAGCATATAGTCATTAAGGCTGATTACTTGTATTATTACACTGTCAAGGCAGAACTGTGAATAATCAATGTCTACACCTGCAGATATGAAGCATTTTGTTCAGTCTAACAGAAGGACATTTTCTCCTTGTTTACCTCTGAATTCTAAGTCACTTTGTCTAGCTGTCAGACTCTCTGTTTGTTATTGGTCTTAAGTGAGAGTGAATACATAGTGAGAGCCTTGGCGCATTTATCATTTGACCAGCAGGCCTGGGTGCAACATTTGATCAACACTGACCACAGTTTCTGAGAATATAGAGTGTGGACCGGGGCGGTGAAGCATTTTAGTACATACGTTATCTGCCATCTACAGGGCCCCTGTGCTCCCACGCCCCTGGAACCAAATATTTATCATCCACTTGTAAAAATATTGTTCTTGAAAGAGGTTTTTAAGCCTTTTTTTTTGGTCTCTCTGTTTCTCACTCTTTCTGTTTGCAGTCACAGTCCTCTCTGCATTTTATTTTAGCTGTGGCAGTTGATTTGTTGGCATGGGTGAGACAACTGCTGCTCCGCTCAATCCCAAAGTAGCCTCACTCATTTGTTCTGTGTGTAATTTAACACAGTCGAAAAGGCTCGCAAGCATATGTTTGACTCTGTTTTTCTCTATTGCGCAAACGTAATATTGTTCTATTAAGAAAACGTTGTGATGAGATTAAAAAAAAGCATTATCTAAATGTAAGTCCAAACAAAACAAAAGCCAAAAGGTGTTAAAACATGCTTGATTCGGCCAGAGCACTGGTTCAACTTTATAGTCTCTTGTGTATGATTGTTTTATATCCAGTTTGTTTTCGTAGCTTGTATTTGGAAATGCTGTTACTTTTATCACCACACACTAATTTTTCCTATGCAGGAAACCTATTGGGATCTTAAAAGATGGATACAAACAGTAGTGTTCTGTGGGTCATTGAAGTACATGACGTGTGTGTGTGTGTGTGTTTGTGTATGAGCATGTATATATGTGTGTGTGGGGGAGTATGACAGGGAGAGAAAGCAAGAGCAGGTGCAATAACATGGGGGGTGGTAGAGAACATGAGGGCGGCCAAATACAACAACTGCAGGTCACCTGGGCTCACAGGCTAGCTGGTATCCCACGCCTCTCTGTGCCAAACCACCCGCGGATCGTTATTGGAACCTCCTGTCCAGTCCCGCAATACTGATCCATACTACCTATACTGATAATGATGCACTTCTAACCCCTACCCTCTGCAGAACTCACCATTTTGTAGTCCCTCCACCCACGATGGAAGTCAATGGAGCCGTTTCTCCGATGCTGCAGCACCGTCCACCCACCACCTCTAGTCTTCATATCACAGAACACCTGTGAAAAAAAAGGCAAATTACAACATGCTCTTATTCCTTAGGGCTGGGTAGCAAAAATGTATGCATTTTGAGTGCTGAAAAAATGCGTCTGAATCAAAAAGTGTTGTGCATAGAATGTTGGCATTGAATGCTTTGTCTAGCTGTCGGAAAAAAAGCTCACTGACCTTCGGTTTGTTTTCTGATCACATATTTCCTATTTTTAACTTTAAAGCAGCAATGATTGATTGTTTTTGCCACTTGGGGCAGCTGAATAAGCCCTAAAAACAACAATGACATATCATCTCCCTATAGTAACCACATTTGCCACAATACTTTTACACATTCACCAGATACAGTGCCAGAACGGTGACACTGAACCAAAAACAATAAAGTTGCACAATTAGCAGAAAGATGCTAAAATGCTCCGTAGATCTGAGGGGAACTGCAGAGTTGGGTGATAATTCTCTGTGGGTTCGTCACTGCAGATGACCACTTTCACAATACACATAATCATTTGATTCATTGTTAGTATAAAAATATTGCATAGTGCAGCTTTAAACTATAATTTATATAGACAAAGTTATTTATTTTTAAAACTGAACCCAAAGCTCTCTGGCCATTTAAAATACATGAAAACAAGTGTTAAAAGATGTTACTATTCCCTAAATTAATGTATATAAGAAATAAAAATAAAATTGTTTGATATCTGTACCATATTAGTACCAATATCGGTTTTTAAATAATATCCAGCCTTTTCGTATTTTCCATTTGAGCCATTTGACAGTGACAACTAATCAATCCCGAGTGTATATGTCAGTAAACTGAGATTAGTTTCAAGATGTCACATCTTACAGCATGGGAGTGCCCTACAAAGATGAACGTGGAGAGAAAAGTGTTAAGAAATTACATGAAGAAATAAAACACACTATACTCTCTGTTATTTGAAGGATGCCTTGGAAGCCTCAGGAATCAGGGGGAACCCAACATTTCAGGGTGTCACGCAATGATATGACCCAGGTGGGAAAGAAAAACGAACATATCGGCATGTTCTCTTATGTCCCCTTGAGTGGGGGTTGAGGAGGAGGCATCTGCGTTTTTGGTTACACACTCTGTTTTCTTTCTTACTTGGCTGCACATTTTGCCATATGTTTATGTTTGGAAGAACAAATAGGAATGAATTGCACTTATTCATCTAGTGACAGAATTTGAAATTTAGACTTGTTAAGGGACTTGTTTTACATATTCAAGGTGTTTAACTGGACGTATTCCAGCTTCCCTTAGGTATCGTGATTAAACGTGTGAATTTCTTCCGTGGGTGGGTAAGATTAGAGGCTTTTTGTTACTGAGATCCTTTTTTATTGAACAAGCGTATTCAGTCTGCATACCTCAAGGCAACAGGCTGGGACTTTGTCAGTTTTCTTAGTCATTATGTTTGAATCTCTATGCAATGTTGGCACCTCAAATTATAGATATTGTCAGTGACTTGTCTGACTCGATAACAACCTCTGCAACCTGCAATGTGGATAATTACTGATGAAACAAAATTGACTTGCTCGGCCGGTTGCTTGAATGTTGTCCACCAAACAACCGCCTTGACCTGTCTCAAGAGTCATGCAGTATAGATACTGGTGTGTGGGCAGCATCCCAAGGGGTCTCTCTATTTTGACTTCTCAACTGACTATTTTCTGCTAGAAATAAAAAGGGAGTTTCCTGCACTTTCCCAGAATAGGAAAGCTAAATCAAGGTCATAAGGCACTGAGTTCTTTTACCTCAGAAAACAGAGCAGACTGGCAATATGCTGTGATTATCCTCTGGCACATAAAGCCAATGTTCTGGCCTTAAAGGCATCACACTGAATACAAAAACAGGGTCTTGAAATAGAATTCTCAATTTAAGTAATTTCCCAAATGTGGTCGTTACTTTGATTTAGACCAGATCCATATTTAATACTCCAAATTCACTTATTACTATTAGCCAGCAATGAGTCAGTTAGAGCCAAACCCATTACAATAAAATGCAAAAATCCAGACAACTTAAGCATTATTGTGATTTAAAAAAAGGATTATGCTGTAGTTATTTGTAAAGGGCTTTCAGGGGACAACATTATTACTTCACAATATGTGTTTAGAGAGAAGTCGTAATGTATTTAATTTTATGAGCCCCGTTGTAGCTCTCAAAAGTATGCACAACAGTTATGAAAAATTTAAAAAGAAGCTGATCCAAACTATGAATTATTTGGTTTGTAAACATCATCATTATTCACAACCTTGGTGATTAAAAGTTACATAGATGGATAGATAACTCATATAGCCAAATCTGCATTCCACACATATGTGTGTGCTTTTTGTCTCTTGTCCAACTGAGAAAGCCTGCTTTCTGCTTTGAAAATAGGGCAATTTGTATCTGCCCCACTTTTACGCAGCCACCCAGATTGCCAGCCACATTGGAATTAGATGGCAAAGATTGAAAGCAGCAATGATTTGAGGAGTACTAACTTGCATCAGTGGAAACGTACATTGGCCCCAGTTGGCAGGAAACACATGGCACCAGTGCCTAACACCTGGCTGCCTTGCCCACAGGAAATGAAGAGGAAGAGCAGGGGAAAACAGAGGCAGTGGGAGATGTTGCCAACCAGCAAACTAGACTGAAAGTAATGAATAACAAAAAACTGTTTCACTGTTATCTTTCTTTTTCTGCAGTAAGCTCTGAGAGTGAAGATCCCAGCCAAGATGCCAGCTGTGATTCAAAGAAAGGGTAGCCTGCTGGTGGATGCCATGGTTGAGTTAGCAAGGGGCTAGCTACGTCAGGCCAGCGGAGGTAGGCCTACCCAAGCTTTTCTGAATTCTTCTCACACACTAACTCACCATGAAGTGAGGCCTGCGGGGCATAATGCTTCTGTTGCTTATTATTTTAGCTCTTTGTAACCCAGCATGGCACTTGCATCAACCTCTATAGCAAATTCCCCTGCAAATTACCATTACATCACACTAGTTTGTCCTTCCAGTTTTTTCTGCGGTCCAGAAACGAATGATAAGCCCTCTGAATGTCATTATGAAGTGTGTGTGAGCATTACATTATGCAGGCCGGGCAAAGTGAAAGGATTCCATTGCTAAATACTTACAAAAAAGGTTCATGTCACAGTCAGTCGGGTGATATTTGCAAGAAAAGGCCAATGACCTTTAAAGCCTTACTACCTTGACAGTCTGGGTGGAGTTGGGGAGGCGTATGCTATATATTCCGCTCTCTGTCACTCCAGATCGCAGGATCTCTGCGCAGTCCCTGAAACTAAGCGGCTCCTCCTTGGGCATACTGGAGATTTCTGCAAAAACATGCAGGCATTTATTTACAGATGGCGACCTTATGGGTTTTGCACACAAATCCCAACCCCATATGTGAGTTCTCTTGTAATGTTAAGCTCTGGCTTAAGCCTGCAATGTCTGTGGTGCACGCATGTAAGTAGTGTGTCTGAGATTTGAATTACAAGCTGCTCTAGGTGATATTTGTCATGTAAAATGATACTTTTTCGGGGTTAATCCCATGCTCATGAATTGAAATACTGTAGATCCCCTTTTTGCCTGAATTAAATTCTGGTGTTCTTTTTTGCACTAAGGAAGTAATGAATAATATGAATGCAATATATAATTGTGTGCTAAATACTAGTGAGTGAGTGCTCTCCTCTATTTCATATTGACTAATATTTTTTAATTTCTTTTATACTTACAGAACATGTTTCTTATATAATGTATATCTTTTTTTTTTTAAAAATACCTAATGTTGGCAGTACAATTTGCTCATTCAAAAACCATAAACCCCTCAGCCTCACCATTGCAGTGGTTGACCATAGCCAGCAGTTGCTGAACAGTGTCTGTGAGTACGGCCTGCTGTCTCTGTAGTAAGGTGCTGTTGAGCGTGGAGCTGCCCAGTTCACCCTGGAGCTGGCTGACCAGTCCGCTCTGCCTCTCCAGAAGCTCTTGAAGCTGCTGCTTTTCGCTCTGCAAGCCCTGCAGCTCCCTCCCATACCGAGCCTCCAGCGCTAAGAGCCTCTGCTCCAGAAAACTATCAAAGACAAAAAGCAAAAAATAAAAATGCGTTGACATTTTTTTCCTAAAAACATCGTCACAGTGCACTGGAGAAAAGTAAAACCCTTTAGACATATTATTATGTCAAGTGTTAATATGCATATTGAATAGTATAGGTGGCAGAAGATATAAGAGAGTGGGTACAGGTGGAGAATCCATCCATTCAGCATTTACCTTTCACAGCGGAGGTTGCACAAACTTGCACATTTACATGAGGATGACTAATAGACATCAGCGCGACAGTCTCATTGGGCTAACATCATATAAACACCTGTACTGCAGCAGCATTCACAGATGGGCCTGGATGCTAAGCCTCTCAATCATAGCCATGAGGCAACAATCTGACGTATGTGTGTGTGTGTGCGTGCATGCGCCTAAGTGCCACACCCCCACCTCCAAATGAAGATCATAAATCCCTGCAGCCTGATCTTTATGGCTTTGACTAACGACTCTGCAGCAGTTATTTATTGAAACAATCCAGCCACCCAGATTGAACAAGCTACTTTTCAGCTCTATGCACATGCAGCTGCTGCACAAAACATGTATCTCAATCTCCCACTGTAGGCAGCAACTCAGTATGTGGCCTGGAAGTAGAGCTGGATCAATCCAAATCATTTTTAACATCACTTCCATTTCATATTTGCTTTGTGGGAGAACGCTCAATAAAAGTGGCAAAGCAAGTTTACAAATTGTTCTCCGTTATGTGTATTTTACTTTGAGGAACAGTGTGGGGCGCAGTGGTAAACCAGCACAGCAATGTTTAAACAGTTAGGGGGTTTGACAGAGCAAACATGGCATTTTGTATCACATTGCATCCTGGGCAATTAAACTGTTATGCTTATGATCTTGTGCTATTTATTATTATTGTAATATACTGTATATAGCTATTAGACTGCTCTCACTCTCTCTCTCCGCAAATTGCTACACTTCCTGCCAGTAGTATTTTACATGTAATGCCTATGAAAACAAACATGTCTCTCTGGTCTTTTTAGTTGGCAGCGGTTCAAAAACTGGCTCCATGCCCTCAAGGATCAGCAGGAGAAGCCCCCTACGACCACTGCAGTCCTTATTTCCCTTTTATTCCACAGCTGCCTGGCTGAAAATGTACAATGACCTTTCTAATTTCTTGCGTCCCGTCATGGTGTTTACCCATGTGAAGATGTATTCATTTATTTACATGTCAGGGCCATGTCACCGACTTGAAGGACGAGGGCCAAAGGGCAGAGCAGGGCCAAGCAGGGCCAGATGTGTAACAGGTGTTAGGGGGCACTGTGTTCTCCCGGTCACACTTTGTACAGATGCATGGACTGATAAACAATCAGTTACAAAGAGAGAAAACACCCGCTCCCTTTCACGCCACCCAGCACCCTGTCTTTAACCTCTGCTGACCCTAATTTGACCTTGTATTCCTAGAGAGAAGAATGGGAAACCCCTCCCAACATGCACTGCCCATTCACTGGCAAGCACACACACACACTTACACAATATGCATTATATTGTTGTTAAGTGCCCTGTTTTTCAGATCTGCTGGAGTCATTCAACATATTATTTTCCAGTTGTATGAAAAGGACCGGTTTCATACATGCACATGTACAAATACAGTACACACTTTTGAAGGCCTTTATATTTTGCCACATAGTGTCAAGTAGCTTTTTCCAGAGAAAACATTCTTTGGTGCACAGGAACAGATGCGTTTTAAATTTCCTACAGCAGCCACACCAGCTCATTTTGAATCAGTTAAGGAAAAGCAGTAACTAAGTGGGCAAAGAAAATAGCGCCACCTACAGTAACTAAAGCCTCACTAACAGAAAATCCAAGAAAAAACACGACATTGTGGTAAGCACAGTTCTTGACGGATAAGTGATCTCTGGGAAGTGAAAAGCGAAAACAACCACAGAAATGACTGCGTAACATAGACTCATGATGTCCAAAAATGAGAGAAAAAGGGCCTCCACTTAAACTAATATAATGTATCTGAAAATGAAGTGCCTATACAGAGTAAAAACCCACCAGCAAACCCACTCTGGAAGTCTTGCAGTGCCTAAAAATGTACTTGCCTGAATACTCTTTTGAAGTGTGTGTGAGTGTGTGTGTGCGCGTGCGCTCACCCGTTTTTATCACTGAGGCGTGAGATCTCCTGAGTCTGCAGAAGAATATGTTTCTCCAGCCGGTTAGTGAAGAGCGAGTACTCAAGCAGCTGGATCTCCAGGCGACTTGTCTGGTTTAACACCTATAGATTGATTAAAAAAAAACAACAAAAAAAAAAAAAAAAAACAGAAGAATAACTCTATCACAGTAGGTGCAGGTTGAAGAATGGATGGGAGTTATTGATAAAAAGATTGATGGCAAAAAAAGGGTGCCCAGCAGTTGAATTCATAAAAAAAACCCTTGGGGAAAAACAATGTCTCACTGCATATCACAAGTCTCATAATGCTCATTCTTTGATCTTACAATGAAAACTTGAGCAAAAATGATCTCATACGCACCAGTGACATGTTTTGAAGTTGATGAAAGAAAACCTGAACAAAGCAGCTCAGATATTTGTACAGGTTGCGGTCTCATATCGACTTTGATAAGAGAAAAAGAAAGCATGAGGACCAAAACAGCCCAATCTGTAATAACAGCTCTGTGGCATGATTGAAGACACATCTGTGTTGTGCTACTGAGTTTTATGTTTTAATTGGCTTGTTGTCAGACGCCGAGCTCAACTCATTGTGTCAATCAGAGCCTGTAGAACCAAATACCAGCTGTTTTAAAGCAGTTGCCGCCACCTTTGGGCATGGCTTCTCAGTGGGTTACATCTGATTTACATTTAATTAGCTATTCTCCAAGTGTTTCACAAGTGACATCATTTGTTTTTGCACGGGTGTGATCCCTACAGTTGTTCATTTGGATTGGCTGCAAACAAGTTATCTCACGCTCACTCAAATGCTTCCTGATGGGCTCACCTGGGTCTCAACGTCTGTCAGTTTGCGGGTCTGCTCGGCTGATTGGCTGAGGAGGTTGGTTCCCATTTCCAGCATGGCAGCTGTCTGGGTGTGTACCGCAGTTCTCTTCATTTCCTCCATCCCAGGGCGCACGTTCTCCTGGATGAAGTCCTCCAGCTGTAAGGAGAACAAGCAGACTCTGAGAATATTATACAGGATGTCAGATTCCCTAGTTTCATTGTGGTGATAATCATATTTTAGGAGGTAATGTCCCTATACATTCATTGACAGCTTGATGCAGTGTGAAAATAGTAACCTTAGAGTGATCTGTCTTTTTCAACTCAATCTTTTCAGGTACTGTGATGGAGTCACGAAATTAAGTATCCCTAGGGTACTTACAGTGTCTCGCCACCCATCTATCCATCTATCCATCTGCAGGTCTACCTCAGGCAAATACCAACCCTTACATTAATAAAACTATGCAGTGTATAGGCACTTCAGTGGGATTTTAAAAAGAGAAGAAATCATATACACCAAGAGGTTGACATCATGATATTCATGTGCAGGACTTCAGGGATAGTCGCCTACACACTGTAATCAATCACAAGCTCAGAGAAAGATGCATTGGCTAAACCCATCATATGTTGCAGCAGGAGTATTTTTAGGATGGCATCCATCTTGCTCCAATAAATAGATTTTCTTATTAATGTGGTCAGTTTGAGAAAACGGGATCTGGAAGACTAATTTGGCTTTTCCTGCCATGAACGATGGAATTTTGTTTGACGCTTAACGGGCAATGGCCTGAGCCTTGCAATAAAGCAAATTAGAATATCGAACAATAATATTTATGACTTTTTGGGGAAAGATCAGACTTTAGTCGTTAAACCACATGACTGGAAAATGAAGTCTCTAAGGAGAAAGCATTCAAAATGATCCTACTAATAAGTGGCTATTCGCAAAAATCGAGAAAAATTCAAATGAGACTACGATTGTTTATTTTTTTCAATAATGTCCATTTGAGAGAAGAATGGGATTATGATAATGCTTTGCCACAGGAGAGGGCTTTTTCTACTTTTTATGCAGCATGAAAAATACTGATCCAAGTGGGAAAATAGAGATGAATCTGCAATTAAATTGTTTGCCTGCTTGTAATCTTTCTCTCTTTGTCTCTTACTTCCTCTTGATCTCTCTCACTAACTCCCTCTTTCATTCAAACTCTCCCTCTTCCCCCCTCTTGCTCAGTAAATCCGTCTCTCACATTTTGCCATGTTAGGACAACTGAGACAGCAGAAACAATCCCTCCGTAATGAAGGTTATGAAGAGATTATCAAGTGGATTAAAGCCAACTCCAAAAGAAGAACCAAAGATCCCTGCATCATAATCAGCCTTGTGTATTGAAACTGCTATCAGCCGCCTGTCCAAAGTGTTCCTATTACAGCCTTTTGAGATAGAGCTCAATCCAGAGGTCTCAATACACTCCATCTCCCACTTCCAATTGCAGTAATTGCAGCTCTGTCACATGCTGTGCTATGCAGCCAGATAAATCACATTTAGGATGTAGCATAATTCTGTCTTATTGTGTCTAAGAGGGACAGAGTAGTGATCAGTGCTGAGAAAATCATAGGAGTTGTATCACTTGATATTTTAATTGTAGAGCCAATAGACATATTTGTTCTCACTTACAATTACAGAGGAGAGGGGGAACATATCTGCTGTGTTTTCTGGCAATTGATAATGATGGACTGAGGCACATCAGGATAGTTATGATGAACAGGAATGAATATGATTCCATGAAAAAGGTGACTTGACAACGCCATGTGAATCCACTTTTCACCCGAGACAAATGCATTATTCGCTGTAAGGGTCAGTTCACCAAATTGACAAAGACACATATTTTCTCATTTACTTCTCATGGTGTTGAACCATGCAGATCCTGCAGCTTTAGTTTTATTTGGATTTCTGCCTCCACCCCAATACAGTGAACGAGAATTAAATTTTGTTTGTGGTGCCAACAGCATTTTAAAATGATATTTAGAAAATTAACAGCATCATCTGTTTCCAGAAACAATCTCCCTGTTACTCTGGTTAATCCACAGATCTCACTGTGGCCAGTTTTCATTGGAACTACTTCCTGTTGAAGAATTTGCCAATAAAAATGGTTGACGGTGTGTTCTGTGGATTATCCAGCATAACCAGGACATTGTTACTGGAAAGAGACATTGCTGTTGAATGTTTGTTCATCTGGAGTTTCATCAAGGGATGGCAGTGTCCGTTGATTCACTGCTTCAGTCTCTATTGAAAAAAAAAAAGAAATGTGGATGGATTGCCATGACATTTTGTGCAGACATTTATGGTCCCCAGAGGAATCCTAATGACTTTTGTGATCCATGACAATTCATCTGGGGCCACCAGCAGGTCAAAGTTTTCACTTATCCAATTAAATATCTCAACAGCTACTGGATGGATTGGGACCATACTTTGTACAGATATTCATGGTTCCCAGATGATGTAGCCTAATGACTTTGGTGATCCCCTGACTTCTTCTCTTGCGCCATCATGAGGTTGGCATTTGTCGGTTTGATTGAAACATCTGGAGAACCACTAGATGGATTGTCTTTAGACTTGATAAAGACATTCATGCCTGCCTCTGGCTTACTTGTAATAATGTTGGTGATCCCGTCTTTTCATCTAGCACCATCATCAGTTCAAAATTTTAATGTGTCCAATACTTTGGTCTATGAACAAACTAATGACAATCAGCCTCAGCTGTACTCTGTGTTTAGTGCTAATTGCATGCTAACACTGGAAACTAAGATGGTTAACATGTTAAAAGTTATACCTGCCAAATATCAGCATGTTAGCATGTGGTCATTAGCATTTAGCTCAAAGCACCACTGTACCTAAGTACAGTCTTACAGAGCCGGTAGCATGGCTGCAGACTCTTAGTCTTGTTTAAATGTAATTTTTCAATGCTGTGAGCGCCACAAACAAAATTCCAGTCACTCCTTTCATATTAGATGCAAATATCGCAAAACCTTGGCCAAATTAAACTATCCTATGCCTAGATACCACTTGAGGTAAGACAATATGTTTTTGTAGTTTGGATGAACTGACTCCTTAAGATGTTTCTAAGTCAAGGCCCATAGTTGTTATAGATGTTCAAGATGGAGGAAACTGGTATATGTTTAAGGAAATAAAAGAAAATTGATACAGATTGGATAATGTGAGTGATGTGGGTGACATACTTTAGTATTGGCTTAATGAAATTAATTATTACTGGGCCAAGAATTCCGGTCACCAAGGGTAGCCTAGCCACCTTGATCTCTATGCATTATTTGTCCATTAGCATAATCCGCACAGGCTCTTAAAAGCACTAACAAAAGCACGCTCACATCCCTTTTGCCAACCCCTAAGGGCAGCAGAAGACTAAAGGGACTAGATGGGGGGTTACGTTGGGGGTTAGTACAAAACGACACTAGTTTCTTCTTGGAAACACCAGAGAAGGAATCTGGAACATTAATACAGTCCTGTTGCACTCGTCCACTTGGAGATTCCTCTGCAGAACATGCTATATTAGTGTGTGTGCTCCTGCGTTTGTGTGTGTGGGTGTGTGTTTTCTTTCAAGGGGTTTGGGTGGAAGGCTCACAGTAAGAGTCATACCATCCCAGGGGAGTTGTGAGTGAGATCGTATAAAGTTTCACAGACACACCGACACACACTTGCCTCAAGCTCTTCCGCATGCGTATCACCAATTTCTCCTCAAACTTATGCAGATAGGCTTAATGAGCTCCACAAGGTGCTGAAAAGGCTTTGCCATCTGGGGTCAAAGGTCAGTATACCCTTGTGCATGTCTCAAAGAGGCTCTCTAGGGTCTGTTTATGTGGAAATCCTACCTACAGTGCGATCATTTATGCATCACTATGGCCTGGTGGGGGTAACTTGTTGAAAGGTTGAATCGTTGTGTTCATTCCAGACGTTATGTGGAGGAAGTTTGGCAACAGAGCAAGATATGTGTCACCAGAGCTTTTTCTGTGGATTGGGGGTGGGGTGGGGGTGGGGGAGTAGACCGATCATTTCACAATATGTGATGCTTTTATATTCAACATTTTAGCCTGTGCTTTGCTGACTGTATGCATGAAGTGTGTGCATTCTCTCACGTTCTCTTCCTCGCTCTGTCTCTCAAACACACATACATATACAGTGTGGCCTCATGGGAGGTTTCTCATGGAAGCTAGGTCTCCAGTTCATAGAGTGAGCATCAGACAGAGTGTGCACAGAGGAATTGAGTGTGTGTTTTCATGTGTTTCCTAGTGCGTGTCGAGAAAGCATGAGCAAGATAGACGAAGAGTTTGAGATCTGATGGTCGACAAGTCAAGGTGTGAGATGAGACACATTCATCATCCCAGAGGCGCAGAACAGTCCAGATAGAAGTGAAGGAGATGGATAGAGAGGAACGGAGTGTCAAAAGAAAAGGGAGACTGGGGAAAGTAACGAAAAAATGCAGACAATTTTGTGGTGAGTGAGAGTGGGAAGTGACAGTAGCACAGGAAGAGCTTTGGCGTCCATAATACCCCATTTTCAAATCCTGAAGTATAATCAACATGTTTGCTCTCAGTCGGCCAATCTAAACACTCGACACAAACCCTCATAATTGGCCCGAGGATTAGTGTATACCATAAATATTCTGTGAATGATTCAGACAAGAATAGAGAGACGGGTGGAGAGGGGTGGCGTGTCAGTCAGTCTGTCCTAGACAATGGTCCAACACTGATTCTGTGCCCTGATGACCTTAGCAATGAAAACACTATTGTGAAGCCACTTTTAATCGCATCATTTCATTTTAGTCAGTCATAATCCGACCTAAATGGAATCGCAAAGGCCAACGGCCCTGAGAAGAGATATGCTGAAATGTGTCTCCAGCAGATAAACAAAATGTTTTCACTGAGGAACGTGTTATATTTTTATGTCAGCTGAGTTTGGTACAGAGTTTTTAAACGGGCTTGAACATGAGTCAAGAGTGAAGTTTCTGTGTACTTGTTGCCTGTGGGGGTGAAACTACTATTTTCGCAGGTTTAACTGTGTGAGACATATTTGGCACCGTCTGATTCTAGCAAAAGTATTTCATCTTGTCTTTCTCCTCTCGCATGCAACAGAGAGTTCTGGCATCCCAGTGGTCTTAAATACAGACACACTCATACACCAGGTGTTGTCATGGAGCCAGATCTACATACAGCAACCATCCAGGAAATCTCAGCTATCCACTGAACTTATCAATAATGAAAGCTTGTCAACAGATGTTATCGGATAGTGTACTCTGTGGACATTGCTTGCTTTTTTTCCAGCATTTAGTTTGAAGGTCTGCAGGTTAAAATGTGACATGTGAAAAAGACAAGAAGAAGACAGTGTGGTAGCAAAGAGGTAGAGTAAGAATGGTTGGATGACAGAGGAGAAAGTGGTTGTTTTACAGTTCAGAGACCTTACCTTCTGCAGCCACTGAGTGTTATTCTCCATGGCACTCTCCAGACTCTCCAGCTTCCTCTCCTGCCAGGAAGGCCTTTCCGTTTGGGCCTTACCCGGCATAGATTGGCTTGCATCAGGCTCTGCCTCAGGTGGCGAGTCCCTCTGGAGGGTGTTGGTGACCTGGAAGTCCTTTAAGGGATGGCAGTGCTCCACCTCGGGCAGTATGAAGGTGTAGCTGCAGGGGCCGTGCTGCACACGGTGCTGTTGGCGCTCTGAGCCGATTGCGGTGGCCAGCAGGTAGGCCAGGTAGGCAAGGGTCAGGGCCAGCAGGCGGCCCATGTCAGGGGAAAGAGAGGGAAAGGGGAGGGAGGGAGGACAGGGGGAAGATAGAGGTTGCTTCACCTGGCAGAACAGAGAAGTGAGGTGAGTTTCCCTTTTGGTCCTCTATATCACCTATATCTTTTTTTGTGTTTTGTAAAATTGTCCCTCAAGACTCTGACTCTGTCTTCCTCCTGTCTTCTCAGTCCAGCTCCTGCTGCTCCTGTCTCTGCTTTATCACTTTCTCTTCTCCTCTTTTGGCTGGTCCTCCTCTTTGCTGTTGCATCCAGAAGTCTTCTTAAGCCCAGTTCCTGCTCCCACTGTTCCTCGTGAGGGTAGACAGAAACATACACAGGAAAAGGGGATTGCCTCTTATTGTAACTCCAACAGTCAGCCAGCGCATGCAGCTCAGTCCAGGAAACCAACAGCAGACTTCCCTCCCACCATTTATCTCTCTTCTGAAAAGTTGCTTTCCTCACTGCCTTCTTTTCAAGCTGCTGGCGTCCATGCGTTGGTCCAGAGGAGAGGTGAGAGGAGGGGTGGAGTGGAGAGTGGCCTGCTTCAGGATGTTGACTGAAGTGGTAAAGCTCTTAAAGTAGAGAGAGTGGCGTACCTCTCCACACACACACAAACACACACACACACACCTCCTTAGCACATAATCACTCAACCACCCTTCCCTCTTTCACGTTCTCCCTCCCTCTTACGGTACTCCTGTTTGCGGGGGTTAGAAGAGGAAGCTACAAAAATACACACTGCTCACTACAAGAACAAGAACTAGGAACTTTCTCTGACAACTTTTTGCTCCCTCCCATTCTCTCTCTTTCTCTCTCTCTCTCTCTCTGAAATTCAAATTGGCTTTCTTGGCGTGACCATAATTAAGTACAGTACTGCAAAAACATATTATACAAAGGTTAAAATGTATTTTAAAAAAAGGTAAAATAATAAAAGTATGATAATTCAGAATGTAAGTAAAAAAGACTTAAGGTTCAGTCACTAGATTTTTCCTGAGCTTTCAACCGTATCTCACAGAGCTTTCGACTGTCTCGTTCAGAAAACGGTTGTGAGATATGGTCGAAAGCTCTGGAAAAAGCTAGTAAGTGAATCTTGAGATTAGAATATTTTATTATTATTATTAAAATGAGATAGTTTAACAATGTAATATAATGGAACACGAGAACCATAGAAGCAAAGAGATAAATAAAACAACAAGAGGTAGGTTTTGGTGCTGGTTTTCCCTCAGGCTGTCACATGCTCTGACATATTTTGTTGCTTCCATGGCAATGTCAGTTTTTCCCGAAGTAAATATTGAATTTTGTTTTAGTCTGAGAGTGTGTCAAATTCTTAATATTGGAGTTTTATTTTGGTGAAAAACTTGGTTCTTCTGTTTTCACACCGGCTGCAGTGTAGCACCATGTGCTGCTCTGTCTCCACCTCTTATTGTTGACTGAACTGACTGTCTGTTTTCTCTGGTTAGCCTGGTTTGTCTGTGTCCACCACCATCAATGGCCAAGTTTGTGGTTCCTCAGTCTGTATTTAATTAATGTATTTAGTCAGAGTAAAACTGACGTTTGAATTCCCCTCAATTTTTGTGGAAGGAAATATATAGTGATACTGCAGCTATTGTCTGTTTTTCAAAAGAGGACAAAACCAGTGTGCAAAATATGTACCTAATCAACATCTAGAACCCCCCCCGAAGACGACAAAATCAAATTTTGAGGGGGTCTCAAAATTAAGCTAATTGTTTACTATTTATCTTTATTGTAAAATTTCTTTTCATGTTTAAATATTGAAAGGTGAGGAGACAGAAAATGCGACTGATGACAGTGAACAGGCAGCTGATGTAGCCAGCAGCTGCTGATGTAGTTACCGGTGCCGGTTGTAATACATTCTGACTCCGCGGTTCCGCTGCTATTCATGATGTCACTGTACAAACTGTGAAGCTTTCAGAACAGCTCACCGGTGTCGGAAAAGCTCACAAGGTCAGTTAACAGTTAAATCCCAGTGAGTTAATGGAGGTATCCACGCTGTGCTAGCTGTGCGTAATATTACGCATAGTTTTGGAGAAGTGTGAGTGCATTTGTATGAGCAGGAAACACAAGTGAAAATTATTTACTGAAAACGTGGAGCGTCTGCCTGTTTTTGATTATTTATGTATTTATTTGTTAACATTTATTTAGTTCCTCGTTGTGTGCCCCAACATTTTTTGCCTGTAATCGGAGCAGGTCACCTCGTGAGAATGTTTTTAATAACATTTCTTATTTTTTCCGCAGAGAATGAAAAATAGTGCCATGCCACGAGACCCCCCCCGATTGTCATAGAGTATTTCGCACACTGGACAAAACAGTTTTGGACATATCTGTCATCTAAGCTTCAAGACTCTGTGTGGGTGTGTCCCATGGCAGTGTTTGACTGACATCTGAGAACCGTGATGTGCTGCTGAATGGAGCATGTCATACTGTGTGCGCTACGGATGTTGATATAAGGCATTTTCCCCCTTTTCCATCAAGCCTATAGTGTTGGCTATCAACTGTTAGTGATTTAAACTTTAAGCTGTGCACTAAGCAATGTCTAACGTCACTACCCTAGCTAGTTATCTGCCTATGTGGTTATTGGAATTGAAGCGATATTACAAACAATTTTTAGTGCCCACCCACACGGATATTAGATTACCAGTAGTCTGCTGACATCGTCAGTCTGGGCTTAAAATTCACACCCCTTGGAGAACCAATTATTTGACTTGTGACAGTCAAAACCACCAATGACACCATTTCTTAGCAAAAATACATTTTAATTTCAGCTCAACTTTAATGCCATTAACAGTTAATCGGCCACTTGGTATTCTCTGTTCAGCATTGTTTAGTGAGTTTTTGTTGTATTTGTCCAGTGGTTGATGCACTTTGTTTTTCTTTGGCCATAGGTTTTGTTAGACTGTTATCGGAGATGAGCCTCAAGACTAGTTGGATGAGTGGACTTCTCTCCATCTTCACCTCTTGGCAACACAGAGCTATACAATGGTAGGAGCTGGTTTCAGTGCCTTTTAAGTGTTTATAGAATGTTCTTGCTTTTTTAAATACTAATTAAAAGTAGAAATTGAAATTGAGCTTGACATCCACTGTTTGTTCCTGTGAAGGATGTTCTCTCTTACTCTCTCTCTCTGACTTACATTGTCAGCCAAACCTGCCTCTCCAATTATTGTTTTATTCATATCGGTACTATTTTCTGATGCATCATAAATGCCTTCCCGGCCTTATCTCCCACTGTGCTATAAAAGATTCAATCCACACTACAGCACAGATCGTCCACTTAATCATAGTCTGAATGGATGTAGTCACAGCAGGGCACCAAACTCACTTTCAATACATCCTGCTTCTTTTCAATACTCTCCTGTGACGGTGATCAAGTACCACTGACTCAAACAAGCAAAATAAAAACTCTCCAAGGATAGCAAGAGAGGAAGTTGCCCTGTCACACACCCGACATGAAGGCTGTTTGTTTCCTTCCTGTGATCAATATTCCCAAAGCGGAACAAACCAACATTAGACTTTCAAATTCAACATTTTCTCTTTCCCCAGTTTTGTCTCTTTTTCTTTTTCCCAACGTTATATTGCATTAGGAGACGAGTGTACAGTGTGAAAATCTTAATCTTTCATATGTTTTTCATGCACTGTAGAGTCTTAGCCCTTATCTCCCAAGCATGATGAGCATTCCACACTGCCACTGTTGTGTAGACGCTTAATGACCCAGCAGCTGTAAAACCCAGTGTGTGGCCCCATCGCTCAGCATACCAATGGCTTGGATCTATAGCGATATGCATCAACTCATCTCCATCCCGCTCGTTCATGCATTGTATATACAGCAGCACCCACCTTGCGAACACTGCACGAGTGATTGATTTTCATTAGTAAATTAACTTCATTGCATAGATGATGGCGCTGATTTCAAAGGCAGAGCTGTCAGTGTGTGATGTTCTCCTGTGGAAAACAAGAAAAACAAAGAATGTTTTACTTCAGTCTCGAACTATGGTGTGGTTTTGTTTTATTCTGCGCAGCGTCTCTCTGTAGACAGTGGTCAGACATCAAATTGACTCGTATGTAGATTAAATTAAATGACTTCCAACTACCGTTCACGGCAGGAAAAATTCCCTGTAGTATCTATTCTTGCCATGGATAATAATCAGATGTCACCCACAGAAAGTTGGATATGAGCAACACAAGATAATTGAAAAAAATAAGTTTCCCCACTGAGATGATTTATGAATACAGACGAGCATTCTCCTGTTTTATGTGTAAAACATTTTTACATGTGAGACTTGAGGTGAAATGAAAGATGGATATAGCAAGTGTATTGGGTAACAGGACGCAACAGAGTAATGATCTCGTGCAAACTCACTGACATTGTAATATCCAGAGGGAGAACTCTGAAAGTGGTTCCCCTTGTGGCCTCTTTCTGGAGAATAAAAAGAGCACATTCGTATTTTATTGCACTTAGTTTTTCATATAAAGACCGAAGAGGAAGATGGGATTAGATCCTTTTGGCAGAGGACAGGACCAAGCATAAATAAACCAAGTGGCAATCTACGCGAGTCACGTTGGAGAGCGATGTATCGATATGATTATTTATGGAGATGGCTTGAACAATCAAACAGCCTCAGGTCTGCTGTGTGTCTAGAAATACACAATGTATCATCACACTGTTTCCAGTGTTCAATCACAACATGAGAGTAAATATTTAATATTAAACAGAGTCTGCTTTCAGTTATGCAACTGAATATGAGCAAAAGTGAAGAGAAGTTGTTGCTGTGTGCAGAGAGGAGTTTGACTGCCGTCCAGTATTCTTTCATTAAACAAATATCTGCTCATAAACCAGGCCTACATCCCATTCTGAAACACTCCGTAGAGTATCTCACATAATATACATCCATGCATGTAGGTAAGCTGTGAGATGCATGTGGAACAAACCCTTAAGCAGGCTCTTTTCTCTTTCTCGCATATTTCACATATACAGTACATGCACATCTTGGATGGCGATGCCGGTCTGTCGGTCGGTCCACCACTTTGGTCCAGACTGAAATATCTCAACTTCTTTGTACAGACATTCATGATTCCTAGATGATGAAGCCTACTGACTTTGGTGATCATCTGACATTTCCTCTAGCACCACCATGAGGTTTTGTGTGAAATGTCTCCACAACAATTGGATAGATTGTCGTGAAATTTGGTACAGACTTTCATGTCCCCTTCAGGATCAATTCTAATAACTTTGGAGATCCTGTAACTTTTCATCGGGTCAAGATTTCTATTTGTCAGATACCTGCAAAACTAATGCCATTCCCATCAGCCTCAGCTCTAGTTTGTGTTTAGTGAAATATCCTTCATTGGTGAAGGTGATGAATTATCTGCTACAATAAAAACCTGTGTTGATATATTTTCACATCAGTCGTCTGCACTATTTTTAGATTTGTCCCAAAAATTCAAAGGAAACATCTCATATTTAATGTTAAGTGCTTTGTTTATTGAAATGTACATTTCAAAGATAAACACATTTTCTGCCATATAAAACAAAGTATGATGTAAAAAGAAATTGCCTAGGGCCCATAATTCATAGTGTGCTGCAGTTTAACGCTCTCCCAGGGGAACACTGGTTGTTTAGTTTAGTGTCTCCTGTCAGGCCGAGGTATTTCCCGCTGCTCCCTGAAGGCCCTGAATCAATCCGCTTGCTGGATTTGAAGGTGACATTCAGCGACTGGGTTTCTTCCTCGTCTGCACCACTTGTCACCCAACCCTGTCCCCTGAGAAAAGCGCTGTGAAAGTGACAGAAACAAAACCTTAAAAAAAAAAAAAATAAATAAAAATGAGAGCAGTCGTTTTGTGTTAAATAGGATCAAGAAAAAAAAAAAAAAAACATGAGATCAATATTTTATTTTATTTTTAGAGGCCAAACTTGCTGAAAGTTTTTACTATGCTGAACCCATCCGTAGCCTCACGTAATGGGACCCATCACTCCACACAGCAATCTAAACCTTCCTCCTGGGCAGGGTGGAAAGACCAGAGAGAGAGAACAGAACTTCCCCAGATTCCCCTTAAAAGTTCCTCCTTTAAAGGCCCGTCCGAAACACTTAACACCCTCATCCACTCTCATCTACTCAGGCTGTCACTCACAAATGACCATCTGTTTAAGATCTGTTTGTTCAGACTGGTATATGAGAGAAGCGCCCAGCTCAGGCCAGCCTGTTGCTGTCTGCAGTGGGTTAATATAATAATTATGATAACAATGATGACGATGTTAGCATAGCTTTACTGCCTCCCCTCATGCTGTTTCTGGGAGAACAAGGCAACCAGGCAACAGAGAGCCCAGGGGAGCTGTTCTGAAGAGAAAACAAAGTTTAGCTCCGCTAATATGAACTGGAAATAAGATGAACTTGAATGAACCTCATTTGACAAACCGAAGAGTGAGACAAGTCCTGCTATAGTCAGTGTTCACTAAAGCCATGCAGGGCAACTAAATCAAACTCCTGATGCCTTCACTCCCTTGTGGGTCAAATCACTTGGGCAAAGATGCTTGAAGATGACATAATTATAAACTGACAGGTCCAGAACAAATTAAAGCTCCATACTCAGAGCTGGAGACTGAATTGTAACTCAAATGCCATGGAGAGTGATTCACCCGTGGACCCTTTTGATTGTGTACACAATGATACGCATTCATTTCCATGGAGACTAAACAAATAGAGCGGCTGGTGTTCCCTCTTTCCCGATGCAGGATAGCTTTACCTCTCCTGACCCGCCTATCAAAGCAACCAGGCCATTCCAAAGAGGAAATTCCTGCACTGGCAAGAAAAATCTATTATTGACCATAAAACCCAACCTTACTGCAATTAAAAAATGAAATGTACTTGTGTGGAATTGATTGAGGCTGATGCAGACAGAAAAAATAATGTCGTTGACAAATGAGCACTTGGGAAATAACAGTTTCTCATTCCAGCACCAGCATTCAGTCAAATATCAAACTAAGACAGGTAAAGAGTTGCGAGAATGTAGCGCTCAGTGTATGTTCAGGCCTGCCAACCACTCTACATAGACAATTTAACAGCCTTCATAAAAACAGGAACATTAAGCAAAGCAGGACCAGGTCCACGTCTGTCTCTCATCGACCTCCCTCATCCGTTCCCCATTTGATCCACTTCTCTTGAATGAAAAACGTCCTGATTTTGCTCTCCCTCTATAAATTTCACCATCTAAATTGCTATTCCTATCCGTCTGTGACACATACGGTCTGCTATGCGAGAGCTGCCGGTTACACAGCCCAGAAACCATTATTCATAGCAAGCTGTCTTGTAAAACACCACAAGAACCTGTTCAAAGCCTGGGCGCAATTAATTCGAGAAATAGGCAGATGAACACTGTAATGTGGTGTGTTTTTACCACTGTTGCTTCCTGCCCAATGATGATATGCAGAATTTTAACAGAATTGGTTGCGGTGTTTGGTAAGGGTGTGATGACAGCAATGAATGAGCTAATGCACATATATTAAATGATGATGTCACAGCAGAGGCTAAACTGTAAGCCATCAGGAAAAATCATCCACTTCATTCAATCAAAGTTCATGTCACCTTTGCTCCATTAACATGTCTGTTTCCATTCTTTCACCCCCTCTGGTTAGAGAGGTTTTCAGTGGCTCCATATGTGATTCAACTATAAAGACCTGTAATGTGCTTCATATGTGATTTCAAACTGCAGTGTGTGAGGCAGTGTGTGTGTGTGTGTGCATGGTTAGGAGGCACCTCTCTTGCTGTGCAGTGAGATTAGGTTATGCAAAGCATTTTATGGATGAAACGCATATTGGAAGCAGCTGTCTTTCCCCAGCTGTTCTCGCATTGCCTTTGTTGTGTGTTTGGGATCAGGAAGTCCACCCTGGTGCCCAATAGCTCAACCGTTGCTACCTTCCAAGCTAATGAAAAATATATAGTTACAAGTATGCAAGCTTGAATCTGTTTGCTTTTAATGAATGTCATTGAAAGAGTTCTTTTGGGATTGCTGCAGTGTCAAGATACGGTTGCTGTTACAATTGCTGTGCAGGCACGTGTCACTCCTTTGTAAAATGATAGGGCTATTAACGTCTGTGTGTTTGAGAGAGAACCAGAGAAACATGTAAACAGTCTTATACACACTGCATAAGGCTTTGCATGTACATTAGGTTTCATGTGGAACACATGCAACATGACCTCTGACCCCTCACACACTCAGTAGTCAGTTTCCTTTTCCTGACACCAGCATCTGGGTGCAGTTTTCTACTTTGCACTTTTTCACCCTGGGGGGTATCCTTTGTGTGTGCATTTTTCTGTACATATACACATGCATGTGTGTGTTTGTGTGGGCATGTGCACGTACATTTTTGGCCCCTAGCGTCCGGTTCTGGAGGTGGTAACATGGTCACTGATTGGAGCTCATTAGTGTGCAGCCTTTCAGAGGACTCAAGTTCATTGATAAAGAGTTTGTTTGTGTGAGTGTTTTTGTTTGAGAGTGTGTGTCAATGACAATTTATGTGTTTACCTTTGTATTACTTGCACATTTTCCCATATACAGTGCTTTGCCTAAAATGGAAACACTGCAGTTGAGACAAAAGGGTTTAAAGTTTTTTAGGCTGGCCAGCAAACTGCATAACAGATAGAAATGGTGTAGTGCCTTAATTTTCTGCCTTTTAAAAATGACTATTTTACCCCCAAAGAAATAGTTGGTATATTTCATACATAATGCCTAAAAAGTGCAGGTAGAGTATTCTGGCTTTGGAAAATCTTCAGGGAATGCAAGGGAAATACTGTATGGTAAGGTTGTAATATCTACAAACAAAAGATCTTCTTTCCACTTTCTTGTCCTTTAAAGCTAGTTTGTTGAAGAAAATAAACTTGGATTATTTATAATTTTTTTTTTTTTTATTATTCAGTTCGTAGGAATTAAATGTATCTATTTTGCTGTCTCCATCTGTCCATCCACTATTAATATCCAATTATTATTATATCCATGTTTATATTGAAATTGATATAATAAATGAAGCTACAATAAAAAAATACATTTAAAGCTGGGGTAGGCAGAATCTGTGCAACCTAGGCAAAACCTTCCGTCTCTCTCTGCTGCCTCGTATCACTCCGCTAAGCCCCTCCCACCAAGCCCACAACTTCGACCGGCAGCAGAAGGAGTCGGTTCCGCAGTGAAACCATATCCCTCGTAGGGCTCGCTCTCCACGGTGTGAGCCTCACCGAGACCGCAGTCCCTCCCGCTGTGACTTGTTTTCTCAAAGACGCCCCTCCAGCGCTTCGCGGCCGCAGAGCAGAGCGCCCCAGGCTTCAGAGGCAGCTACAACTCCATCCAGCAGCGGGAAGAGAGGCTAGTACACCGCACACACACACCACTGTTCCCCGTCAAAAGTTACTCCCCACTGTTTGTCATCATGCCTCTTTGCTACTCGTCATTATGAGCGCCATGGCATTGAATGTAATGAGCCTGAAGCTCCGTGTGGAGCCGGGACGTGTTGTTTTGTACTATACACGGCTGTAGGCAAAGGAGTTGCAGGATTTTCGGCAGGATTTTCCTCCACTGAATCAGGTTTTCACTGTCTGAAGGGACATGCACACACATCTGTTCTTGTAGCTTAGCCAATACGAACACACCGTCTCTCTGAAATAACCTGTGATTGGCTAAAGTCTACCGTGACGGGATAGATTTTCTGAAGCCTGAAAACAGAGGCAAGAGGGGGGGCTGAAGTAGAGGTCTGCTCTCAGACCACTTGAATTACAATATGCTGCACGGTTAATATGGCATTTCTGCCCAATGATGCCAAAAGAAAACTGCCTACCCAACCTTTAATGTGTGTTACTTTAAGGCAGTTTAACCACACCAAAGTCAGCTAAAGTCAAATGGCAGTTACCATAACTGCTACTCCGTTAAGCTAGTTAGCCAAACTTACAAGAAGATCTTTTAGCTGTTTTCTTTGTTTTAACTACTGCCTCATTTTGTTATGTGGAACAACAAACTGAATACCAAGATGCTGGTTCATCAAAATAGATATTTCTTCAATTACAGATACAGCTAGGAGGAAAAAAGGAAAGTTAAGCTTTAGCTAAGGCTAGTCGTGGCTATCTCCCTAGCTAGCTTTAACTTGACGTGGCTCCCTGGTCCTGTATTAAAATGGTAAGTGCTCTGAGACTAGAAAGTGAGACATATGCAGCCTGCGAGTCAGATAGAAAACAAAATATAAATCAGACATTATCATTTATGTATCTAAATGTAATGAGACATGGTGGGAAGTGGAGGATGGCAAATTCCTGCCTCGCTGAGATGAAGCATTTACAGCTGTGCTACATCGGACAGTGAAATTAACAGAAAATGATGATCCTCGGTAAGTCATTTTTTTAATGGGATACTGAACCAAAACTACATAAAACATCCGAGTGAGATTTGAACACAGCATCAAGACAGTGTGTATCTATGCCCACACAAGTTAACATACAGACACAACTCCATTCGTTGACGTCTGCATAAGCATAGATAATCTTACAATCTGACACAAACACACGTACAGGCCCATCTTGAGTGGATCTCACTGAAGTCTTCGGAACATTATGTCCCCATGAATTATGGTTTTAATGCTTCATCAGTTCCCATTAGGCTATCCATCACAGCGGGGCTCGCTTAGTCGTGGAGCAGTTTCATCAAGCGGGAGAAGGGTGAGCGGAGACGGGGAGACATGTACATGAATGAGAGAGAGAGAGCAAAGAGTTGAGAGAGGAGTGGAAAGAAATGGCAAAACGGTGGAGAAAATGGAGGGGGGAAAAGCATGCAGATAAGTGGTTGTAAACGAAGGAATTAAAGAGAGGGAGAGAGCTAGGGAGAGATGTTGATATGACCTGGAGGGAGATAAAATGTGAGGATAAAATAGGAGAGCAACAGCAGCAGTGGAGAGACAGAGTCATTTAGACAGATTGATGGTGATGAAGGAGGGCTTGAGATCCCTCCAATACTGATAACTACTCACAACTGCTCTGACTCAGAAAATGGGCCGTGTGTTGTTCTGTGTGTGTGTGTGTGTGTTTTTCTCATTTACTCATCGCGCGGTCCCTTGCTGCTATAGTAGCTCTGGAAAAGTGGCCTTGACATCAGGTGGGATCCAAACAATATTAAAACACAACATTGGCCTGTTTAGACTTGCATGAACTAAAACGCCAATTGCAGCACTGCCTCTGAATTCAATTCTAGGTCCCAGGTTGTTTCTGAGTCAGTTTGCGTTTGGTGGTAGGTAAAAGAACGAGAGAACTGCGGTAAGGACAAAATGTCCTACGAATGCAAGTAATCATGGGCTGGAACACACAATTACACACACACACACACACACACAAATGTGTCTTATAATGCAAGCTCATTATAATAACTTGTGCCATGAAATTGTCCCTGGCCCCCCTATCAAACATGTTATTAACCCTCTTGTAGATGATCAGCGCTGATTAAATGTTAATTTGCATTTATAACTGCATACCTCCAACATATAAAACTATTTTTGCAGTGAATACAGATCTGACCTCTGCAAGCATCTATTACTTCCAAACAGCCTTGATAGTAGACCTTGTAATTATCTTGTTTAAAGAAAAGTACATCTGTTTGTGAATCAAGTGCGCAAGGAAATTGTATGTTTAATGGCAGCTGCCCTTAGTATCTCAATTTTACCTTTGTCCCAGCTGTTTTTCACCCTTTTTAAATTAAGAAGGCCTTTTTACTTTGTTGTACAAATTGGGATTAATGTTCATCTATTGTGCAGCTCAGCGTGATGTTTGAATAAGTAATATTACAGGAACATGTTATATACCATAGTCCACTGATCCACAAACCATTTGATGTGCTGCATGCCAGGCCACACAGGTCTTTATATGGAGGAAGTATCAATTCAGATGGAGGTGTTAAAGTAAAATGTTGTCAGCAATATGGATCACTGGCCACAGGGTTTCAATCAACCATGCGGTATGAAAGGAAAAGGCACGGAAACTCTCACCAAAATGTCAGTGACAAATGCTCAGGGCGAGAGCTCTGAAGGTTTGCGTGTTATTGGGAGAAGAGGGAGGACTGACAGGGGATGAAAGAGTGGAAGATAAAGAGATGGATGAAGCTGGACAGGAGATAGAAAAGGGGAAATGGTCAGCGATAACGCAAATGAAGACAAGTAGGAATGGAGAGAGTGTGAGTTCACAGAGTCCAAAGAAGGAAGAAGTTTGTTGGGGTATGAGAGGACACAAAGCCATAGGTTGGGGTTAAAGCTTGAAACTAGCAAGTCTTATCGTACAAGATCAGCCTGAGGGATGGGATGAGAATCCTCCACAGTGGAGTCTGGACGAGGAGAGGAGGAGGAGGAGATGATGGGAATGTTGCAGCTGGTCTGTTTCATTGAAACCTGGGAGGAGAGAGATGGGAAACAGAGGAGATGCAGCAAGCCACATGCTCATCCTGGCTCACTATGTTCCTCCCCGAGCACCTAAAGAGAAACATTCAACACTGTTCTCAAAATTAAACACTAGCTCTTGTTGTTCTTATTACTATACAATATGGTGTGTTTGAAGTAAGAAAAAAGACGGGGTGCGTAGTGTCTTGCCTGAACTAACCCACTGCTCAATTTGTGGGGAGCATGTTGTAGCTTTCATTACCATACACTGCAGGAAAAGTCAGCATCAAAACCTAAATTCTGCTTGATATTAAGCCGGTCATGTAGCATCTGGTGTTACTCAAGAGTCTGTGTGTGTGTGTTGTTTGGGGAATGTTGGTTATAAGCCAGTTTTAACACTTTCTACTTAGAAATGAAATGTCAGACAATGTCAGCATGGGATCTGGGGCAACTCATTGAAAGTCTAAAGGTAAATTTATGTGTGTTTAACCAGGTGCAGTGTGTGTCCTGTACGTGTGTTTGATAGGTGCTTTAAAGTTTGATACACAATATTGTAATATTGTGCCCTATTTGTCAGTAGTACTTTATATCATACATTACAAAGTAATCATTTCTAATTTATAAGTTGGAACGAACACACCAGAGTAGTTGTAGCAAGTCCAGATGACTAAACCAGAGCCTTCTGTCCCTATTCTGGCCTAATGGAGACTGTAGGCCATTGGCAGGCTTGACTTACATGTCTGCAAACATGTAGGCGGGCAGTTTATTTGATCGTTTCCTACGGGTTTCAGACAGATTACAAAAACAGAACAGAGTATAAACTTCACATGGAAAAAAACAATGCTGAAAATTTCAGTGCCATTATTATTCAAATATAGCAAAGTGCAACACACATTTATTAGACAAAGAAAATCTGTTATTTTTTAATAAATCTGGCATCGGTGCAATAGTAAACAACATGCAGAGATATCAATACATTTTATACTTATTTTATGATCTCTATGATCTATGCCATACTGTTCCTAAATGTCTTTAATCCAATTTAACTGTTAACTTTGACTTAAACCTGCATTAATTGTTTTTTTGTCCACTTGGGGCAGCACAACAAGCTGTAAAAACAACACTGACTTATCACCTTATAAAACCTAATGCAAACACGTTAGCAAACAGTTGCCTATTAACACATCTAGCAGACACGATGCAAGTTGTATTTCTAGTCACCTGGCCATTGTTCATCCAGTATTCACTCTTTTTTTAGCTCTGTTTTTTGTCTCCACTAACCCCTGAGAGAAATATATATGGCTCTTTAGCTGCTAAATGTTCCACAATGTTCACCAGCTAGCCGCTAACTTTATCTGCCTGCTGTCTGGTGCTGGGCAGGATGTGTACAGTAGGTTTATCAGAGATTTTTCACTGAAAACGGCTGTAAATGAGGTTGAGGGGAGCAATAAGACTGAACCAAAACAGTTAAGTATCAGGCCGTTAAACCAAAACAATGAGCTAAAAGATGCTAAAATGCTTCGTAGAGCAGAGAGGAAATGCCGAGTCTGGTGGTAATTCTCTGTGGGTTTGTCACCATTAGCGACCCCTTTCACATTACACATAGTCATTTGATTTATAGTCAATATAAAAATATTGATTACTGCAGCTTTAAAGTTTATCTGAAATATAGCTGAGCGAGTCATCCCTTGTTACAGCCAATGTGTTTGAATGTGGGGTGTGTGTGCTTGTCAGAGGTGCTGTTGGGGGGGTTGAATGGTTCAGGGAGCCCTGAGCTTGATGGAGATCCTGAAACATGCCAGGGATTAGATATTTTATTGTGTCAGGGTTGGATTTAAAGTGTTTATGTATATTATATTTTGGCAACTGCCCTGTGTGTCCTCTAATTTACCTTATGGAATATAGGCTTATATCTGTCACTGCAGGCTCAGGCTGCCAGCTGGACATTTTTCTGTTGCGTGGAATTGTTCACTGGTACAATTGAGCGATTACCTGGACCATCTTGGACTAATTTGTTCTTAAGTACGCACATGAAATAGAGGGGATGAATGCTAGAATGTGAATAAGCGCTTGTGCCTACCGCTTGTAAAAATGAATCATGCTCTGCTTTATTCTTTGCCTAATCCAATTCAGAGCTGATGTTGGAATGTCACAGCAGGCGTAAGATTTAATTACAGTTCTCTTAAACAGTTTAAATGTGGCATTGGTAACAATCCATTTGTGCATGCCATCCAGATGTAATACAGTAACCATGAGACGTCTTTGCTATTTAACAACTTGTTGTCTTTTATAACTCTAATGCAGAAATTGACTCTTAACGTTTAGAATTTATTTTACTGGTAAATGATCCTTAGGGCATGTTATATGAGCTTAGTTCCACATCATCTCAAATCAAATGTATTTCGTGTGTGTATGTGGCAATATCTACACACACAAACACACCTATACTAGCATACTCACAGCAGCCCATCTCTGACCCCTGTGGATAGGATTGGACAGGGTCTACAACAGATAGAGCTGTTTTAGAGGAAATCTCTCCCTGGCATGTTTGAGTCCTCTATTTATTTCTCTTTCTCTGACAGAATATGCAAATCTGCATTTTTAAAAAAATCTCATTATCTCTCAGGCTGTGAGGCATGGGAGTGTATCTTTGTCTCAACCACAAATGCAGTCCTCTATGGATTCTCTCTTAGCTGTTTTACTTGCAGTCAGTATCCAGATCTGGCGTAGGAGCTGCTTTAAGTCTTTATGATGATGCGAATATTAACAGGTAAAACTGAACACAGCGACCCACTACCAGTGGTATTAGTTGCTGTTGAGACGTTCAGCGTGATTCTTCAACTCTGTTGTACATTATCTCCCTCACAGCTGTCGTACTGCTACCATTATCCAGACATTGATAATGGCACATCATTTTTGTCCAACCCCTTTTCAAAGCTGCACTAAGCAGTTTCGTTGGCCACTTGGGGCCAGAACTCCTCAACAAGCTGAACATTTGCCATATTACGACCTTATAAAGTTATTATGGCAAACATGTTAGCAAACAGTTGCTTATTTACACAACCAACAGATATGGAGCAACATTAGCATTCATTTGGAGTCTTGTTCCTGACCACCTGGTGAATGGAAGTCTAATATTCACTCTCCTTTTAGCTCTGTTTGTGTCTTTGCCAACCCCTGAGAGAAATATCTGGCTCTTTAGCTGTTAAATGTTTCACTATGTTCACCAGCTTTTCGCTAATTTCATCTGTCTGGTGCTGGGCAGGAAGTGTGCAGTGGGTTTATCAGAGCTTTTTCACCGAAAACAGCTGGAATTGAGGTTGA
This sequence comes from Macquaria australasica, assembly GCA_005408345.1. Taxonomy (NCBI): domain Eukaryota; kingdom Metazoa; phylum Chordata; class Actinopteri; order Centrarchiformes; family Percichthyidae; genus Macquaria; species Macquaria australasica. The sequence continues at coordinate 32,408 of SEMN01000586.1, read as the reverse complement.
GACAGACCAAACCAAAACAGTAAAAGTTTCAGGTCGTTAAACCAAAACAGTGAGCTAAAAGATGCTAAAACAATCTGTAGAGCTGAGGGGAACTGCAGAGTTTGTTGGTAATTTTTTGTGGGTCACTACATCGACACCTTTAACATTACACATAGTACTTTGGGCCATTGTTTGTATATAATAATATTAATTAGTGCAGCTTTAAGTAAATAGTCTGGTACCTTAAATTTGAAAAGAAAAGCCTTCCTTCCTTCTATTTCTCTTTTCTTCTCTTCTTGTTTTCATTCCTGCTTTACAATCTTCATGCTATTTTTTTTTTTTAAGGAAGAGTTAAATAGACTGACAAGTGTAATGTGCCCTTATAAAAACATGTCAACTTTCTGTACAAAGACCTCCTCAAAGCCTAAATGCAGGAAATGAGGTTGATTACAGCAAACCTGCATGAAATTGTCCTGCCTCCTGTTATGTCACGGCACCACTTCGCCACAGTAACACCACATTTTTCATCCTACATACAGTAATTAATTAATGACGTAGTTTGAATAGCTTTAATGAATATCGCTGACAATAAAGATAATATATATTAAACGTCATCTTAGCTTTAAAAAAAGACACACCAGCTTTGTGGGATGACATCCAGCATGGACAGTGCCGCCTTTCTGTCCCACAGACACATATTTGAAACTGAGCAGATACAGCTGAATCCTGATGCATCCCTTTAAGTCACTCTTTTGGATCATCCAGGGGGCACAGAGCTGGGCTGTTTGTGATCATTGTTCGGTTGTCTTGGCTCATTTTATGTGCAGGGCTTTTTTGAGACAATATTGGCAAGCACTCCATTGTTGAATTTATTTTGCATTCCATCAATGCAATAACAGTTTCTGTGCTGCACGGCTGTCAGACTAACACAACATTTTTCACTCATTTTGCAGGAGGGGGGTACTGCAGGTCCAAAACTTATATCCCCAGACTTGTTCTTGGCTGGGTGTAGAAAATGGTGTGGACGGCAAACAGTAGGGTGTTCATGCTCCGTTATGCTAGAGCACCGCTGAAGGGAGTTAAAGTTAGCTTACTGTTACTGAGTTTGGCTTTTCCACAAGAGAGTGACAGTACGTATTTGTAAGGAACGGAAATTGCCTGATACTTTAGTCCACATTTTAAATCCAGAGCCATGAAACAATAGGAGGCATTGTTGTGTTGTAGTAGATGCCAGATGTACAAAGATAGGACACTTTTTCAAAATAAAAACAGGTTAAGTGACATTCCTCAAACTTTATCCAACATAACATTTTTATGGAAGTGTAGGAACACAAACATACAATTTGTTTTTGCAGAGAGTTAGATCAAGAGAGAAGATCAATACCACCCTCATATCCATGCTAAACATGAAGCTATACAAAAGACTGGAGGCAGGAGGAAATAGCTAGCCTAGCTCTGTCCAAAGATCAAAATAACACCTACCAGCACCTTGGAAATATGTTGATTAGTGAGCTTTAGAGCTTTAGAGGAATGTGTTGCCTTTGTCCAGAGCCAGGCTAGCTGTTTCCCCCTGCTTCCAGTCTTTAAGCTAAGCTAACCGACTGCTGGCTCTAGCTTCATATTTAGCGTACAGACATGACAGTGGTATCAATCTCCTCATCTTATTCTTGGCAATAAACCCAGTAAGTGTATTTGCCAAAATGTCGAACTATTCCTTTAAGTGCACCAGCTCAAAATGTGCAACACATGTGACAGCATAATCTCTAAAAAGCCTAAAAATATTACTTAGACATAATCTGCCTGTTTCCAGTTGACATCTGCAACACATCTGTTGTGATCACTCGGATTTACAGTTTCTTATTTATGATGTTTGAAGTTTGGAAATATCACACTAAGAGTTCAAGTAGGATTTAAAGACCACATGCCAGATCACCTCCACAGGCCAATATATATCACCAATTATGTTTGCTGAAAACAGCATTTCATCGCCCAAAAGGTTAAATCAAATTCAGGGGAGGCTGGGAAAACTTGTGTAGGATACAACTTTAATAGTGTATCTTGCTACCATAATAATGTCAGAACATGAAATATGTTTGCATGTTAGCCAATGCAAACACACTAAAGCAACAGTAACAATCTGCTGCCCCTTCCCCCTCATCCCTTATCTTTGGTGGTGGTGCAGCGCATCTCTGGGCTTTGGTCCGACATGCCATGTGTGCCATGCTTTGTTGCTTAGAAACACCTCACCTAGCTCAGACTGGGGTCGGCGGCTGCTAAACGGGGTGTTTTTTTAATCTCCGTGGCAGTCGTCGCTTTGTCAGCCTGTGACTCTGGGCCAGTTCTCACTACACAGCTGGGTCTCGCCACTACATCAGGTTCAACTCAGGTAGCGGGCTCAGCGAGAAGCCGGATCTCACTCTCGCTGACTTTGTAGATGCACTTCAGGAATGGTGCTTTGAAAGTGGTTTTGAAGTGCACACACAGATGAAGATTTTCACTTGAGTCGTCCAGGATCGAAGTCGTTGAACAAAGAGGAATGAAAGTCTGAAGGCATGTGTGAACATTTATCTATCTTTACATCACACACACATGCACACACCCTGAACTGTTAGCTTCGTGATCGACAACCAAATCACACCACAAAATTTCTTCATCTGCTGAATTCCCCAGTAATTTTACATGTCAAACAAGCCTGTAGCCTGCGACTGACTTGAGCGATTTTCACACCCAGAGAATAACCACCAAACCCCCTAATGAATATGTTTCATGCCAGACAGACTAATATCCTCTGCCTGTATATCATCAGCCTGTCAGTGCGTACCTCTCCTCCCTCTGCTCTGACTGTAAACCAAGCCTCTTCAACGGAAGGCCTGACACAGTACGGGCCTCGGGGTCAGCCTCAAACCCTGCTGGGCTGTTAATGACCTCCTCTGTTATCGCTTTGCCGCTACTCCTCACACCTGCACTCAAGAATAATATTTACCCTGTCTGTCATCATCATACGGTGGGTGGGTGTGTGTGTGTGTTTGTATGTGTCCTCCTGTCTTTGCGTCAGACTTTAATGATGACTTCCATTCTCCCCTTCTCTCAGGCGTCTTATTAGAGAGGGAGAGGACACAGCCTGTCTGTGTGAAATAGATCTTTCTCAGGAAAAGTGGGAGCAGAGAGCTGAATACCAGCGCAGAACCAAAACCTCCCTGGTCACTCATAATATTTCAATTAGGCACTACTTAAATGCATGAGCATGCATGCGTGTGTGTGTGTGTATGTGTGTGTGCTTGCTTTGTTCTGTTTTGTGCATTTGTGCGGAGGCCAGATAATAACCGGGTTGGGTATATGAGGGGTGGATGTGTGATGATCACTTATTGGTTGAATCTGGGTGGCATGTTGCCTCATGCATCTCTCAGTAAGCTATGATAAGTATGCTATCCACTCGTGAAACAAGATGGGACTGCTTTCATTTAGAAAAATAACAGTTAAGTCATATTCCCCAGAGAGTTTAAACATAAGCAAGGAGAAGGAGACAGGGAGAGAAAGATTCAGAGGGACTGAGAGAATGGGGAGAGGCCAATGTTTTCCTTGTCTGTTTTTCGAAGTTTGAGGAGGCTGGGGAATCGTTTAAATTGAGTAAGACAAAAATTGGATGATGATTCTTTTCAGTTTTCACCCGTGAGAAGATCAGCACAGCAGGGTTTTGGATATGGATGCATTACCATGCATTTGATCTCTGTTTTTCTGAAATTCGATGCGCTTGTGCTCTCAGTGTTTTATACAGTTTTGTGTCTGAGATTTTGATGTGAAAATGCGAAATCAAATAAGGTAGAATTGGCGCACTGTGGCAGATTTTCACATAACAGAGCGCTAGTAAGATGTGTATGAGACAGTTTCCTGAAAGACTATTTGTTAGTTAATGTTCACTGAAGATTTTGGAAAAAGGCTTATTTGCTTCACTTGCCGAGAGTTAGATGAGGATTGATACTGTTCTCGTATTTGTTCAGTATGAAGCTATAGAGCCAGGCAGCAGCCGGTTAGCTTAACTTAGCTTAGCGTAAAGACTGAACACAGGGGGAAACGGTTAGCCTCGCTCAGTCAACTTAAAGCTTTAAAATCCATGTATCAGCTCTTTTTTTTAATCACTTTTTATATTTCTTTGATCGATTACACACTGCATCAACCCTTCAAAGGGTTAATGGGCTCTAAACCAAGCTCTCCCTTGATGTTGCAATTTTCAACTGCCTGAAGGAAGTGACTCATGAGGATTACAAGAAAATACTTTTTTGTCGTTTGGATTTGCAGAACTTTGCTGACATTGTCACTTTTGAAACATACTTGTTGGAGAAGTGGCATTGAGTCAAACACTTCACAGTTCACTATAGTATAATGAATTAGACGACCATTAACAGTGTCTGCTTGTGGTCCCTGCAGATTTGGTGCACTCTTTTTGGATACTGCTACCCACAGCACGAGTCTTGTCATCGATCAACCTGATTTCATGAATATACAGTATGAACATACAGTTGATGGACAAAACCAGGAAAATCTTTGTCTATCTATGAATCAAGTTACAGTACCTGTTGTACTTGATAAGACTGCAGCATTTTACATATATTTTTCAAATACTGTTGCATTTCTTTACTTTCAAACAAGAGCAAACTAATAGGTTTAACTCCTTGTGTGTGGCTAAGAAAACTGATATTGAAGTTAAGTAAAATAAGTGCAAAAAAATGTCATACAAAAAACAGCTCAGAACTACACTGTTTCTGTATATTTAATTCAAATTATTCTATTGCCTGTTTTTTAAAAATATAACATAGGAAAATAAGTCTTCACCAGGCAATAGTTAATATGTAATCCGTTTGTGCAAAGTATGAAAAATGCAATAACAATTTTGAGTTAGAGTGATAAATGTAGTAAGTAAGCAGAGGCCACCACTGAGCTGGTTTCCTAATTTATTTAATGGGGTCTGTTGAGATTCCCTGTTGTGTGCAATAAATCTCAATTTACTAATAAATGCGACTCCTCTCAGCATCCTCAGTACTGTCTTTATCATCCCTGAGGAGAACAGATGTATAATCCCCAGTTTATAGCAGTGGAAGCCTCCATAGTGACCAAGCTGCTCTGCAGCCTGGCATCTGTTAATGTGTATTTGCTGCCATCTAGTGGACACAGGGGTAATTGCTGTATTTGGTGTAATGTAATGTCGGTACAATAGGGGTCACTGTAAGGTTTTTTTTCCACATTTCCATGAGTTTTGTTTATTCAGCCTCAAAAAGCCACTTTGGGTGACTGTGGGAACTAATCTGCTCTTAGTGAAATGACCACTAGATGTCAGTAAACTACTTAGTTTACACAGGTCTTCAAAACATAAAGAGGGGAGTGTTGATCAGTTACATTATTTGCTATCTCTTAGCACTCTCTTCATATCTACAGTTTAACAATCACATTTTTTGTTAACAAAGTGAGTCCTTTTAATTTATGCTATATGCTCCAAGGAGCTTTCCGGTTCCTCTCATCCATGCAGTACAACACTCACATGCGAAATGTTTCAAGATACTTACACCGCCATGCAAATGATCGCCCCAGGGTAAGAAACAAACAACGCTGAAGCACATTTGTAGAGAGAGACAGAAGCAGAGGTGGAGTGTTGTTCAAAGGCCTGTGTTTAGGTGTTTAACACAGTTGGCTTTACGCTCCTGTTTCATTCATTGGTCCACTCCCACAGCTTTGGGAGGAGCTTGATTGCTGCTCAGCCGAATTGGCTTCAGAACTTTGTAAAAGAAAAAGCTAATTATTCATAAAGCATCCAATCACAGTGGCAGAAACTGACTGTTGAGTGCATATTCAGAGAGTTTCCTCCTGCCCCAAATCTAATGTGAAAACATGAGGTGTTTGGAGATACTGTGTGTGTGTGTGTGTGTGTGTGTGTAACTATATATAGGTATATGTGTGTGTATGTGTGCGTTTTCCACAGTGTTGATGGGTGAAGTGTATTTTTCTTCTGCTTTCAGGGGCCGCCTGTGGGCCAGAATTACAACTCTCTCTCTGTCCTCCTCCCTCTCCACCTCCACCCCTCCTCATCGCTCCATCCACCCCCTCTCCACTTTCAGCTCTCTCCTTCCTCCTGAGTGGATTTTTTTGGGGCAGTGCACATAGCTCCCTCATCCCCCCCCACCTCCCCCTCCTTCCTCTCGGACAGCTTTGGTCCACCAGTTCCAGGCTGTGCCGGCCCGGAGAGGACTAAGGGAGCGGAAAGAGGAGCCAGAAGAGAGGATTTGGTGAACCGAGGAGAGACAGACAGGGGAGAGGGACCATGGCTGCTCTCTCTGCCTTGCTGAAGACCTGGGTGATACTGCAGACCTTGTGCCTGGCTCTGGCCCAAGTGGTGAGTGGACAGGGGAGGTTGAGACCTGCTCTGCTCAGGCTTAGCTCCTTTTATTCTGGGGTTCAGTGGGGATAAGGGCCCCTGGAAAGGGCCAGCGGGCACTGGATGTCTTGAGGTGATGTTATAGGTTGTGTGCTGTCTTGGTGCTGGTTGAAGTGATTGAAATGCTGGAGGTTGAACCAACACAGATCTGTTTGTGTACACCATCGGGCTTTATAGCATGCATGTAAAAGAAAGATGAGCTTGAAATGGGTTTTTCTGCTGTGGAGACAAAATGAAACCGGACTATCTTCTGTGGATTATCATCCTTATCGTGTCTGGACTCTTATCTCCTTTGAAGGTTTAACTGAGGAGTTGCTATTGAAGGCAAGGATTTGCCATTACCTGGGTTACTTCTTTTGGCCAAGACATGTTTTTATTAATTGAAGAATGAAGCAAAACATTGATTTTTTTTTTTTTTCATGAGCAAACTCAGCAGCCATGACAGAGATGGCAATCAGTGGGCACTGACACACACACATTATACACACAAACTTTGTCTGCTGAGTGTGAAAGGCCCTATTCAAACAGACACCTACATGTTATCCACTGGATGTCTAAAAGTTGTCACTCTTAAGGATTATTCTTGTTTTTTACATTTTACACATTTTTCTTGAACAATTCGAAGCTGGATTCAATCTTTTTTTTTTTTTACCACCTGATGGACTGACTGATCTGCTGAGATGATTTTCAAGACAGGCTAAGGAGACAGTGGGTTGGAGAGAGGGGGTCAGGTGGGGGTAAACAATGCTAGTCTCATGACCCCCCACCTTCCACATTCCTCCTCTATCCTTTATTTTTTCCTTTTATTTTTACCCCTACTACACCAGTTTTATTCAATATTATCAAATGCTTCCTTATTTTGGTTCATTTTATGTTGCGATTCTTTCATACAAGTTGATGTCAGTGGACGTAATGACCTGCCCAGAATTGACCAATTTTGTTGTAGGTCTACCCGGCACCATATGACAAGTTACTAATTCTTTTACTGTTTATTTATGTGGCATTTACTAATTTATGTACCTTTTGGTATTATCTCCTGCAATATCATTAGAAAAATGTTCTCTTCCATGTTGCTACTGGATATTACTGTTTAAAACATATATAATTGTATACTATAAGAATTGTTAAGGGGTTTACTGTTGTTTGCCATTACTTGAGAATCTTAAAATTTCTCTCTGCCTGTGTTTCAGAGGGGTCCACCGGGACCTCAGGGCCAGCCCGGCCCACCAGGCCCCTCTGGCACCCCTGGGTCCGACGGCATTGATGTGAGTATCCACGCAGGTTTTCCCTGCAGATTTGTCACAAAGACCATCATTGTGCTGGAGAAATACCATCCCTGTGCTTCTCTGCAGTACTGGAGTCTTACCAGCAGATGGCACTGCAAATGAAAACACACTGGCACAAAAGAGCTCTGTTCCCAGCAGAGAGAGGGGTCTTTGAGAAGGGACCCTTGCCTCAATCCTGAGTTTGTGTCACAGTAATGTGATACATTTGAGATATTCACCCGGTTAACTACACACAGGTTGTATAAATATGTGAAATGGAGGCTGCTGAGGTAGTGGAGCAGCAAACAATCTGCCTGCAAAGAGGGATTTTTGGTGTCTGTTCCATGATCCAAAATCAGATGTGATTAGTTAATTGAATAGTTTGGATCAGCTAATATGTTTGAACTATTAGCAAAAGTCTATGACCTTAAACTTTACTGCACCACATTCATTATAATGTGCATTTTGACTTGTGACACGTTGAGTAAGTTCTCAGCATTAAGTTGCCACCAGACTTCAGCTGAGATACATTAGTACATCAACACCTCCCATTGCAAAGAAAGAGAGCAATGTTGCCTGGTCCAAACTGGAGGGTGTAGCCTGCCCTGCAGTTTCTACTCTGTGGCTTTTCTTTTTTTGGGTCTCTGCCACAGGAAAGGTGGGGTGTCAACGTGATATGAGAATCTAGCCTTTGTAGAAAAGCCGTAGACTTCATCTAAAGGTTGTTTACACCATAATCACTGGTTGAATCTCTGCCTGGAAGAACATGATATGAATGTTGCAATATGTATTAATGCAGAGCCAACGTGACCATCCCTGTAGCAGCATAACTTTCTCAACTTGTCCCATGATGTCCATTTTCATCATGTACCCTAACTAGTCAAACACACAGGCTCGTGATAATTTATTTATTTTCTTTATTAACCTTTATATATCTGGGCAAGTCACATAAGGTCGGAAACCTCTTTTGCAAGGCCAAGACGGCAACAAAACAAGTCTCAGACAAAACAATACAAAAATCAGCCAAACAGATAAAACAATACTAAACAGTACCAAAAAAAGTAATAACAATTATAGTAATTTATTTTTGTGAGAACCTACATAGTGAACCACAGGACTTATTAGAACTTGTCTACTGTCAGATTTATCAGTGATGAAGGACATTGTGGTGATAGACATAAAAGGCCATGTTGCTTACTGTGTCATTATGTCCCATTCTCATACTCGTTAAATTAACAAAAAACAAAAAGGGTTAACGTCTCCACTCTGTCTCTCTGCAGGGAGATAAAGGACCTCCTGGGCCCCCTGGTCCACCAGTAAGTTTGTACTGTGCTTTGTTAAATTTATATTACAACAACTTAATGTTTGATTTATCCAGACTTTGGTTTTGTCCATGACAATAGTGTGGGTTTGTTTTTTTTTATTGTAGGGACAAAAGGGAGAGCCGGGAGAGCCAGGTCCTGATGGAGCACCAGGAGAGAATGGCATTGATGTAAGTGATGTCGGTATTTGGTGTGTGTTTGAGAGAAAGAATGAGACAGAGAGAGAGAGACAAAGAGTGCAAGAGAGAGAGAGAAATGGCTTTGAAAATGCTAATGAAATGATAACACAAACTTCTTCCCAAAAGAAATATTCTGAGAGGCTTAATGTGAAAACAGCTTAATAAGGAAAAGAAAACTTTGAGGATCCAAATGTGAAAAATGTTAAAGGAACTGATTTTAACACAACTGTCATTAGTAGTGAAGCACTTTTTAGAAAATACATCAAATGAAAGCAAACAGTGTAGGTTATCATGAACAATGAAAAAAAGAATAGCCAATTTATCAACATTTTAAAGGGACCCTGTAGTACTTTTGGTCACTAGTAGCACTGTAGAGCAGTGTTTTGATGAGCGGCTCCCTGTGTTGTTGGTATCACTTGATGCACCAGTACGTGATACGCAAATACGCCATGAGTTTGGAGTGATGTGATATACATTTGTGCTAACTGGAGAGGGATATATAAAAAATATATATAGACTGCTTTGCAAATTTGACAGAACACTCCCAACTCCACTTACAGTAGTAGCTTTTTCCATTTTTGCACATTTAGGACTTGAAAGCATGAAAGTAATAGTTTGTCAAAACAATTAAAACTCAAACGTCCACTTACTTGGTTTTTCAGAAGATTTTGATTGTATCCAAGACATGGTCTGGCTTTGCAGATGCTTAATGAGGTAGAAATGAGGCCATTAAGCTACATTTAGCTACTGTACATTTGCTGTTATTTTCACATTCAAGCATTCAGACTTTCCCTCTGTGGGACACTGCAACGTTGACCCTTGAACTCCTAACTAGTGGTTCATTGTCAGCACAGTGATTTAGTAATTAAAGCTTATTTCACCCTTTCAGTCATAGAAATGTGCTTTGCAGGACAGAATGAACAGCTTTTAGAACAAATTATTAGGAAGACTCACTCAAAGGCTGAAGGTTAATATACTTTGTCAAACCCATTATCCCTCGCTGATTACACCTATTCAGTTTCTAGTAATCACAGGTAGCGAGATAAAGACAAGCAGATGACTTCAAATTGATTTTACAGCTTTGATGCACTTCAGTTATTGGTTTTCCTGATGGCAGTTGTACTAATGCACGGTGCTGCTTCAGTCTTGGTTGGAGGGGAATTGAGTGTCAGTGCCTCTTGGTCACATGCTAACAGAAACACACACTCACATGCATTCCTCTGAGATTTAGCCAGTAATCCGCCCTGGAATCTCAATCTCGGGTTAGTTTTCTAATTACTTACAAGAACAGTGTCAACTTCGATCAAATGTGTGATTAGTCCTGTTGTATGGTGAATTCAAGTCACGTATAACGCGTGGAAAAAACAGTGGTGTCTGATTATTTCCTTTTTAACCTCTCAGTGTAACCTCTATTTTGACCTCTATATTCATGTCTAGCATGTCTGTCTGCCAACATCTCTTTCTGTCTGTCTCCAGGGATTGATTGGAGCAAAGGGTGATCGAGGTCCTATTGGGAGCCCTGGCCCTAAGGCAAGTGTCTAAACCTGCACCTGAACAGATCTTTACAACAAATGCACCATTATACAGCCTTTATATTGAAAACCTGTAACTCAGACATTAGCATGTGTCACCTGTTGCTGGAATAAAGCTTTCATATTTCATGGAGGGTCAGTTTTTTAAAGACATGTTCCTATTATCTTTATTACTGTCTCTCTATAGATTTCTTTCAGAAGTAATAAAATAATATTTTACCTTCAGTATAACGTTAGCTAATTTCATGCCCTGAGGATTTTGTCCACATTTATTAGTGTGAGATTTTAGCATGTCACTACTATAGTTATATTGTTGTTTTCTGTTGTCTGCAGGGTCAACCTGGACCAAGTGGCGAACCTGGACCTCCTGTAAGTAAACTATTATCTATCACCTTGTTGCTACTATAAAGTCTTTTATACTGTATACAGTGGTGTAAGAAGTACTCAGATTATTTTCTTAAGTAAAAGTACCAATAAAACAATGTACAAATACTCAAGTACAAGTAAAAGTTCTACATTCAAACTCCGACTTAAGTAAAAGTACTGAAGTATTATAAGCAAAATGTGCCAAAAAGTATCAAAAGTAAAAATAAAATGTTTAAAAACTGAGTAATATATATTATTATTTTACTACTGTACTATACTGTAGCTAGTTGAAGAGAAGCTGGTTTCAGTTAGTTTAGTCCAGTGGTTCCCCACCTGGGGCTTGGGTGGGTCACAAGATACATCTGAGTCATGAGATGGTCTATTGGGTATTAAAGAAGAAACAACAAAGTTCTGATACACAGAATTGTATTCATTCTTTGGTCATTTCTCTTATCTTTGCCTTTCTATGAAATATTGGATAATTTAGGGCCCTGAACTGTTTTTTAAATGAAACAATCTGAGAACTTTATTGGGGAACATCTAAAACATGACAAGGAGCCCCAACGAGATACTGCTTTTTTGTAAGGGGTCACAAGCCAAATAGGTTGGGAACCATTGGTTTAATCTTTAATGCATTGTATTGTATAAGCTTATCATGTTTTTTTTATGTAAAAATAAATTACTAAGTAAATAGTAATTATAGTTGCCAGATAAATGTATTCAAGTAGATGTATAAAGTGGCATAAAATGTAAATACTCAAGTACAAATACCTCAAAATTGTACTTGAGTAAATGTACTTACTGTAAATGTATATAAGGTACAGTATGACTAATTAGATAACATTGTAGCTCATAAGGCTGTCATGATGATGATGATGAAAATGAGTTATGACAGGCTGAATTAGGCGTTGTTTGAAGCCTAGTCATTTTCCTAACAAACATATTGTAACCCAGCTGGTCTCATAAGGCAACCTCCCTGAGTCCCTTTTACTTCATGCCTGAATGCCTGACCAGCTGTGCCCCCTTTTGGGTTTAGTTTATCCAGATGTGGCATATGCCTTCTACAGCTGACGTGAGCCTTATACACAGCCCATACACAGTCTTTAATAAAGAAGAAAGGTGCTATCAATGTTTTGTGCACATATTATCATTAAATGCAATCACTGACTTTATGAACGCATGGCCAATCAATTCAACAGTGCAACGTAAGTGTACCAGCACCTCATCTGTAACACAGTCTAACACCACTAGGTGGTGCTCAGTGTCCATCTATCAGACATCATTCAGTATATTTAAACATTAAGTCCAGAGTCATCCAATGGCATGCTTGAATGCAACACTATTAGTTAAATTCTTTGTTTAGCATTAACAGGCGTCCTGTCTGGGGGCTGTGCTTGTACACCCAGCTGCCTCACGCTGCAGCGACAGGAGATCCTGCCCTGTGGGCTGTTCTTCCTCCAAGAAGGCTTACTTACTTAATTACTTTGTTTATAATTAATTCCAAGCAAAAGACACAGCAAACATAAACTGATTGCGTTCTGTCTTTGTTCTTCTTGAGCACTATTTACCCTGTGCTCTGACACTGTACACACGTATTACTGCTACAATTATTAATTGGCTTTCGCACGTTAATTGATACTTTGACGGATTGGCTCCACTTGTGATACAGTAATTTAACTCCTCGTCCCTTCTGTCCACACAGGGGCTCGGCCTTCCAGGACTGGCTGTAAGTAGCTTGTATGGTATAATACAGTTATGCCTTTATCACTTAATGGCTTTGCTTTGAGGTGTGGGAATAATTTTTTGGCTGGTGGGATGTGCACACATTGTTCTTTCTTGCTCTGTCTCTTTGTGTAGGGTGCTCCAGGGCCAATTGGTCTTCCAGGTGAAATTGGACCAAATGGACCAGAGGTAGAACACCAGCTCCAGTTTTTTTAAACTGCCTTCATGACTTAAAAACATCTTATAAACAGGTTATAAGCTACCAGAACCCTTATATTTTCAGCTTCTTATTCACAGCTTATATCCTTCCTCTTCTTTGTTTAGGGTACATTGGGATCACCTGGACCTCCAGGACTTCCTGGACCTCCTGGCAAGCCAGTAAGTGTCCACTCAGGACTGACTGTCCAGGAAATATCTTATCCATCTGTCATCTTTGATCTCTGATTTTTAATTGAACAAAGATGATCTTGGTGCTAGAATGCTAGAAAAACCTGAAATCAAGAGGTTGGAGTGCTATTGAGTATCATCTTGTAGTGGGGATGGACAAAATAACAGGAGCATCCTCTGTAAATACATTACAGTAACAACATACAAGATCTAAGAACAACATAAACTACCCCCGGCATTGCATTACACTGCAGGTATTCGTTATTTTGTCCACCCTCTGTAAATCCAAGCTCACAATCTTTTCAGGGTACACTGAAGATACTGTACATGCCCCAATTTTCTTAGCTGCAAATAGTGCCGTCAGACCCCAAAATTACCTTCCAGCTCACTGTTTTGAAACACAGTTCACCACTTTGGTTGGGCTAGAAAAAGAACTGGGTAGTTAGTATAAGCAACAACATCGATATTTGAGAGTTTATAAAATCTGAAAACCATATATCGGCTGTAGTCTTTGTAATTTCTTAATTTATTTTTCATAATTTCTGCCAATACTAATATCTGCAATAAGCTAATATCGGCTGATTTATCCCCCAGCAAATTTATCAGACTTGCTCTAATTAATGTCACGGTAAATCATTTCATCAAGATTGGTGAGAACAGCTGTGAAAAGAGGAGAGAGATAAATGAGCTACAAGAAGCTCACTGGGCTTAATCAAGCACATAGTTACATCAATCTAATTACAGTTTACTTATATTATTGAATGGGATCACAGTGTAAAAGTAAAGCAAAGACACACTCAACATCACATCTATGTTGAAGTGTGTTCTGCAAAACCAGCAGCAATTAATGTTTTTTAAAATATACTGTATGCTAACAAGGCACCTAGCACAGCCAGAGCTCACTGCTGCTTGTACAAGTCCCAACAGAATACCACACACAGTTTTGAGCGGTACACTTTCAAGTCTATTTTCCAATGGTGTATGTACTCTCCTGTGTGCATCTCTGAGTGGTTCCAAGAAAGGGGTGTCTTCATTGAGAGTGATGTTCCCAGCCCAGGGGAGTGTATTTGTTTAGCTTTAGTGCTGTCCTAGGGTAAATAAACCCCCATTAGATCAGTGGGCTGTCTCATCTGACTGTAGCAGGAATACATCATCCCCTGTAGAGATACTTTACTCTCTAACTCAATCTATAAACAGAGAGAAGGAAAGATGGAGGGAGAAATAGATAGAGAGAGAGAAAGAGAGTGCTTGCTCAGCTCATGGGAGAAGAGGCAACTGCGATCAGGTGACTTTCTTCATCTCTCTGTTCATCTGTCTATCTAGGGTCCTCCAGGGAAGTTCATTGGTGCAGAAGAGGGCAGTGCAGACTTCCAGGTAAGATCTAATGACATCCCCTTTCTTACAAATCTGTTCTGACACAACTTGACTTTTCATAATCCATATTTTTCCTTCTCTCGACAACAGTGTCCTCTTAACTGTCCAGCAGGACCTAAAGGCCCCCAGGGACTGCAGGGTGTCAAGGTGAGTAGTTTGCCCGTTTGTTTCAAGTCGCCCTGAAGGAGTAAGCATGTTTTTTCAGCATCAATGATTGTGTTACATTACAAAATTGTATGACACCCTACTGATTGTTGCCCTCTAGGGACACAAAGGACGTGCTGGTGTTCTTGGAGAATCTGGTAGCATAGGAAAAACGGTGAGCTGCACAATCTCTGATAGAACAGATACACACATGCACTCAAACATGTACATGTTGTACAGTCTTGCACACTCACCCACCATTCAGGACCAGCAGAGGCAAGGATTAGCTCTAATGAAGCCCCCCGAGGCACATGACTGGCACTAATCTGGCTGCGATTAGTCAGGCCTGGCCCTGGCCCTGCAGTCAGCATGCAGCAAGCCAGATGAAAGGGGTGGTGAAGAGCCAGGTACATGAAGGGGAGGATGAGAGAGTCGGGGTTCGCGCAGCCTCCTCACCTCGCTGTATTAAGCAGAGCTAATGAGCACACAGTGGGCTCCAAGGGAGCGGCTAACCAGGCCTCAGGAATTAGCCTCCGATCTTCCCGCACAAGGAGCCTTAGACGCTCAAAACACTCAATGCATCAAGTTATCAATCCTCTCAGGCAGACCAGCATTTTAGAAGACCTGCCATGACTCAAGATTGCACTGTGCTGCTCTCTTTTCTTCTTCTTCTTAAAGACAGCCAGCATGAGCCGTTTACATCCCCACTAGCTATTCAAACTAAAGCACAGATACAATCTTTGAGAAAAACAATTCTACTTGCTATGTTACTGATGACTATGTGATGCCAAAGACAGGTAGATTAGTGAGCAAGACCAGTATCACATTTATCTTTAGTCTGCTGAAAAATAAAACTACACCAGCTAAACCTGATTGATGACCAGAGCTTTGTTTTTGATGGATTTTACTAACCTTAACTGGACAGACATGACATGATCCTGGTGAGGTCACTGATGCTGGTAGTAAGGTTAGCTCAACATATCTTTTCTTCTTCTATCTGTTCTTAAAGGAATAGTTTAGTTAATTTTCTTGCTGAGAGTTAGATGAGAAGATTGACACTACTCTCTTTGTCTGTATGTTAAGTACTGTACCTAGGCAAATTGCTTAGCTTAGCATAAAGACTGAAAGCAGGGGGAAACAACTAGCATGGTTCCGTCCAAAGTTCAGAAATACACCTCTAAACTGTACACAAGCATAAATGTAAAAAACACAAGTTGTACTTTTACAGGCAGTTAGGGTGCTGTATCATTTCCTGGAAAACAGCGGCCGGGTGCACTGACTTCCGTAGCTGGTTGTTTGGCTACCTCACACTGACAACAAGTCTCCAGGAAGTCACTGGCCTGTCCAAGAAATTGTTACAGCATGCAACTTCTCACAAAACCAAGCTAGCCGTTACCCTGTTCTTCAGTTATTTATGCTAAACCAAGCTACTTGTCTCCAGCTCCATACTTAACAGACATGATAGTTCTATTGATCTTCTCATCTAACTTTCAGCAAGAAATCGAATAAGTGTATTTTGACTAGCTCATGGTAGGTTTTCCTTCAGTGTTTGACAGTTTTTTTACCAGCTAGGTTCGGCTGGCTGACTAGCTTGAGCAGCAACACACCAGTATACGACAAACACCAGTTCAGACATCAAAAGCAACCAGCAACCATCACAGACTGGTTTCAACTGGATTCTGTGTCCAGCTCAGGGCTTCTTGGGTCAAACTCTGGACACGTACACACAATCAAGACCTCCTACAGCTTTGTGAAAAGGTGCCATGATTGGTCGAAGGCAGCTGTGCTACAGAGGGCAGCACAGAATGAGAATAACTAACCAGCCTGTTCTTTTTCCTTTCCTCCATCAGGGTCCCAAGGGAGAAGTGGGCATCTCTGGGGAACAGGGCATCCCAGGACCTCCGGTATGTTCTGAATTCAACTTTTTTTAGTCACTTGGCAAAGTTAGAAACATAGGCTAATATATTTTTTTCACATGGTATTATCTTAATTTGATAGCATTTGCTCTACGTCTGGTCAAGGATCCATCCCTGTCTCACCTTGTTTTTCCCTGCTTCCTTCTAAGGGTCCGATGGGTCTGAGGGGTTATCCGGGAATGATGGGTCCTAAAGGCGAAGCAGTAAGTCCTGCCATTTCTTTTCAGTCACATATAACTTTTTTGTCCTCTCTCTTTGGATACAAGTCTGTTCTCATTCTTAGATGAGCACCAAGGAGGCACAGCCAGACCTGCCCCTGCTATACAAACATCATCCATTACCAGCAATGGGGACATATGGAAATGATGCTAACACAAATCTCTCCCCTCCTCTAATGAGTTGGGGTTGTCTGGGTCCACGGTGCCTCCATCTGTAGTTAATGATCCGCTGTAGCCATCCGTCTTACTGTTAACATTAGCCGCGTTAGCTGCGTTAGCACCCCGGCTTAGTGCCAAAGCAAGAGTGGCTGGCTCTCTGTGTAGCTCCCATTAGTGAAGTGAGTTAAGCGCTAATTACCCCTTTATCACAATGAATAGTAGGCTACCGTGACAAACAGACTTAGACTTAGCATCCTCCCTGATCTGAAGTGATTGATGGCACTTTTGTTTTCCCGCAGGGACCTCGTGGTTACAAGGGCATCAACGGACCTGTAGGAATTCCTGGGCCTCCTGTAAGGGTGCACACACAAACAGACTCGACTACTCATATATAAACAGGTACCCACAGTTCACCTAAGGTACTCTAAGTCTCTCTCTGTTGTTTGCAGGGTGAGGAGGGTCCTCAGGGACCACCCGGAGAGGCAGGAGACAAGGGAGACAAAGTAGGTGACTCTCCTAGAGTTTTTCATTGAAGTTTATTGTCAAAGCAGTGGCGCAAGACAAAAAAGAGAAAACATTTTTCTGAACTTGAATGGGGACAGTGATCCCGATTGCGAATACACTGACTCTGGTTTGGTTATCTTCTGCAGGGCAGCCGAGGTATTCAGGGCCCACAGGGTGCGGTTGGCAAAAAGGGAGAGAATGTGAGTGAACACACTTTTGTTTGTGCACTGCACAGTTGCAGCGGTGTTCAGAGAATGTGCCAAATGAAGTCCACTGACTCATCTGCCTGCTTTTTCAGGGTCTGCCAGGTATTGATGGAAAAGATGGCACACCTGGTATTCCAGGAATCAAGGTAAAGGTTGCCAGCCAGTGATAATGATGAGTAACTTCAATCTTAGTAAAAGATAGCAATTTACTCTTCGCCTGTTCTCTTTTCTGCAGGGCGGCCCTGGCCAGGCTGGGATGCCTGGTCCTCCTGGTCCTCAGGGAGCAGCGGTAAGGGATCCTTCAGTGTAGTGGGGGAAAATCTGTTTGTCTGAGGATTGTTCAGCAATGCCACTAAAAGGCCCACGCAAATAAGCCCGTCTGTAAACACGTATTGTCACTCAGACCATGTAGGGGGTCAATCTGTTCTCCTCCTCATTTCAACAAAGCCAGAACACAGACAGGGGAAACCAGCGTGAAGCCGGCTGGAAATCTTGGTATGTTTTGTTTTCTGGGCTCTCATCCAGGTTAACAGTGACCCTGTGACCCACGCTGTTTTAGAATTTAAACCACCTTGAAATAGCATTCTCCATCCCACCGAGAGTGATTTATCACAATCAGACCAGTGGGCATATTCGTGTGTGTGTGTGTGTCATTCTGACTAAGGGGTAATGGAGCATGAGATGCACACTTTACTGTGTGGTCATCGCAGTGACACCAACACTCCTGCAAACTCAAATACCATAAGTTACCCTGCTTTATGCCCTACTGTGATATACCATCTCTCTCTCTCTCTCACACACACAGAATTACTGCAAGGTATATGCCGATAGCTGGCACTGCAGCTCAGTTTGCATTATTATATCAGGCATCAGCATTATAACCACCCACATACTAATATCCACATTCATCACCTATTGCATTTTCAGGTTCTCTCTCTGTATTTCAAAATTAACTGTACACTATACTGTCAGAATACAAGATACAGATGCAACCTTTTGTATTATTAAGATGTTATTTGGCTTTATTGGAAAGTGTACAGTGAAGATACAGAGAAACATAGGGGGAGATTGGGGGGTTAGGCCTACAACAAAGTCAAACCAGGGGGGTTGAGACAATATGGTTTGCAGCTTTACCACTAGGCCACCAGGACACCCAAGAATACAGACTTTGATTTGCACTAATTTCAGTCTTGTTAATTCTGTCTGTAGGGATTGCCTGGCAGTCCTGGGTCAAAGGGAGGACCTGGAGCTAAGGTAAGCCTTTTAAAAACTCATTACATCACGTTATAGTGACTGCATTTTTCTGGTTTTCATTTCTTTCTCTTCCCTTGCTAGGGCGAGCCTGGACCTAGGGGTCATGTTGGCATGCCTGGTGCCTCCGGACCTCTGGTAACATACACCAATTTCATTAAAAAAAAAATGTTTTCCAGGTATTGCAATTGTGTTTATATTGTACAGCAGGGGGAACAATTGTACATAAACTGCTTTCTCTTAGGGTGAGCCTGGCCTTCCTGGTGAACCTGGTATGGAAGGAGTTCCCGGACCCAAGGTACAAATCCAGAATTCTCACATGAAAGCACTAAAAACTGCAACTATGAACCAAACATACTCACCTCACCTGATTTCAACAGGGCGACAGAGGCCAGCGGGGAGAAGTTGGGCCACAGGGCGTTGTCGGCAAGCCTGTAAGTTGCTTCTTTTCATTTCTTTGTCAAAAAAACAAATTTAAAAAATGTAATTATCTGCAGTTATATAAATTCTAATGTCTCTTAACAGGGAAACAAAGGAGAGAGAGGACCAATTGGTGTTCCAGGTGCCCAGGGTCTTAGTGGAACCAAGGGAGACAAGGTCTGTGCATGTGTGTACTTGGAAAAATACATATATTGCTTTGTAAAACATGTGCATCATTGCCTATATTCAAACACACTTCATAATATTTAGTTACCCAGACATGTCCAATGGGGGGCAGTGTTCACCCACGAATAAAAGCCATGAAACCACAATAAATCACTGAAGGAGGCAGGCAAAATAAATAAGCAATATAAATGATAATCTAAGCATCCTCATCTTCCTTGTTTTAGAAATGAAACAACATCTTTCTTACTTTGTGATCTGTGGTGTCACTGGCTTGAATCAATATTTAGGTCGTTTTGATTTTTTTAGGATATTGTAATCTAGATTTGACCACATTTACATACTCAGTCTCTCTCTTTCCAGGGCTTCCAAGGAAAAGTTGGGTCAAAGGGAGACGACGTGAGTAGCAATTTTGCTCTTTTAAACTGGACTGTCAGAAACTTACCTCATATTGTTGTATTTCAGGTGCATGCTGCCAAACATTTTCTACAGTCATCTGTTTCTCTCTGTCGCTTTTAGGGTGACCCCGGTGTTGAGGGATTGGCTGGTGAGAAAGGTGAAAAGGTAAAAATCATTACTGCACAACTTAAAGCTGTTTCAAACTTTTTGTTATAAAAGAACCACAAAAGTCTGTGAATGAACAAAATACTAAAACTTGCAGGCTTTAAATAAGAAGGTTTAAACATTTGGTTCTGAAGGCATCAAAGCGAAGTGATATATAGCAGAAAATGTCATAACCACACTGAAGTTAAAAAGAAGAGGAAGTCTGCTTTTGAATTTGCATACGAATCCCCATAATAATCCAGATGGCAAATGAGCTATTTACATGACAGTGAAGCAATGATGCACATTGGGCTCTTTGAAGCAGCATTTTTTGACATTCATTTACAAGATTCATTTGTGAATTATTGCTCAATGAGTGTCTCTGAGGCAGAAATGATGGATGGAAATGATGAATGTGAAAATGACAGTCTCTGTTTGCTGTGACAGGGTTTGTCTGGTGAACCGGGGCCCAAAGGACAGGTGAGGTTGCACTGTGTGGAAATCTCAAGACTGTTCCATAAAAATGCCAGACTTGAGCTTCCTTCCTTTGTTCCCTTCTTTCCTAATTAGATTTTTCTTTTTACTTTGGACATCATCAATTTTCATTGCCTCTTTCTTTACTCTTCATAAATTCACTCTCTTAATGCTTTCACAGCAAGGAATCAGGGGTGAATCCGGGCACAATGGACCCACTGGAGACCCTGGTAAACCTGGAGACCAGGGACCACCAGGACTGCCCGGTCCTAGGGGACTCAATGGAGAGCGAGGAGTTCCCGGCATGCCAGGCATTCAGGGTTCATCAGTGAGTCCTGTTCACTCTTGATCACATTTATGATGCATTGAACATACAGAGACTGATATTGATTGATGCACTTGGTTGGTTGTTTCTTTGCGATGCTCAGTCTCATCTTCTTCTCTCCAGGGACGTGATGCATCTGACCAGCATATTGTTGAAGTGGTGTTGAAGATGTTGCAGGGTGAGCATCTAGACCTGAATATTCACCTTTTATGTCCATAGGGGAGATTAGATTAGCTAATTTCCTGGAATTACTTTCATCTCCTTAGCAATCAGTTGCCTATCATCAAAGGTAATTTAATCAAAATGATGATGCTGTCTGTTCTGTTACAGAGAGGCTAGCAGCAGTCGCGGTGAGCGCCAAGAGGGCTGTGCTTGGTGGAGCCGGTGTAATGGGACCTCCCGGGCCTCCTGGACCTCCTGGGTCACCTGGCCCTCAGGGGCCACATGGCTTACCTGGTGCCCGTGGCATTGCTGGCATGATCGGAGGACCTGGGCAGATTGGAAACACTGGACTTAAAGGTAGAACTAGACAGTAGAGCATCAATACATTTACACATGATGAATACACATCTGAGCCCATCCTCTTTTGTCTTCCCTAGGAAAGAGAGGGGCAAAGGGAGAAAGAGGAGATCCCGGTAAACCCCATCCAGGACCACCAGGACCCCCAGGAATACAAGGTAAGCGCTAAAGCCTCACATAACTGAAAAACAATGAAATTGTGCAAGGTTTATGCACATACATGTAAAACAGTATGTAATACTGACCAAAGGGTGAAGAAGAGTAAGGGTGCAATAAGAAACTGAAGGACTTGGCATTACAGCTCTTGCCACAGGAGAGGCTGCTCAAAGGCATTTTAAAAGCATCATTAGCTCCAGTCATTTAACAGATGCTCTTGAATGAGAATGCAATAGGATTGCAACAGTACACACTAATTCAACCATTGGAAAACACACTCACACTCCCCTGTGCACATACACGCAACTTAAATATATGCATACATACAGTACACATGTGTAATCCCAGTCTAGAGTGAGGTTTAGAGATATTTTCTCAACATTAACGTCAGTGCAGCCACTGGAAGTCCAAAAAAAAAAAAATCCCTACTTGATGTTGAACCCTCTCCCTCCACAGGTCCTCCTGGTGTTGATGGTGTGGCTCGGGACGGCAGGCCTGGTGAGAGAGGACCTCAGGGAGCAGCCGGAGAGGCCGGTCACCCCGGCAAGGCAGGTTCGGCAGGTCTCCCAGGCTTTTGCGAGGCGGCAATGTGTCTGGCAGCGTCAGCGTACACCTCCCCGAGACTACAGGAGGCGGGAACAATCAAAGGACCCAGTGTTTAGAGTCCTGTCTCTCCATCAGCAGCTCACAACACCTGGGTTGGAGGGAGAGAAAGAGAAGGAGAGAGACCACTCTTCTCAGTAGGACAACATCGAGAACGAGGGGTGGGGGACAATAATAGTGACTGGGTGTATAGCGCCCCCTCCTGAAACTGACAACCTGAAGTTTTGACTGGTGGGACATAGTCTGATCTTAATCCTCCACATCACCATGACAACAGCAGCCCACAGCCACCCACATCCTTCTGAATTCTCTAGTGTTTTTGGATGATGTCAGTGTCAGTCCTATCCAAATATCCCAGCCCTGTTCCAGCAGTGAACGAGGAACAGATTCATATTGCATCTCCTTGTCTCCCACCACCACAGTATCTACGAGCTAAGAGGAGCCGAAAACCAAGCGTGGTGAAAAGGTGCTTTTCTTTTACAAAGCGGTCACTTTAAATGGTTTTACATATGCAATATTTTGTTTAAGTGGCCTGCCTCTCTTGCGACATCACACCTGATGCCTTAAAAGTGTACAAAAAGGACCAATAAATGATTGAAGCCTAAATTTACTCTGTACTGTATTGCAAAATGTAGTATTTACATCTGTAAGCTTAAGTGAAATCCCTGATTTACCTCGTGTACATTGCCTGCCCCCCCCGCTTTCTACCAAAGTCTCATTTTAGAAACTAACGACTAGCTTTATCTATTCCTCTTGTTGCCTGGCAACAGCATGTCCCGATGGGCACTCCCATCTCCCACAATGCAGTGCTGTAAATCTTTGTAAATGTGTGTTGATTATTATGTAGAGAAAAAGGAATGGGTTACGATATGCACCGACAAAAATCCTGTGTTAATGAATTCAGTGAGTAATAAAAAAGTTCCTACAGACATAACGACTTTTTCTCAAAACGAATCAGCCCAAATGTGCTTCCTATGCCACTGTCAACTTTCCACAGGGTGTCAGCGATTGAATGACTGATTTATTTTCATCAACAGAAGCTATTTATTGTTCTTTATATAATCATCTGTAAAGAGGTTTTTTTTCTGGCTGTTCAGATCAGCCCAAACCAATAAAGAGGAACCTTTTATAAAATCTAATGTTCTTCTGTATCATGTGGGGAATGGAAACGAGTCTCTTTAGTTTGGCTCACCTCTTTCAGCTCCTTTTCTTTTCATTTCTCCTATTTTTCCAATTCTTTAATAGTATCAATTCATGCATGTAAATAAAATCCCATGCTTCCAGATGCTGCAGATGCTCAGCTTTTGTCAACATGCTTGCCACATCAAGGCCAAAAGTTCCATCCACACTACAATTCTGTACTAGACTATACAGTTATTCAATATACAGCTTTGTTGAATAATCAATTCTGATTGGTCAATTACAGCATTCTATGGTCTCTGGAGGACCACGTCCAGTCATATCAGTCCGCAGAAAGAAGCCCGCTAAATTTAATGACAAGAAAAGATAAAGAGAAGAGAACAGCGCAGAAAAAGCAAGAGGGGTTAAAAGACACAAAGAGCTGGATGACAGAAATCGACAAGAAGACACATGAAGTAAACACTAAAGGGAACATAGTATGGGCTATGGCAGTATTTAAAGACTGGTTAATCAGCTAAGTAGGCAGCTAATCCTAAGGAGGACGCAGTTTCAACCGTAGAATCTAATGGACTATTTTTTTATTAGAAGCAATAAAATCATTTTAAAATCAAAATAATATTAAAATCAATATTTTGTCCCAAATTATTGATTTCTTTAGTGAGTAGTCGTGTAATAAGCGGGATAATGTACAGCGAGCGGGTCATTATTGCGGACATAAATCCCTTGAGGGTGATCAAGACCCTGACGCAAATAACACAATTGTGGTTGAATCAATAACAACCACAATTTAATGCTTTTACTCTTGTTGGCCCACAAAGAAAATAACCTTACGTAGCACTTTCCCAGTATCAGCTACCATGAGATACAGCGCCCTGGGTTCTTTACTTAAACCACACCCTATACTATTACTTGGGTTATTCTTTAAATGGTATGTCCTGTATTAAAACGTATACAAAGTTAAAGTATGATGGTGTGAATGTGTCACTTTAACCTTTGACCTTATCACTGTAAACCATTTATTAAACCGACAAAGAGGAAACTTATATGAAATTATATTATTTATTCACCAAAAATGTAAATAATATAATGAAATTTTCAGTGTTGACATTCAGTGTTATTTTGGGCATCACTTATGTTAACCTAACAAAAAAATACACAACAGCCCTTTTCCTATCAAGATAATGGAAAATGAAATGACGGGCAAATACCCGTCAAACCTGACTGCATGTAAACTTATGACTGATCGGCCAATATTTCTACTAAATAGTTTAAATCGGTGGTCTCTATTAAGGCCAATCAGATGACGCAAAACACAGCAGACAATTTCTCTGCGCGCCTCTAAAATGTCTTCACCAGTCTGGCAGTTCTACCACGTGTCTGAAAAAGCCAATCAATTTGCAAGGTGTGTTCCAAGGAAATCCCTCATGGAGGAATGCAACCAAAATGTTTCAACACCACGAACCTCAGACATGTGGACGTTAGTCATGTATATGATGAGTTTGCAAAGCTAACTTAGCTAGCACTGAGGCAGAGAGCCAGTAGGACTGTTTAGCAACTCGACCCCACTCACTCAGCTGTCGGTAACGGAGACACTGCAACGACAGCAACCCTAAGTGTTTCTATTTAAACCAGCGCAGCTTTTCTAGACTTTACGGCACTGGAAACCAATTGTATGCGTTGTAAATCATCTGACATGTTGCTACTCAGCCAATCAAATCTGTGCATTCCGGTAAGCACAGTGACTGAAGTCAGTGAGCGAGATACAGACACACGTTGGTGTGTAACTTGTGCACATTTAGCTTTTATTCTAATTTTTATTTTATAAAAATGTTAGTATTTTTTTCCACAGAAAAGCTATATTTGTTACGCTCTAAGCTGCTCCCAATAACCAAGTGTAGACTGCTCTGGTTTAAGTTACGTCTGCAAGAGAGAGAGTGGAATATGTTGCACATGTTGCCTGCCAATAAATAAACAGTTGTTAATTCATGATACTTTCTCATCTCTTATTATTAATACTTAATATACAATTTTGTTAAGGATAGTTAAATAAATAAATAAAAAATGCTACAGGATAAATAGAAGGCTGTGATCTGTGATCTGCCCCAGAAATCCTGATCGGAGCTCCCTTAATACTATACTGGCAAATATCAGTCTTTAACCTGGCAGAAAATACCTTATAAATTTAAGCTGCTATGAGATATTCAACAGCTATTACCTCTGTTAACTTTAATTATTACAAATTCTAATATTTAATATTAATTTTAATATATTTGGAGAGCACGAAACTTTCAATTCATGATTAATGGCTGAACTGTCCCGAGGAAAGAAAAGAAAAAGAGAAGGAGAAAACAGCCCAAAAAAAGCAAGAGAGGTTCAAAGACACAAAGAGCTGGATGACAGAGAAATCGACAGACATGAAGTAAACACCAAGCGGAACACGGTATGGGCCATCACTGTTTAAAGACTGGTTAATCGAAAAGAAAATGTCAACAGACTTTGACAGTTATGGGGCAGAAAACCTCAATCAGGTGCTGTGGTCATTGTATACATCCGTTCAAAATTGCAACGGTAAAACTTACTCGATAGCCAGTTACATGGCAATTGTTAAGTTTAACGTGATAATTAACAGCTAAGGCCCTGATCAGCAAAACGCGAGGCGCACTGCCTTTTTTTGTTTCGCCTACAATTTGAAAAAAGAGCAGATTGCTGCAGGGGTTTTTTCCAATATTGCTAGGCAACCACCAAATCACGTCCTTACCCTAACCGTGATTTTGCTGTGTGAACAGAGACCTGTACCTTTTATTTTGGCTAGCTAGAAGTAGTTAACTTCCTAGTTAGCAGATAGTTAGTTAGTTACCTAGTGAATAAACAGCTGCATGAAAAATAGACAGGCGGAGGGCACTTGCTCTGGCTCTGATTGATGGTGAGAGGCTGTTCCCAAATAGTACAGAAACATGAGACCCTCAGAAAGAGAACAAATCACAGGAAGTATGGCTGTTTTTTGTTCAACTCATGGTAACTACGGTTGGTAAAATCATATAGCTCCGGGTATCCAACACAGCCACCACTAGTTTGTCCTCCATGATTGTTTGTTTCTAAACAACTGTAAACTTTGTTGTCACCACAACAGAAGGCCCGCCTCTCAATTCATCCGATTGGACAATGGGGAAAAAACAAAAGACATTGTGTTCCCCCCAACATGATGAAATTTCAAAATCTGCCCATCCACTACATTTATTAGAAATTGTATTACTACTGTTTGTGATAGTGCGTTTTAAATTACGTACTTATTCCACATATTTGTCAATTGTGTCTTAACAGAGAGCGAGAGAGACGAGCAGACACACACACACACACACAAGCAAGCAGACAGACAGACAGACAGACAGAGAGGTGCAGGGTAGCTAATAGGCTAGGCCCTAGGCCAATCAAATGTCAAGACCATCATCACCCACCAACACCTATATATTGAATGTAGCATGCCACAACCAGCGGAGAAATTGTGGAAGATGGGAAACAGTTTAACCTCGAAGTGGAGAAGTACAGGGAGTTGTATGACCTGCTGCACATGTTTAACAAAGACAAAAGCAAAGAAGATCAGCCCTCAGAAAAGTGCAGACGACCAGAATCGCTTGTTGACCGGTGCGGAAAAATGCGCTTCTGGTGTGAACAGCCAGGGACCACCTATGAGTGTTACAGTGAACGCTGCACTAAAAGTAAAAGCACATTAATTTTTAATAAAACTGAATTGAAGTCAATTGAGCAAACAAGCCGGCAGATATTTTAGCAACAGTTGGCGATAATGCTCCGCCCAGCTGCAATTTGCCATTAAGAAGAAGAAAAAGCTGTCAAATGTTGCCATCGTCATTTCCGGTAAGTGCACAACGGTCGATATGAGACAACACTACCCTTTCAAAATTCACACACTATGCAAGTAAGTACATAGTGTACACAGTGTAGCCTACTACATGTAAGTGTACTAACAGAAGTGTCCGAATTGAGACACAGCAAGCATGTTTTCTTTTGTACGCCCCCTGGCGTTTCGGAGAATACTGCATCGGATAGCGCAAAAAGCCTCTGTGCAAGCTCTTAGCTCACGCAACTTGTGCGGAGGCCCCAAGGGCATTACTTTGTGCTAAAAAGTGGTGGGAACATAAGGGCTCAGATTAAATAACATGTTTTTAAACAATATTCAACAATATGAAAATAATCAGCATTAAATGCATTTGTTTCTTCTATATTTAAATTGCATTGTATGTTTTCTTATTGTGCAAATAAAACTCTCAAAGCCTTCACAATTCTTGGTGCAAGATATTTTCAGAATGTTTTTATGAAATTATGCTTTTAAAAAGTGACGGAAACAAAATCGGCCATTTCAAAATGCGGTGGGGATGTCCCCGGCGTCCCCAGTGTAAAGGGAGGCTCGCATCTGAGGCCTGTACTACGAAGCAGGACTTGGGTTAGCGAGGTAACTTCAGGTTTAACCCTGGGTTTTCAGTGTTACGACTGTGGTTCACTTCTTACCGGGGTACATCGCCATGGTAACTTATGCTGCAGGTCTAACCTGCTCCAGAGCAGGTTATGTTCCAGATAACAGATCAACGTGTACAAAAGCACTGCCCACTGACCAATCAATTCTCTTGGAAAATGGAATCACCAATAGAAGTATGGAATATTATATCACTAGCCAATTGCGTTGTGCTTAGCAATTTCAAAGACACCGATTGGTCAGAAGCTGGAGATCCCGCCCTCCCTCCCTTGGATACTCTGTGTCTTTTGCGAAACCCTGTTTACAAAACATACCACATAGTAAATGTGTCAAAAGTCCGTAAGCTTGTGCGAGCACACACGCGTAAGTACTTTTGACGCCGCGATTGTGAAAATGAGTTTGCAAGCCTGTGTCTGAATGCGCAGACTCGCTAAACGGAGCTTGCAGATACAAACTTCAATGCACAAGTTTGCAGAATTAAGGTTACAGATACAAACCCCTGTTTTCAAGTACACCTTTTAGAATGATATAATATTCCGTGGTGCTCGGATCATGAGGGGAACGCTTTTTATATGAGAGATAGTTTCTCGTCAGAGGGACTGACTTATGTGTCAGCTTCTTGCAACAAATGTCAAAGCCATTTCATTGTGCTTTTATATACTGATATCATCCAACAGAGACTGACTGAAACACTAAAGTTGTACACTTGTTGTATTTATAAGATATGAAAGTAAGCCTATTTGCTGCTTTGAATTATGTTTTTATATTTATTTTTTTATATGCTCCCAAGTCCGTTTGAGACTACTGGGGTTGCAGCTGAAAGAATAAGGATAACATTGGCATACAAGCCATGAGAATACATCTAAGCAACACACACATTTAATGGAATACTACTGATGGGGCAGTGATATTATAAGCCTGTTAATTACGCATTCACATGTCGGCGATTTTTGGCCAGCTGTTTTTCCTGCGTTTGCTGCTTTTAGCCTGGATGATGTGTTTAACTTCTTCGTATTTCTCTAACATCATAGTTTGCTCTCCGTCGGTAAAGCGTGCCGCTCTGCTGCCAGCACACCTGTCGTGTTTGCGATTGGTCACATGCTGCCAACACCGCCCCTTTTATGTGAACGCGCTCTTGGCTAGATTGGGAAAACCTGGGTTGATTTACCGAGTCGTGTGAACGCGGGTGTTAGGATCAGTGAAGCCAGATAACGAAAAGATATCCTGGGTGTGTTGAACTTGCTTCGTAGTACAGGTACAAAACAACTGGACAAAGACGCATCTCAACGCAAAAAAACTTTAGGTTACTTGCGTAACCCCGGTTCTCTGAGTAGCATGAGTGAGTGTCTCACATTGGGAACGCCTATAGCGTGACCTCATCAGAAGCTCCTATTGCATTCTGCCAGCCAGGATTGGCTGGAACTAAGCACGTCAGTGTCAGGGAGGGTGGAGACCCTCCCCCTATAAAAAGGGTCTGACACTACGCTGCCAGTCATTCAAAAAACACTCACCTCTTCCTCGCTACGAATGAGCAAGGAGGGTGGTCTAGTGAGACACTCACTCATGCTACTCAGAGAACCGGGGTTACGCAAGTAACCTAAAGTTCTCTTTCATAGCATTCGTTTCGTGTCTCACATTGGGAAAATACTGACTCCCGGATTGCTAGGCAGATGTTACCGGGGGACCAACTGTCCCGAAATGAGCCTCACCGTGCCTTAGCCACACTAAGCACCGAATGGGCCAATGGAGGAGCCGTAACATCCAGCTTGTAGAACCTGGCGAAGATGTGCGGCGAGGCCCAACTTGCTGCGGCGCAAATCTCCTGAATGGAGATCCCTCTGAAAAGGGCCCATGAGGTGGTGAGACCCCTGGTAGAATGTGCACGCAGCCCCTCTGGTGGCTGCAAACCCTTAGAGCTATAAGCCAAAGCAATAGCCCCCACAATCCAGTGAGAGAGCCGCTGCTTTGAGACTGGCTTTCCCAAGTGGTTCTTCGCCCAAGACACAAAAAGCTGGTCACTTTTCCTATAGCTTTTGGTCCTGTCCATGTAAACGCGCATTGCCCGCACCGGGCACAACATATGTAACCGCCGATGCTCATCTGAGGAGAACGGCGGGGGATAGAAGGACACAAGGTCAACTGGGGAACATGACCCTAACACCTTAGGCATAAAGGCAGGGTTAGGTAGTAACGTCACCCTTACATTCCCCGAAGAGAACTTTGTACACTCACGGTGCACTGAAAAAGCATGAACCTCCCCCACACGTTTAGCTGAAGCAAGAGACAGCAATAAAGCTGTCTTTAAAGCCACCATTTTCATGTCCACCTGTTCCAGCGGTTCAAAAGGTGGGGCCGAAAGAGCATCCAATACAGTGGGGAGGTCCCAGGATGGGGCCAGTGGTTTAGAAACTGGGAGCCTACGACGCGCGCCCCTCATGAAGCGGCAGACCAAGGGATGCTGTCCCACAGCCTTCCCATCAAAACCAATATGGCAGGCAGAAATAGCTGCCAAGTACACCTTGACGGTGGAGAAAGCCTTCCCTTTGTCCACCATGTCTTGTAAGAAAGCCAAGATCACAGCCACAGAACACTGAAAGGGGACTTCTTGTAAGTCAGCGCACCATTTCTCAAAGATTGACCATTTGCTCTCATAAAGGGACCTCGTCGAGGGGGCCCTAGCATTCTGGATGGTCTCACTCACGCTCAAAGGGAGGCCCACGGTCCTCAGATTGAACCACTCACGGGCCAGGCCCACAGAGCCAGCCTCTCTGGGTGGGGATGAAATATTTCTCCGCGCACCTGAGACAGCAGGTCCCTCTGTATTGGCAGAGGCCATGGTTCCTGGTAAAGGAGCTGGGTTATCTCTGCCAGCCAGTGCTTTGATGGCCAGTAAGGAGCTATGAGAATCATCGACAGGCCCTCCTCCCGCACCCTGGCTAGGGTCGGGGAGATCAGAGCTATCGGGGGGAATGCATACAGAAGAGCCCGAGGCCACCGGTGGGCCAGTGCGTCTATTCCCAGAGGAGCATTCTGATCGTAAAGGGAGAAAAACAGAGGGCACTGAGTATTCTCCCTCGTTGCAAAGAGGTCCACGGACGGCCGCCCGTAACGCTCCCAAACCAGACTCACCACACCTGGGTGAAGTCTCCAATCTGCATAGAGGGGGTTTCCCCTGGACAGAAGATCTGCCCCCCGGTTCAGTATCCCCGGCACATGGGTGGCCTTCAGGGACAGAAAATGTTTGCTGCTCCAGACAATCAGTCTGTGTGCCAGCATGTGCAACTGAAGGGACCTTAGCCCCCCCTGTCTGTTGACATAAGCTACCACCGTGGTGTTGTCTGACCGGACTAACACATGTTGGCCCCTCAGAAAAGGGAGGAAATGTTTCAGTGACAGATGAACAGCTAACAACTCCAGGTAATTTATGTGAGATGAGCGCATGTGAGGATCCCAGGTCCCATTCACTGCTCTCCCCTCGAATAAGCCCCCCCAGCCTGATAGGGAGGCATCTGTTGTGACCACTTTCCTGCACAAAACAACCCCCATAGGCACTCCCTGAGTCAGGAAGCCCACGCTTCTCCATGGGATTAGTGCTGCTGTGCAGGCCACTGAGACTCTCACCCTGTGAGAGCCATGACGGCGTGGGTCTAGCCTGTGAGAGGCTACCCAACGCTGCATTCCCTTCATGTGCAAGCGTCCCATAGGAACCACCACCAGGGCTGAGGCCATCAGCCCTAACAACCTTTGGCAAAGCCTGAGAGACACACATTTCCCCCTGCGAAAAAGGGCTAAACAGTCTCTGAGTGCCTGCGACCTTTCTCCTGTCAGCCTCACTCTGGCCTGAGCCGAGTCTATAAACAGACCTATGAAGGAGATGGTCTGACAAGGAAGAAGAACACTTTTTTCCAGGTTTATTTTGAAGCCTAGATCCACTAAGTGCTCCGTGAGTAACCGTGTGTGATTTGCCGCCCCCTGGCGGGAGGATGCCGCAATGAGCCAGTCGTCGATATACGTGGCTACTCTGACACCTCGCATCCGGAGCGGCCCTACGGCCGCCTCCGTGCACTTCACAAACACTCTCGGGCTTAGGGAGAGACCAAAGGGGAGGACTAGATACTCGTAACTCGTCCCTTGGAAGGCAAATCTGAGATATTTTCTGTGTGGTGGGTATATTGGGATGTGAAAATACGCGTCCTTGAGGTCGATTGACGTGAACCAATCGCCCGGGCGCAGAAAACGCAGCAGAGACGCGTGCGTTAACATCCTGAATTTGTATTTCCTGAGGTGCTTGTTTAGATCTCTGAGGTCTAAAATTGCACGCATGCCGCACCCCCCCCTTCTTGGGAACCAGGAAATATCTTGAATAAAAACCACTCCGACTGTGCTCTGGAGGGACAACTCTTATCGCTCTTTTCTCTAGCAGGGAAGAAATCTCCTCCTGTAGAAAGCGAGCGGCTTCGCCCAGAGCTTGTGACGGAATTACTCCCCTGAACAGTGGTGGCGTTACGGCGAATTGAAGCCTGTATCCCCCGCTTAATGTTCTCAAAACCCACTGTGAGTTTGTGCACTCTGACCAGCTCGCTGTTCTCAGAGACAGGGGACTGACTG